>JARFJB010002510.1:200000-342898 GCA_036346205.1 Vesta saturnalis | reverse complement strand
CTAAAGCTTTATATTTGTAGATTGTAGTGTTCCGTTCCCTAAGAAGGAAGATTTTAAATTAGTACCAAATGAGAAAACTGTAATTCTTACCACTTATTTTGGACACGACCAAATTTTGTTTGAAATCCGCAAAGCTTGCGTTCAATAGGATTAACAAATTTGGTAGGAATTCCTATTGTTTTGAAATCTTTTACCAGAATCCGAAATAATTTCGTTTAGTAGAGAAAGTGTAAAAGAAATCACAAAATTTTCGTAGCGTCACAAAATGGCGGAGAAGAAAGTGAAAATTTTCTTATCAAAACTGAATTTTTGATCTATTAGATTTAGGTTCAATAAAAAGATTTTTCTATTGGCTAATTGATACCTTAACCTCGCCCTCTTACGAGAATTTCGTAAACTAACTTAAAGTATTGGTGTTTACAACCATTATGTAGTACAGAGTTTGGCTACACGCCGACAGATGTCATACCTATTTACTTTTAATAGAATTATTAACACGAATCTGATTTTTGTTAAATTATACAATAGAAGACATGTAAAATTACTGTAATGTGTTACACACGAATCGTAGGAATAGTGCGTTTAGTACTTATAGAGAAGGAGTTAAAGTATATAATTTTTTTAGTAATTAACAGAATTTACGCAGAGGAATTTTTGTACGTTACATGTGTATCATCGCTTTGATAGTGTTTTCTAAAGGGTCTTTAGTTTGTTCTTTGTTCATAAGAGCCGTAATTACGCTTATTGAGTCTGTACATATGATGCTTGAAAGGACGTTTACATGATTTAGGTATAGAATAGCTTGAAAAACCGCATACAGTTCAGCTGCGTACACACTTGACAATGGGTTAAGTGTCCAGTAGTGACCTTGGTTTTCCATGTAAATGGCACTACCAATCCCCTTAGATGTTTTAGATCCATCTGTGTGTACTATTTTATTATGTTTCAGTTCGTGTATGATGTTACAAAATATATTTCTATACATTTCATTTGACGTATTTGCTTTTGGATAACTTGCTAGATCTAAACGGTAGGAAACGTTGGGTATATCCCACGGTAGATACTCAATTATGGATTGCATAAATATTGGCGGTATGGTAATATTTAGTTCTTGAGCTTTTAGTAAAGTTCGTATGATGGTTGGCTTAGTTGCTGTTGGTTTTGATTGATAATGTTCTAACATTTCCTTATCATGTAATATTGAATAATTTAGATGGTTAGGTACAGTTAATGTTTTTAGTACATAATTGAACTAATCTAATCTAAATCTTCGTAGATGTAATGGTGGTACGCTACAATCTGAGTACACGGATTGTACAGGGCTGGTACGGAATGCGCCATTTACCATTCTTAGTCCTCTTACGTGAATTCTGTCTAACCGCTTTAAGTGGGACTGACGTGCAGATGAGTATAATACACATGCGTAATCCACCGTTGACAGTACCAAGGCTTTGTATAACTGCAACAATGTATTTCTATCTCCACCCCAGGTAATACCCGACATGCATTTGATAATGTTTAATTTCCTTTTACATTTTGTTTCTAGCTTTTGAATATGTTCGCGAAAATATAACTTTTTATCAAAAATTACGCCAAGAATTTTGATGGTGTTTTGGAAGTTAATTTTAAAATCCTTAATGAAGAGGATAGGGTCACCGTGTTCATGTCAGGAGTCTGCACTAAATAATAATATATATATATATATATATATATATATATATATATATATACTTTTATACTGACAATTGAAGAAATTTGTACTGCTTTAATTCAATTGAATGCAAATTGTACATAAGAAGGAAAAAAAATAGAATAATTGCGTATTATTACTGAAAATCTTGCTTTACGGTAGCACCGAAATTTATTATTGATAAACTGCTATTCCTGAGTTTTATTATTGAATATACTGATAATTCTTATTGTGCTTTTGTTAGCTTTTGTTAAAAAATGAGTGCTAAGCATGTCTATATATGTAATCAAGCCTGTATTGTTTTAATGCACATTTTGTTGTCAACCAGTAAATAAAGGTGTTGGTTCAATAATTATATGTGTATATTAGTGGCAAGAAAAAAAATTCAACATGTAAATATTTTCTTAATATTTCTATCAGAATTGAAAAAAATGTAACCCTTTCAATTTGCATTTGTTTAATATTAAACAGCAAATTCACGCCCTCTTAAAAATAAAACAGATAAAATTGCAATGTTCATTTTTGTAGACGTAACCTTTCCTTTACGTAACGAAATGCTTGAATTTCTACATTTTCAAATGCAACTTATTTATTAAAATTGCAGAGACAAGTCCTCGTTACTTCTGCCTTTTTACGAAAATAATTAAATGAACTTTGTATTGTCCGCAGTGAAAAAATACCTATACCTATATCACACAAAAACCACATTTTTTTTCTCAAAATACGGATATAACAATTCGTTTAAAGTTTTTATATACATGGCCTCACATAATCAATATATCTAGTAAAGCTTTTCTCATTAGATTTTTATTAAAAAAATAAAGTTTTGCAGTTTAAAGCTCAATATTTGGTTACAGATGATTTGCAACATACAGGGTGCTGATTGTTTCACAATTGCGATTTAATTAAATAAAAGCGTATTACATCTCGTTTGTTATAGCTGCGCAAAAAGTAATCAAGCAATATTACAGTCCCCTAGAATATCGTTTTTCTATGGAAACTAATTAATGTACGAATTTGCATAGTTTGTTCTAAGCACAAATCGTGTCTTTGTAATCTACAACAGGTGCTTATAAGTGGGCTCACAACTACATCTGTATTCACAAGACATAATGTATCACCATCTTTATTTGTACTGACATGTGGATTAGCCCTTAATGTCTAAAAATAATCGACAGGATATTTGCATACTGTCGTTTATTAAACTTTTATAATATTTTAAGGGGTCATACACATTTACAACCTTTTTGTGGCCGCTAGCCTTCTAATACCATTCTTTTGAGCCAAAGGAGGCTCAAACGTTGTATCATTGATTTGGACGTGTAAGAAGGTCCACAACGTGGTTCCCAAGCTGTTTATTTACACCTTGGCTTGTTAATTGACATATTCATTTATTATACACTTTTACCTGTATCTTTGAATTTATTCATGTTAAACAGTCAATCCTTCTTCTGTATCATTATTCACAATCACGTTGCTATATTTTCGATACCACCCTTGTCATCAAAAGTTGTAGTTTTCCGCATAAGAGCACATTTCTGCTTTGTTAAATATAATTGCAAAATCCTCCGTTATGCCCAGATCAAACAGATAAAGGTCTTCCATTTTTAACCTTACTAACCGATTTGGAAATTCCTCCATGAACATGCCTAAATTTACATTTTAAGTTCTATTTTGTAGGGTATAGCACCTGCAACATTGTATCCTTTATCTCAATCATGTCCTTTATCCACCCCTACACCATCCGGCACTTTCTGGTCCTACGCATGTTCTTTTTCTAATAGAAATAGAAGTTTCGTCCTTAGACCATGCTCAGCAATAGTAAAATTAGTGAACTTGGAAGGCAAGTAACTACTAAATGAGCCACACGTGAATTTACTTAATACATTTTTAGAGACACCAGAAGATTATGATGGCCTTTTTCTCAAGTCTAATGAGGAATTTCCTTCCTGCATATATCCTTAGACATTACGCAGGTAACTATAACACAGATCGTGTAAAGAGCTCACGTCCTTCAGTGCTTCTAAGAGCAACATGAATCTGTTAAGTGGATTTTTGCTGGCCATATTCCGAAACGACTTCCAATTCCCAAGAAACAGCCATGTATTCTTAGGAAACAACCACCAGTTCTTAAGAAACGGTTATCTGTTTTTGGGAAACGGTTACCTGTTTTTGGGAAACGGGTACCTGTTAAGAGCTATTTATGGAAATGTGTACCTGCTTTTAGCTGTTTTTTGAAACGTTTATCTGTTTCGAGCGGTTTTTGAGAAAATCTGTACCTGTTTTGAGCTTTTCTTGGGAAACGTGTACTAGTTTTTGAACTTTTTTGAGCTGTTTTCGGGAAACAGCCACCAGTTGCTGGGAAACGGTCACTTGTACTACAAAAACACCAGCTATTAGGCAACAACCGTCAGTTATTAGAAACAACTACCTCGCCCTGGCGAGGAAGGCGTTTCATCCCCATCACAGTAGTAGTACTATGTAAAAGATAAAAACTTTACTGATTGGTGTATTGACTGAACTACTTTAGATTCTAACGTTGGTTTACCTAGATGTATAAAATAAGGAGATAATTAAAGACCAATGTACTATTAAAATTTATTGATATATGTGGTGCATTACATAAGCCGTACAATAATAATACACTATTAGGCATACAGTGTTATATTTGTAGTACATTCTACCTCGACCATGATCGAATTCTTGTCAGAAATCGATGCTGGTTAATAAACTACAATACAGTAAGAGTGGGCTACTTCACCCTCCCGAACATTTACTCTCTCTCCACTTCTAGATCTCATTCTTTAGCTTGTATAATAATGATAATAATAAATTATTGATCTGTTTACGTCTGTTAGTACTCTGCGTTTTTGTCTTTGCGTTATAACTAAGCACTCTTAAGAAATACACACAATGTTATTATTCGTTAACAAGTATGATGTTTGTAGTTTTACCACGATTGCCTACACGACAAACACATTATTGGAATTTAAAAACTTATTAAATTCACCACTTTGATCTTCCACTTTGATATATTCATGGAAACAGCAACCAGTGGGTTATTTATTTTTCTTATAATTGGTCCAACCCTCACTTTTGGTCCAGGTCAGAGAACCCTAGCTTCCTGACCCTCCCCCTCCTGGTGGCCTAGACAAAGGTCATGAACTTGGATTCCTACACCCAAATTTCACCTAGAAAAAGACGAATAAAGTTTGGGCTTCTAGAAACTGATCTACTTTTATTTTTCTAGCAACAAAAGAGGTTTGGCTACTCTCCGATAATAACAGTTTATAGTAGGCTCTAACAGAAAGATAGTGAAAATGTCCAAATCTTCACAATTAACTGTTTCAAAAAACTCTGTACATTATTTTACCCACACCAAATAACCAGTTTCTGCTTAGTTATCAAAGAAGGTTTTACTTTAGTATATTTTTCTCATCATTTTGATATAAATATAGTAAACTCGTCAAATTCGATTCGTCGACTTGTGCCAACAATGGTGTTAGTAGACACTTCCTTGAATGGGTATTTAGGTGTACAATAAACTGTACAATAGTAGTCTTTGCCAAACTCAGATTTAAATTACATAAGATATAAAATAACATATCCATCATGCCGTTTCCGGGCAGATGGAAACCGTATTTTGCCTCATATTTATTTACTATGAACAACTTCCAGTATCATCCTACCTTTTGAATACCTCTTACGTTTCCACACGATTCATGCACTGATTCTGACATGTTCTTTTATTCCTAAAACCCCTTACCTTCCTTTTGTTAAGCGCGCTTTCTACTGCATTTATTCACAAATTTCTAGGTCAGTCACGCCCAGTGTTGCCTTTAACTCTAGTAATCGTTCTCCGTTCATTCTTTCAATGTTACCTAACCGTACCTTTATCATGAAGATTTACCATCGCCTCTTCCATACTTATTCATTATCCCCATTCCTTCGTGCTTATTTTACAGCATACTCTCCGCAGAAATCTTATGTCGACAGCATTTATTTTACTTTTGTGCTATTTCCTACATACCCAAGTCTCACTTGCATACATTGTGTATTGCTCGTGTCGTTTCTATGCCTTCACTCTTATTTTTTATTATGGTCCATATACTTCCAATTACGTTAATCAATTTTACCATCTATCTATTCTATTCTATTACCTGCAGTAAACATTCTACCCGAATATGCAAACTCATCAATTTGTTCTACAATCTCACCGTTCTTGGTGAACACACTACCCTATTTTTCATATTAACTTACAGTATTTTGAAGTATTAGGTTTGTTGCGTATTATTTCGTATCGTACTGTGTAAATGACGTATTCTTAGGACGTGTGAGCGAGTGTTCGTACGTGGAAAATTTTTGCTTATGTGTATCCTATTATCGTTAAGGTACCGTGCATTGTCGTTTATGGTAAATAATTAATAAAATTATTTGACGCTTAAAGTATTTATTTTTAAACAAAATTAAATAAATGGGAAGAAATTCGCATGGCACTGAAAGAGGGGACTTACTAATTAACACTACAAATTTGAATTTGAATTTAACACAGTAATAGACCCATTTACAATAATTAGAATGATTTATTTAATTTTGCTTTGGAAAATCAAAATTCTGCCAGTGAACATAAACTTTTCATGAACGTAAAGCTTATGCGAATAATTGAAGAATGATTTACAAGTCTGTTAAATAAGCTTGAACTCAGAAGAAATTAGATTTTCATGTTACTGCGCAATGGAGAAGCTTTAAGAGATTTGAAGGCCGAATATCGCATATAATTTAGAAATTTCGCAGGGAAAATTATAAAACCCAGTTGTAACAGTAATATAAAATATTTACTTATTGCCTGAATATCACGATGACTAAGTTTTATAGTCGAAACGACGTTTTAATATCAATTGAGTAGTTTTTTTCGAGTTTACATTGAACCTAAATTTTCAATCATGTGAAAAACGTATTAGAGAGTGTTGAAGCCATGGGGTTTTACAGAAATACGCGAAAGGGGTAACTAAATATGGGAGTCAAAATCCTGACACTGAGCGCGGTGTATCCATCTAGATGCGCGCGGCTAAATAGCCGATAGCCGCAAATTTGGTAGCGACTTGCGTAGTGGATTATTTATTCAAGTATTACCAGAAACACGTGCAATTAGTACATTATAACAAAATTAGGCATAACAGAGACATTTACTATAATGAAGGTTATTTAAATATAAAGTTACTTAAGTTTTTAGCAGGTTCATTAAATAGTCAATTGAATAAACTTTGCGCAATTAAAGACGATATGCAATGATTTGTGTTAACAGTTTAACGACCCATCTTGATACATCAAAGGAATTTAGAATGAACAATTTTAATTAATTCTTATTTGCTAAGGAAGTGATTTTAAATAAAATCAAAAGTTGTGTATTACGATAAATAATAAAGATGAGAATTGCATATATATATATATATATATATATATATATATATATATATATATATATATATATATATATATATATATATATATATATATATATATCTCGAACTTTGATAGTGTGTCGCATGAGATTCTTGTTCAGAAATTAAGACAAATTTATAATTTTGGTACTCTTAGCTGCAAATTAATTTATTCTTACTTAAAAAACAGACGCCAAGTCGTAACAGTGAATGATAAAACATCAAAGTCTCGTTTATTGACTTTGGGAGTTCCCCAGGGATCAATACTAGGACCACTCCTTTTTTTAATATTTATTAACGATTTACCGCCTCATTTGTCTAACCTTAACCATTGTCTTCTGTATGCAGACGACACAACATGAATTATTAGTGATAGTGATCCTTCTAAAGCGTTAATCAACGCCCAAAATGCTTTAATTTCGGCAGAACAGTGGTGCCAAAATAATTTTTTAATTCTAAATAAAAACAAAACCATTCAAATGATGAGCACCTTGAAACCTCATTCACTTCATAACCCCAACTTTGTGCAATTTTTGGGTGTCAAATTAGATCCAAAACTTAGTTTTTCAGAACATGTTAAGTCTTTAGCCAAATTATTATGTTCTAATATATATCTCATGCGCCGCCTTGCAGATAGCATTTCAGAAAATATGCTAAAAATGGCCTATTTCTCATTTATTCACTGCCATCTGTGTTACTGCAACATAGTTTGGGGTAATTGCTCTCAATCGTCGCGAATTTTCGCCCTTCAACGTCGCGCTGTTCGAGTACTGGGGGGACTTGGGTATACCGAAGATTGCAAATCTCTTTTTATTAAATTTCATATTTTAACTGTTCCTAGTATTTTTATTCTAAACTGCATACTTTATGCTAAAGCTCATTCTGATATTTATTCAACTAGGTCCACTGTTCATGAGTATGGAACGAGAAACAGTAGTGATATATGTAGAAACTTTTATAGACTAACAAAACACATAATAGTTTTATTAATTTATCTGTGAAATATTTTAATTTATTACCAACAAAAATTAGGAACTTAGATTTTGGATTGCTAAAACGGAAAATTAAGTTCTTTTTATTAAATAAAGCCTTTTATAGTGTTCAAGAATTTGAATCTTGTAATTTAAGACTTCTGTGTTTTTTTCCTATAACATGTACTACAGCAATAAAACATATTATTATTATATATATATATATATATATATATATATATATATATATATATATATATATATATATATATAAATTTCACAATTTTCCTATCATGGATTGAAATAACGTGTTGTGCCATATGTGGTCAAGTAGGAGAATGTACTGGATTGGACTTACCTTAAGGCATAGAAGTCTTTATTTATTGCAAATTGATATTGCATTAGTGGATGGATACCGAATTGATTTAGTTTTTTCTTTGATTGATATTCATGAGTAATAATTTAATTGAAAACGCAACTTTTGTGAAGTTAATTATTAAAGGTCGAAGATATTAACGCAAAGATTAGTGTTTTTGTTTAAAAAGCGATCTGATAGACGAGTTTGATGTGACAAAAACTAATTGCGTATCAAATTTATGTTATAAATTGACGTAATCTGCAAGATACGGAAATTATTTGACAATAGAAAGATTGTTTGAGTATATACATTGATGAACAAAGTTTAAGATATACAGAGGGTTCTTATGTATCCACAGCTTGCTGTGACCGACTAATGTTACTCTTCATCAGTGTTATCAACGAAAAAAATTGAACAAACTTAAATATCTCCGAAACTATTAGAGATAGGTATAAAAAATATTTAATAAAAATTAAAGCCGACTAATAAACGAAGACAAGGCGCTAAAAAATATAGGGTGTGCTATTTAAAAAAATTAAGATATAGCATGTTCAAATTTACGTTGTTAAATTAATTTTTGTGCTCATCGTGTATATTGAAATCCAATTTTGACAATAGATTAAAGTAAGCTCATCTATGAATAAATTCTATACCAAAGATTACTTTTTTATCTTTAAAAATAACTGACATACGCCTACTTGAATTACTACATAAAAATATCAGTTTTTTAGTTAACTCTGCAAATATCTCAAAAACTGTAAGATTTAGCTTTTAAGTAATTCTTATAAAAAAGATGTAAAATTATAAGGAGAATCGAAAAATAAAATGGGTGTTCTATTTAAAAATCAAAAGTTCTATATTGTACCGCTTTTATATTACACCTTGTAGAAACCAAACCATTTTAGATTATGCAGCTTATAAAATAGACAACTTTCGTATTTAAACTTATCTTCTAAGTTTAATGGCTAAGGAGCTATCCACCGAATACGCACTATTGGGACACCCTATATATATATATATATATATATATATATATATATATATATATATATATATATATATATATATATATATATATATATATATATATATATATATATATATATATATATACAGGGTTAATCACGCTCAACGGGACGGAACCTAGCGGTAAAACGGTAAATGATATCAAAAAATCGTTTGACACAAGTATGTAGGTCTATTTGGTCTACAAATTAAAATTAGTGTGGAATATACAGGGTTACTCAAAAAAAAGTTACATATCAAAGTTATGTTTTTTTAAACGGATCACCCTGTATTTTATTACTTTTTTGAATCCTACTTTAAAAAATAATATGTATTTATTGAAGCAACCCTAGATCTAAGTTTGACAGTTTTCGAGTTATTCAATTGTTTCTAAAAATGTAGAGTAATTGAAAAAAATTAATTACAACTTAACAGAAATTTTTTAATTAATTTGCTTTTAGATTTCGATTCTACACTTCTTGGACTGTCTATCAGAATAATTACAATAGTAAAATAATATGCAGGGTGTTCCTAACTTCAACTTTGATTTTCTCCAAGTATTTGGTGCTATTACTTTGTTATTTTAAATAGAACACCCTGTATTTTATTCCTTCGTGAGAAGGGACATTTAATACTCTTTTAAACTGATATAGGGTTACCTATCCCAATTTTCAGTATTTTCCGAGATATTTCCATTATTTTACTAGTATGCATAAATATTGATGGTTTTATAGTAACTACTGGCAAGATGGCCTTGAAATATAAATCAAATAAATCGAAAATATTATAGTTTTACATATTAAACAATAAAACGAATAACAATTAACATAATTACAACATTAAAAATCACTCTACTAAACACATTTTATAATAAATGTTCAATGTGTTGTCCATTTTGTTGAATACACAGCATTATCCTCTTTTCAAATGAGCGTTTCACATTATTTAGCATTTGGTGTGTGATTGTCGCGAATGCTTCTCTAATGCGTATTTTCATGTTTTCAGAGGTAGTTGGAGCAGTATGGTACACAAGGGTTTTGATGTATCCCCAGAAAAAAAAGTCCACTGTTGTTAAGTCGGGGGACCTAGCAGGCCAATTGCTAGGACCTCCTCGACCTACCCACTTACCTTCAAATGTCCGGTCTAAATATTCCCTCACATTCCTTGAAAAATGTGCTGGCGCACCATCTAATTGTAGCCACATTTTTTGCCTCACATCTAAAGGAATATCTTCTAGGAGAGTCCAAAATTCGTTTTCCCAAAATCTTTAAAATTCCCTTCCATTCAAATGGCCATTAAAAAAATATGACCCTACTACATGTTCTCTTATTAGTCCCCCGTATACTTTTAGGGACCAACAATTTTGTCGATCTATTGTTCTAAATTGATGAGGATTCTCAGTGGCGTAATAATGAAAATTATGCCTATTAACCAGTCCATTATTGCGAAATGTAGCTGATTCAGTGAATAACAAATTATCATAGAAATATTGATCTTCTGCCGTATGGTTGAGAAACCATAGACAAAATTCCAGTCTACGTTGAAAATCCACTCCATACAAATGCTAATGCATTTGTATATGATACGGATGATAGTTATGTTTTCTTATTATTCTACTTACGCTGGATTGACTTATATCCAGTTCTCGAGAAATAATTGTCGAAGTATTATTGCGATTTTCAATTACAGATTGCAAAACTGCTAGTTGTACATCTTCATTTTCCGTTACGGGCTTTGCTATTTCTCGTGTTTTTATATTCAACACTGCCAGTTTCAATAAATCGGTTTAAAAGTCTCTCGACACTTCTTTGCGAGGATGGTCCTTTTGAGGATATCTTTCAGCATAAACACGTGATGCTAATAAGCAATTTTGAAAACATTCACCTAATATAAAAATCATATTTACTCGATCTTCAATTGGGTATTCATTCATTGTATTAACTATGTTAAATAGTGAAATCAACACTAAATAAGTTTTTACTATCTGACATAAGAAAATGTTTTATTTGTTAATTTTCTCAAAGCCTACTTAGAGTTTATCATAAAATCTTCAACATTTACGCATACTGATAAAATAATGCAAATAATTCGGAAATAAAGAAAATTCGGATAGGGAAAATAATATTAAATTTTCGTTATCATGCAGGGATAAAATACAGGGTGTTTCATTTAATAATAACACTTAAAACTTGATGCACATCAAAGTTAAAGTATGGAACAGTTAAAACAACAATTTTACTTATTTCATTAGAAAGTTCAAGGAGCGAATTAATCAAAAAGTCTGTATTAAGTTGCAATTAACTTTTTTTGTTGCACTAGAATTTTAGAAAAAATTGAATAATTCGGAAAGTATCAAATTTGAGTATATGGTGACCTAAATAAATACGTTAGTTTTTTAAGGACAATTAAAAAATGTAACAAAGTTCAGGGTGATTCATTTAAAAAAAATACTTCTTTAATATGTAAATTTTTAAATAATAAATTTTTAATTTATTTTCTTTTGCATCCCAAGGCTATCTTGTCAGTATTTGCTATAAAACCATCAATATTTATGCATACTGGTAAAATAATGGAAATATCTCGGAAAATACTGAAAATTGGGATAGGGAACCCTACATCAGTTTAAAAGAGTATTAAATTTCCCTTCTCAGGAAGGAATAAAATAGAGGGTGTTCCGCTTAAAATAACAAAGTAATAGCACCAAATACTTGGAGAAAATCAAAGTTGAAGTTAGGAACACCCTGCATATTATTTTACTATTGTAATTATTCTGACAGACAGTCCAACAAGTGTAGAATCGAAATCTAAAAGCAAATTAATTAAAAAATTTCTGTTAAGTTGTAATTAATTTTTTTCAATTACTCTCCATTTTTAGGAACAATTCAATAACTCGAAAACTATCAAACTTAGATATAGGGTTACTTGAATAAATACATATTATTTTTTAAAGTAGGATTCAAAAAAGTAATAAAATACAGGGTGATCCATTTAAAAAAACAAATTTGATATTAACTTTTTTTTGGAGTAACCCTGTATATTCCACACTAATTTCAATTTGTAGACCAAATAGACCTACATACCTGTGTCAAACGATTTTTTGATATCATTTACCGTTTTACCGCTAGGTTCCGTCCCGTTGAGCGTGACTAACCCTGTATATATATATATATATATATATATATATATATATATTATAAATAATTATACTTCTTTTTTAATTGCATAGAGCAAGTTTGCTAACGTAACTAATTACAATATTGGATGAGTTATAGTGTTGTATTTTGTGTTTACGTTTGTTGTTAAGCTAGAACAATTGTATAGACCTTCAATTACAGTAAGACTAATTTTTTATTTTTTTATTATTATGTTGAATGGCTCCGACTGCTTAGGTATTTTAGCCATTTTATTTGTTTCTTGGTTATTTATTCCATTTTGCTTACTTTATATTTAAATGTATTTGTATAAATTTGTTGTTTTTAAAAATTCCAGGAACTGCTTCACATTTTGCCCATTATCATTATTTATATTATTTAAGTTATTGCTC
Source organism: Vesta saturnalis (assembly GCA_036346205.1). NCBI lineage: Eukaryota > Metazoa > Arthropoda > Insecta > Coleoptera > Lampyridae > Vesta > Vesta saturnalis. Next base: position 329,889 of record JARFJB010002510.1, on the reverse strand, counting down.
AGCTTCAAATTGATTCTAATGTTATCGTATTGAGGGCATTCTACGAACATATGTTCTAGTGTCATATACACATTGCATTGATTACACTTAGTTCTAGGTGCTTTTCCTAGTAGATGTAAATGGGTTATGTTCGTGTGACCTATTCTAATTCTTGTCGCAACGACTTCATCCTTTCTTGAAAGTTTATCTGGTTTCCAAGCTTTTAGATCTGTTTTAAATTTCGACAATCTTGTGTTTGATTGGTTCCATGTTGTTTGCCATTGTAATATTGTTTTAGTTCTCAAATACTGTCTGTAGTCGTTTGGTGTTACTGTTACCGTGTCCTTAGTTATCTTTTCCGCAGCCTGTCTTGCTGTGGAGTCTACGCGTTAATTTTCCTCTATACCAGCGTGACCCGGTATCCACATTATTATTACGTTTTTATGACTTATTTGTAGCCAGTGTATCTGTTCTCTAATCATATTTATTAGTGGCTCTCTTGAAGGGTTTCTATCACTTATTAATTCTATTGCGTTCAGTGTATCACTAAAAACAATATACTTGTTATAGTTGTAGTACCTGCATATAAGGAGTGCCTGCCAAATCGCGTACAGTTCAGCAGATATGATGCTTGTTATAGTGTCATGCGACCAATTATGTTCTACTCCTTCTACAAGTATTCCGCTACCAACAAATATTTTGACTTCAGTTATCTTCTTTCGAATATATGGGTTTTTAACTGAACAGTCTCGTTTTCCTTGTTAAAATTTAATTAGTGCACTTTAAAACTGGTTTAGTGTTTAGTATTCAGTCATTATTATGAATTTTGGTAATAATATACGCCTTAATAGATTATACCTGGGCGATACGGAAAGTTTTAGTGTTTATACCTGGCAATATGGTTTATTACCGCAAACATTAGGAAGCGTTGGGTATATTTATACTTTTGCGTTTTAAAACTTTATTTAGTGGCTATTTATTTAGCATTTATGAATGTATTTAAAAGAATTTTAACATAATTTGGAAGGTTTGATGTATGTAATTATTACGAGTTGTAACTTTGGAATTATCTTTTTTTTACCTAGTGGGCTTTATCTTGTCTTTTGCAGTCATGCAAGCTTATTATCATCTAGCCAATTTTACCCAAAATTGAGGTCGCTGTGTGGTCAGTGATTTTTATTACCGAATCTTGAGCTTTGTCCGTGGTGTAGGTTTTTGAAATATTATTGGAGATATTTGACATTATATAACGGCCCCACCCACTTTCAGAGAGTTTAGCAGAACGATCCGCTTAATTAATAAACATATACGATACCTATTGCGGATTAGTCGTGTAACAATTCACGATTACACACTACTGCCTTTGTTTTGTCCACGATTACCTTTAGATCCATTGTCTCACACACTTCGTTAAGATTTTTTTAGCATTGTTTTTAGCTGCCTCCCATTTTCGCTAAGTAAAACTGTGAGTATTACCAGTATACAGCAGAACTAGTACGTTCACGACCCTAAGCATTAAACCATTTACATCATGAATAGATGCTTACCTAAAATATTTATCCATGAATACATTAAGTATTTACTGTGATATCCTGCAGTCTTTTCTAATTACTTGTTATATGTTTAAGTTTTCACAGGAACCCCGTCCCAATATGACACAGGCTCGGCTACTATCATATACTGCCCTTATTCCGTTTACCAGACATTTACTTACTCCACACTCACCTAAAATATTCCAAATCTTCTCCCTACTGACTCAGTCAAGCGCTTTCGCCAAGTCTATAAAGGCACAGTGCAGCTTCATCATATTTAAATGCTTTTCAATCACCTGCTGTAGACCAACTATCTGATCTGATATGAACCGAATTAATGTGTATTCTGAATTAACAATCTTCTAAAGGACAAAAACTAACAATATCATAATCAAAAAACAAATTTAACAAAATTTAATCAAATCGTGCAAGTCTAAAGTTGTGAAAACTTTAATTTCGAAATGGAACAAATATTCACAGATATGAACTTGACATACTAATTATATATCCACTTAAATCAGAATAATCTAAGAAAGAAATAATAACTTCCACATCAAACGGATGGGAAGTACTGTATCATTAAGAAAATTTTCAGAAATTTTTAATTGCTCAATCGCCTTAAAATGTTCATAAACGTCCAAAACCAAAATTTTCGAAAAAAGATTTTGTATGTGTGTCTGCGTCTGCGTCTGCGTCTGCGTCTGCGTCTGCGTCTGCGTCTGCGTCTGCGTCTGCGTCTGCGTCTGCGTCTGCGTCTGCGTCTGCGTCTGCGTCTGCGTCTGCGTCTGCGTCTGCGTCTGCGTCTGCGTCTGCGTCTGCGTCTGCGTCTGCGTCTGCGTCTGCGTCTGCGTCTGCGTCTGCGTCTGCGTCTGCGTCTGCGTCTGCGTCTGCGTCCGCGTCCCCGTCTCCGTCTCCGTCTCCGTATGCGTTCCCGTCTGCGTCCGAGTTCGCGCCCGCGTACGTTTCCGTGTCCGTGTCCGTGTCCGTGTCCGTGTCCGTGTCCGTGTCGTGTCCGTGTCCGTGTCCGTTCCGTGTCCGTGTCCGTGTCCGTGTCCGTGTCCGTGTCCGTGTCCTGTCCGTGTCCGTGTCCGTGTCCGTGTCGTGTCCGTGTCCGTGTCGTGTCTGTGTTCCGTGTCCGTGTCCGTGTCCGTGTCCGTGTCCTTGTCCGTGTCCGTGTCCGTGTCCGTGTCCGTGTCGTGTCCGTGTCCGTGTCCGTGTCCGTGTCGTGTCCGTGTCGTGTCCGTGTCGTGTCCGTGTCCGTGTCCGTGTCCGTGTCCGTGTCGTGCTCCGTTTCCGTGTCCGTGTCCGTGTCCGTGTCGTGTCCGTGTCGTGTCCGTGTCTCGTGTCCGTGTCCGTTTCCGTGCCCGTGTCCGTGTCCGTGTCCGTGTCCGTGTCCGTGTCCGTGTCCGTGTCCGTGTCCGTGTCCGTGTCCGTGTCCGTGTCCGTGTCCGTGTCCGTGTCCGTGTCCGTGTCCGTGTCCGTGTCCGTTTCCGTGTCCGTGCCCGTGTCCGTGTCCGTGTCCGTGTCCGTGTCCGTGTCCGTGTCCGGTTTTTTTTTGTTTTTTCAGATATTTTTTTTTTAATATGTGATTAGAAATATAATTTTGGGTATTTTTTGTCCCATAATTTTTCTGTACAACAAATGGTTTACAAGATATAAGCAAAACAGCGTCACTTTAAAAAAACCGGTTTTTCCTAAATGTCATCGGAACTCCTTAACATACTCAGCAATTGAAAATACCATTACATAGCAAATAAATTTTCTCACCAAAGGTATTCTTGGAATTTTTTCGAAAATTTTGTCATTTTCGAAATATCTCCAAAAAATTCGATTTTGGAACCCGTCCACACGATTAGATAGAAAATCAAAATTTTGATCGAAAAGCATTCTTGTAATTTTTTGTGAAGTTAATTGTTTTCGAGTTATTTACAAGAAAACGATTTTTTGATGTGGAAGTATTGGTACAATACAACGGTTTTTTCCATTACAATGTAAGTACTATATTCGTTAATATACATTGCAAACAGAATGTGTATGTTTATTAGTATCTGTAACTATATATGTTAAATCAACATACGTAATTGGTAAAACGTTTACTTGGAAGTATATTGAAGATTAAGTGATTTTCCCTTTTTAATGAGGAGGTTAGCTGCAATGGCTACTGAAACGTTTAAAGTGTTTCTTATTCTGAAAGCACGTCGTGAAGGTTTTAATTTTAATTTTTTTATATGGTTGAGAAAACCATGTACCATGAAGCAGAAGATGACGGTTTCGCTCGTTTCAGATAGAACCTGTTTCCTGTGAAAGTAATTCAGGCAGTAACTATTTACTGTAAGTATTTTTGACTTCAAAATACATACACTCCTCAAATTTAGTTTATGTTAAAAACTAAATTAGCTTGGTACTTGCCCCATTTATGCACCTTTGTTTGCAGCTGGCCGAATTACTCCTTGGAAATTCCCATCCTTCTAATGGAGCACGATTGTTTAGAAACTTTTAATGGCTGTATCAAGCTACATGAAATGTGTCAAAATTGTTTTGATATTATCCGTAGGGGGATTAGGCAACGGATGCTACAACTTCATATCATTACGCTAACTAACCATACTTTAATATCTTAAATAACAATCCGCCATGTTCCATACAAAGACAATTTTGAGTAAGTCATGATTAAGCGATTTCATAAGCTGTAGATAAGTTTCTGAAAATTTTATGGGAGTATAGAGAGGTTTCCATAATAATCTGTTGTTGCTGAAAGGGCACAAAGTAGTTAAAAGCTGCAGTTGACCTATACTTGGTTCCATACGTAGAATTTAGTAGAAAGTCTTATGGAAGGCGACCAAGCCCCATTTCAGCCTAAAACTGGTTAGTGGTAAACGTTCAATAGTTTTATGTACCAGACAAATAACTTAATACGTATATGTGCGTTCTGCAGCATTTTGTTCTTTATACACCCCAAAAGGATCAGTTACACTAGATAGGATTATGACTAGTGTTTATTCTGGCGCATGTATGACTTAATACATGTTAGTAAGCTATACAAATCGTAAGTTAGTATGATCTACTCAATTTGCTATATAATCAAGTTCTAAATGACATTTTTAGCAGTTTACGATTTTAGCTGTGAACAAAGTTGTAAATTATTTGCAACTACTTGAAATTGTGCAAACTAAACATAAATAATCTGACCATCACTAAGAAGTAACCTCACAATGGTACCAAAATAATCTCTTGTAATAAGGTAAATATCAGACTAATTAAGCGAATTTTACATTTCACGTCAAAACAACTTTTTAATTTTTATAAATTCCATTATGTCATGATTTGTTTGATGTTTAGAGCTTTCAAAGTACAGGATTAGGCAAGAAAAACATTTATTATACCAAAGATAATACGAGAAACTGTACAATTATTCTGAAAAAATTGGTATATGCGGAGCACGCTTCTAGATATTTGCATGAAATTTGACCGAGTTTTATGGAATTTTCTCCAAGCAAACGTATAATTAGTGCTTTTTGTAAAAGTAAATGTAAACTAATTTAAACTGTTGATAACAAAGTTTTAAATGAATGTTTGTTTATCTTGACTGCATATTATGGGACACAATAATAAATTTCAAATAGCTCTATGAACAAAAGTTTTAATGTTATGAAATACTCAATACAAATTGATAATGGCGACATCTACAAAACAAAGCTTTCTGGAGTAAAATATAAAACGAGAAGAACTTTGTCGTTCAACAACTGGGTTTGAAATTGCATGGAATACTAATTAGGCGAAGATTGAACTGGGAAACTACAAATGTTTGCATACCCAAACATTTGCCCTAATTATTTTAAAACAAATTTACTTAAAATTGCATAGCAACCGTTTTTATTATTTTCATATAGGTGCATAAAATAATAGTTTACAACATTATGTACCAACTTTAATGTGTAATTATCTAATATTGCTCCACGATACCTTTGTAGGACAGTGGTTGATTTCTCGACCATAACCATTAAAGTTAAGATTAATAGATGTATATTAAACATTCTAGGTGAATTTACCATCATATTTCATATGACATCGGGTTTGTGCATTTTCTGGTTAATTTTTGAAACCACCGCGCGTAACTTATATTTAGCAATTTTGTGCAAGCTTTCAGATATAATAAAATATGTATTCAACAACACAAGGGGTTTGTCCTATAAAGGGTTAAAATATATATCATCTATATTAAACTATTCTGTTACCTTAAGCCAAAAAAGATTTAAAACAAAAGTAGTTTTTTGATTATGATTTGATTGTAACTAATGAAAATGGATAAAGTTTAAAGATATTAATACTGTAGGAGCAAGAAAACTTAGAGAATGGCTATATTATATGCATATTTTTCGCCATATTCGATTGAATCAAAATTAGAATTAAAGTAAGCTTATTAAACTGAAAAGCGCCTTTTAGGTACCTTTAGATGATCACAAAGACAAATTCAATTATGTTAAATCATTTAAACAGTAAGTTTTAAAATATGTTAGCAATAATAATGTATTTATAAAGTACGAAATAGCGCCCCAAGACTGTCATAAATCTCAATCCTAATAATATTTATAAAAATCACAAAAATGAGAACGAAAAAACAGAAATATGTGGGTATGATGGACAACATTGTTGGGTTTTGTAGGCTGTACTTTAAATTAGTGGGATGTGCCCAATATTCATATTTAAATTTTGCAGTATAGGCACGTTTACTGCTAAGGTATGGTGTGTGAAGAAAGCTACATGCAAACAACGCCAGTGAATCATTTTCAAAGTAGAGTGCTATTTATATGGATCTATTAGACTTGGAAAAATTATTAATCATAAATATAATCCTAATACACGACCTTTCTATCATTTGAATTCAGCCAAGGTTCTACGCGAAGAGGCAGGAATCATATACTACGTGTCAGTAATTTATATTTTTAAAATGGTGAAACTGCCTTCATCCAAAACACTTCGATGCAATTCATTGAATGACGTATTTTGACTGAGATCAATAGTTAAGCGTAATACAAAGAAGAATATTACGGAATATTTTTGAAGCTTAATAGAGAGAGGTAGTCTTATCGGAACCAACAGACCATTTTTTTAAATCTAGATTAACCAACGTAATTGTTTCAGTCATGTTATCCTATATAAACGAGTATGTTAGTTGACTAGCGTGAATAGGGAAGTAGGTATGGTAGCACTTGGACCAGACAGACACCTCAGACACCGCGCATGTCTAGCAATGTGTATGATCAGTTAAGGGGAGTATTTACCTACTGATTTAATTTCGTTACTTTGTTTTGTGCTTAAAAGGGGAAAAATAGGAAGATCTGAACCATCGACCGTGGTGAATAATTAGTGATTAAACGACTGTCTACACCAGGATCTGTACATAGCAAAGTTTAATATGTGCTTTACATGCAACTGACATGTCTACGTCTAGGGACTAGTATTTCTATCGGTTTTGAACGGAGTAACAAGTCTCTCTCCCTCTATATTTCTCTCTGTCAAACATAATCCATAGAAAGGGGCGTGAAATGCACGAAATGTGATGGTCATATCTAACCCGGACTTGCCAAGTGAAATCCACCTTTCCGTAGATGGTGATGCAGTTTCGTGTGAGTTACATATGTAAACATACAAACATGTAAGCTAAATAAAAACGTGTAATATAGTAGTGTACGTGTGCGTGTGCGTGTGCGTTTGCGTGTGCGTTTGCGTGTGCGTGTGCGTGTGCGTGTGCGTGTGCGTGTGCGTGTGCGTGTGCGTCTGCGTGTGCGTGTGCGTGTGCGTGTGCGTGTGTGCGTGTGTTGTGATGCGTGTGCTGTGTGCGTGTGTGCGTGTGTGCGTGTGTGCGTGTGTGCGTGTGTGCAAGCGTGTGTGTGCAAGCGTGCGTGTGCGTGTGCTTGTGCGTGTGCGTGTGTGCGTGTGTGCGTGTGTGCGTGTATGCGTTGGTGCGTGCTTGTGTGCGTGCGTGGGAGCATGTGTATGCGCGCATATCAGTTACTCAATATGTATGGCGCATTAAATTAAAATAAACGCAAAACATCGAAACTTCTAACCGAAGAGCTGGAGCACGAATAGAGGAAGTGAGTAGGGTTCGTCGTGTTCGGATATATTTGTCCATGATTGTGAATATCACAGTATAAAAGAGAATTCTTCTAACGAGCGTTTCGTAGTTATTCGTGCTTTTGTAGTGTTAACTTCAATTGTGTGGTACTCGATATTATGGAGCAGAAATTTGAGATTGTTTCTGAACGTGTTATACAAATGCCACATAGCGCGAACTCCTATTTAAGATTAGAGGCGCTCCGTCGGCAGGAGATATTGTAGAATGGATACGTTTGGTGATTATCGAAATTGTTGCTTATGTTGCATCAGTTGTGAATCCTAACAATAAGGTGGGACTTATATTCCATAGAGAGCACTTGAATCATAAGTTACCCGGATTAATTAGATTTAGACGCCCTCCGGAAATTACGTTTGAATCTGTTTGGGAAGTACTACAGTCCGTCATTCAAAGCAACACTGAGAGTTTGACTACCGATATGTTTCGACTCGAAGTTACAACAGCTAGTCCCCTGTAGGGCAAGGAAGACAGCGTGTTCATAACAGCTACCTTGAAGAATGCAGCAAATGCGGTGGTATTGTAACTGTAAACAAAAAATACAATCTCTGCTTGCCTAGACCTTTTGTCGTTGGTAAGGCCTATACAGATGACGTCCTAGTTACGTTACCATTCGGAAAAAGGAAGTAGTACACAAGGAATACTGTCAGATGTTGGTTCGTAAAGCGAGTTTGGTGGTTCCTTCAGGTGAATGTAGTGTAGAAGAATTGAGACAGATTCAATAACATCTTAACGATTACCAGATTTGCACATTACCAGATAGGCAAACAAATTCTGTTTGAGGGCGAAAAAGAAGAGATCAATTTGCTTCATTACGAAAACCATTTTAACGTTATCACATCGTTAACGTCTGTATTTACCTGCAGTTGTTATTGGACGATTTGTCAAGTCCCTTTCGATCATAAAAGCAAGCATCGTTGCGGAGCTTCATGTCCTCGCCCATCCCAACCTCCATGTGACAAGGTTTCCCAACAAAGTTTCTGTGGTGATGTCGGAAGAGTGTTTAGAGGGAAGTTATCCTTTAATTTACACAAGGAGGAAACGAAGGAAGATTCGATATGCAGTAGCGGTTGCAAATGTTTGCTATGTTTCAAAACATATAACATGAAAAATAGGAAATCTCCTAACGTATGTGGTGAAACTTTCTGTAAATATTGTCAGCAAATCTCCAATGTTGAACGTCTAATGAGTGGGTTAAATACTAATTATGGGTATGAAAAACGTTAAATTTCTCCACAGTATAATTTTTTTCCAATAGCATTATCGGCGTTACCGAAAGCAATAGGACCCTACTATTAATGTATACAAAACGTATCTCTGTGTATTACTGAAACTGTATTTTTTGTCATACTATTGAAAGGACAATATCTGTGCTCGTTGTTGTGTAAGGGAACGTATTTTCAATGGCGACCAGTGTGTAAAAAGATTTACTGAGTATGTTGTGTCGGTAAGTAAAACGTTTAAACAAGTAATTGTAATTGCACATAACGAACAAGCCTATGATCCCAGTTTGTTTTGAATCATATACTTAACACTACACATATCAACAAAGAACATAATGAAGGGTTAAAAATACCATTTATGAGTCTGAGAAACGTTAAGCTTCTCGACAGTCTAATTTTATTCCAATGGCATTATCAGCGTTACCGAAAGCACTAGGACTGTCAGACAAACTACGAAAGGGGTATTTTCAACAACTGTTTAATACCGAAAATCATTCTTCATACATAGAACCTCGACCATATGCAAAATTCTATGAAACGAGATGAAAGAAGCAAGTTGCCCGAGTGGTACAATCAACAAAAGACTGATACATTTGATATGCAGAAAGGTCTCGAGGCCTGCTGTGCTCTGACGTAGACATTTTGAAAAGGACATCCATTAAATTTAGAGACATGTTTCTTAAAGAGTGCGAAGTTAACCCCTTCACGGAAAGTATCACGATAGCTTCAGATTGTAACCTTGTGTGTGTGTGTAGGCGGAAGTTTTTGAAACCTGACACTATTGGAATTATCTCGAGGCAGATATAGACGGTATGAAAATCAATCGGCCTTGGCTATTCAGTGGATGGCGTGGGAAGAGGAGAGAAGGGGTATCAGAATCCGTCATTCCGGTAGAGGAAGCGAGATCTTTTTAAACGGTATGAAGACGGGGAGGGATATTATGACACAAAAATCCAGGTGTTCGAGTTCCAGGGCTGTTATTACCATGGGTCCCCAACGTGTGTTTGACCAAAGGTAATGAACTTCTTCACAGCCCTAGAGACACTATGGATCAAAGAAATGAAACCACTAAGGCTAAAATAACGAGACCTGTAACCTTGGGGTACTAGGCTATGGAAATGTGGTAGTGCAAATTCTGGCTGAAGCTAAAAGCAAATCGCGAAATGGATTATTGGTACGAATATCCACTGCTAAAGAATATGCCATTAAACCCACTAGACGTTTTCTTCGGCGGTAGAACGGATTGTAATAAAATAAAGTTCAGGAAATGTGTGTGTATGACGTTACACATTACGGTTAAGTGGGCGGTCTCCGCTGTTTAATCTCACGATTCATTAACAAATTTCTAAAAATGAAGCAGGAATCCCTGCGGAATGTTGTAGTGATGAAGAACGAAAGAGATATCAACCAATATATCTAGAGTCGAAAGGAGTAGCGTTAGAATCTGCCAATATTATTAAGAATCCCGGATTAAGGTCTCTTGCCAAACTGATGTTAAATTTTCTTTGGGGCAAATGTGGACAAAGGAAGCAGCTGTCAAAGACCTCGATCGAAAACTATTCATAAATGTTTTATGATCTTATGTGGTCCTCTTCAGTAGAAGTCAATCGTATACAAGAGGTGAACGAGGAAACGATGATAGCTAACTCAAAATACGGTGAAGAGGCCGGTGATCCACTATTCACCGTAAACTGCGTTATAGCAGGCTATGTTACAACAAGCACGTCAGTTATTTCCATATCTTAATCTATTAGGGGAACGAGTTATTTATTATGATACAGACTCACTAATCTACATATCTAGGGAAGGTGAACCAATTACCTCTTGCAAATATGTTAGGTGACTTAATTGATGAGATAGAACCCGTATATGGACCAAGATCGTTCATTACTGACTTTGCATCGTGTGGACCGAAGACATACGTTTATGAAGTACAGTAACCAATAGGGGAAACAAGAATAAATATTAAAACGAAAGGAGTCACCCTTAACCATAAAAATTTGGAAAGCGTTAACTTTGATTCTCTCGTTAATCCCATGGACAACGCAAACCAAGATTGTCTACCAGCGTCCGCTGTCATCAGAATAACCGATGATCATCATTTAGTAACAAAAACGGAAGACAAAAAATTTCGAGTTAATAAAAAAAATGAAGATGACTGTATAAATACGATAGATAACCATTCGGATTTAAGATAAGAAAAATTCATAATCGCGTTACCGAATTTTGAATGGGTAAAGCTCAAATATTTCAATGCGCAATGAAATAATTTGCACGATTTTTCAAGAATAAGTGTTGAAATTTTAATACATTACTGTACGATTAAATGATAATCATTTAATCAATATATGCGTGATGAAGACCAAAAATAGCAGATGTTTGAATTAATAATGGACAAAATCCGCATGCTGATTGTGAATACATTTCTGACAAAGTGCCGATGAGTATTCCTTCGAATACTGTAAAAAATGTGTAAACAATTAATTCGAAAAGAAAAGAATGTACCTAGACCACTAATGAAATATCTACTTAATCAAATGGATATAAATTTTGTTTCATTTTTGTTTTGCTACACAGTATAGTTAGTAAGATAAATTTATCCACGACCACTAATAATAGAAGAACCATTTCGAACAACACATAAACTAAGTAAGAGGGTTCTTACAAACGTCGTACGTAAAGTAACAAATCCACACATCGATGACATTCGCACTAAACATTACACAGGCACTGGTAATTGTCGTAGTTCTAAACACCCGCGACACTACAGATTGGCAAGTAGAAAGGAGGCACCATGCGCCATCTTGGATTTTGACGTCACAAGCCCGCCCACGTGGGGGACCGGATTTTCCACCCTTATTTTTACACGCTTACGTGTGAGACCGGATTTTCCACCCCTATTTTGCACATCCACGTGTGAGACCGGATTTTCCACCCTTATTTTTTACACGCTTACGTGTAGGGCGTGTTTTTTCACCCCTATTTTTTACATATCCACGTGTGAGACCGGATTTTCCACCCTTATTTTTACACATCCACGTGTGAGACCGTATTTTCCACCCTTATTTTTATATACCCTCGTGTAGGACGTGTATTTCCATCCCTATTTTTTACTCGCTTACGTGTGAGACCGTATTTTCAACCCTCTGTATCCCTAATTAAGATCTTTTTGTAGTTGCTAACGTGAGAGCTGTATTTTAGGGTTAGCGTTGAGCTGAGGGCTTAGGGTGGTGGTTGAACTGGGGTATGGCTTGGCTTAGGGCGGGGGCTGGAGCTTAGGGGTGGTCTAAGGATAAGTCTTAGAGTTTGGCCTTGGTGGTGGAGCTAGGGTTGGAGTCAGGTCTTGGTGGTGGAGCTAGGGTTGGAGCTTGGGGCTGTATGTAGAGGTGAGGATAAGTCTTAGGGTTATTTCTGATGGTATTAAGGTCCTTCTGGTTGTAACCCTGGGGTTAGGCAGATACATACGCCTACAATAATTGCATAATTAATAAGATATTATTATTTAGTCTATTGCTTTAAAAGGGTTAAATGCTATTGGAGAAAACGTTTCTAATAAGGAGATGAGATAGCATCTGTGTTAAGGATTGATCTTGCGTGGGGGAAATTTGAATGACAGTAAAATTTAATTATAGAACACTTATTTTTATTATCGTAATTAAAAAGCCCTCAGTGAGCTATAGAAAATTACTGCCATTCTGTAATGAAACAAAAACATTTTATTAAGTTAATTACATAACAGTTTGTCTTTTCTAAACGATTATTAAAAACATAGTTTTACCTGCATTGAAAATAATATCCATACGTCCGTTAAAAATGTTGTATGCCTTAATATTTTTAAAGAAACTTAATGCTTGTGTTTTATAACTGTAATTAAAAATCTGTAAATAAATAAAGGTTAACATAACACATACCAGATCTGTAACGTTTTAAGGCACTGAGTGATGGTCACCGCTTTTGTGTTATCTGTCAACTAAAACTTTCTAGTTGTGTAAAAGCCAGCTATAATTAGAGTGTAAAATATACAACCTCATTGTCTTTATTGCACTTACTGGAAATCGTATTAACCTTTCTCTTAAAATAAAATTGTTTTGAAAATATTCGTATACGGATACACAAATTGTTTTATAAAAACCATATTAAGTGTTTGGAATGTTTTAAATTCCATAACATTTTGTAGTAAGAAATCACTGTTCACGTTTACTTTTAACTAATTACCGTGTAATTATATAACTTTGTTAAATTTAATAGTCTAAAAACCAATATAAATGGTTAATATATTTTCTTTTAAAAAACACTAAATAATAAATTTATAACACGATTTTAAAACACACAAGCCGAATTAAAAGAAAAACAGTAGGTATTACGCAATTCTTAATTAAAAAGTAAGGTACTAAAAATATCTTTATTTATCAGAATAGAATGGTTGGATAACAGACATTAAACAATATTTTAATTATCTCATCATTTAGAATTAAACATGTAGTGAAAAACTTATTTACAAAATCAATCATTGATAAACTATTTAATCTAAAATACAGAAACACTAAGACATAAAATCCACACACATCCGAATGATAATCCTGTAGAATTTTTTTATTGTATACGAAACATCGGGAATTCTTCTCTAGGAAATGTAAATGATATCCTTGCGGTGCTCGTCCAAAGGAATCAAAATACTCGCCATTACCATTCTCGTCAATGTAGATAGCGGTCCAATGCTGACCTGGCTTGTTTGCAGGATCCGTGTTTACGATAATTGCACAGTCGAGGCGCGTGTTTCGGTAATTGATTAGAAGCACATGCAAGCCGAAACACATTCTTCTTGTGGCTGGTGATCGATTTCAAGCATCTCAACACTTGTACCGCATACATCTTTGGAATTGGTATGTGTCCAGTCTTGTAGTAGTAATGCGTTTTCCAGTGCACACATAGGCTCAGTGATGTTATGACTTAAACAGCTATATGCTTTTGCTTCCTTTTTCAACTGTTTAATCGACGGGCAACCACTCTCCTCCAGGTTTACTATTGGTTTGTTAAGAAACCTTAAAACTGTTGTTTTCACTACCCTTAACGTGAATCTTGTTAAATGGGCGCAACACTCTCAACAGCTCCTCACGGAAATTGTTGTAATGTACATGACCCCACCACCATTTCAAGCCATGATAATTATCTTCCATAAATTTTATCTGTCGTGACATGGATCCTGATATAAAGTAGCCTCGCGGTGGTTTTATCAGCATCAACGATAAACGACCCTGATCTGTAACCACGGCAATTTCTTTCGGTATGAATTCGTTGTTAACACCGTTAAACCCTTGCATGTCCAAGTATGCGTCCATCTTCTATCGGCTGCTGCTCTACACTGAAGCTTGCAGGTTAGAGCTACCACTTTTAACAGCTAAAATCCACAACGACATTTCGATGTTTATCGATCTCGATCACATTATCGAATTCTGCATACACCAAACAGTTAACGGTTACGGTGAGCGCTTCTTCAAACCCGACTTCCAGCCGAAGGAGCCGTTTCTAACTAAATTCCAGTGTGCTAGCGTTTGCAGACAGGTCAGGTGTTAGGTCAAAGGCCATTAAACAGTAGCCGTTGGGATAATCACTTCTTGATATATCGTTACCTTCATTCAAAAAATGAATACCCGTACCAGAGAATAAGGTGTGGTACGCTCTTACGTATAAACCATTAGCTGTAAAGTCCGGTTGTAAGGCCTTCGAAGGAATTTGTTGTCCGTCAATATATAATGACATGTAGTTAATATTGCAGTGATGAAAATTGAACGGGTTTGAGGGGTAGTCACCGTTGAAGGCTTTATTTGCTACAAAGCCTACGATGCATCGTTTAGGTAACTGACCCAGGAAAACATTATCCAATGATTTTCGCTGTATGCCTGCAGGTATAGTTAACACTTTTACGTCGGTCCTTGTAACAGGATATTTTGCGGCTGTTGTTTCTAAAGCTTTAGCGTGCGCTATTAGAATAGTTGGATTGATTCGCATACGTCTCACCAGTAAACTAGCGTCTATAATTCGCGTCTTGTAATTTGAAGCGTGTGTCGCCATTAGACTAAAGGTATCTCTTGATCGTACAAATTTAGTCTTTAACTCAACACCACTTATGAGAAATTTCTCTTGATTAAATAAATCCGAGTGCACGTGACCAATCATCTCTATCTGTTTACCGGTAGCCGCAAGTGCTTGACGTTTCGAGAAACCGTTATTAGCGTTTCCCAACGTATTCATCTGTCCAGCTGTATCATTGTGCCATAAAGTACATCCTAGATGTGAACTCTTGGCCTCCTTTCCATAATTTAGCAGCGTTTCGATATATGAACGGTAGGCGTAGGTGTTGTTTGGTTGTGACACCATCTTCTGATTTAAGTAAACCTCCACCTGTGAGAAAAGCGAATGCATCCAATTGTTTACCGGTGCTACAACATCAGCGTCTGTAAGGCTGTATCATCATGTTTTAGAACTTTAGCTGTAATGTACAGCATAGTCTGGCTTAAATCTATATAATGTTCCATTTCCGGGGACTACAAATTCTATTGGGGCGTCATCACTCAGAGCTGATAAGGGCTTGTAAAATATCCATTCACCACTCTCGATACTTGTCTGCGTCGCTGGTAAAGCGAACAAATCCAATTCGGACTTGACGCATTCACACGATTGAGCATGTAGAAAAGCCATTATCTTGAAAATATATCGTCGTAAGCAGGCTTCTTCTTAGCAGCGGCTCTCAGTTGAGACTGATTATTATCAGCCAGACGTACTCTTTTATAACCCGAACCCTCCATCATTTTATCGATTTTCTCGTCGGCTTTACGCTTAAGGTTTCTACCTGCCTCGTGAAATCTTTCTTGAAACGAATCTTAATTAAATACATGTTTACCTCGAGTATGAACCTACGACCTGTACTTAGTACAATAAACTTGTAATAAGAATCCTTAATAGGTCGATCCTCTATGACGTCACCAAGAATATTAGCACCTGTCCTAAGAGCTTCTTTACCAATAGCCTTTGCGCCAGACTTAAATAACGGTATTTGACTTCTAAATATACCGCCTAACCAGCTCCCTAACCCATGACCGCGTTGATAGGGCACACCTCTGTAAATAGAGCCGATACCGTTACCGGCCTGATTCATGTAATATTGCTGGTAAGGGCAAACCATTATTGTACTTTCTTAAAGTGTAGCTTCAGGCACGACGTTCCAAACTCAAATGGCATTGCAGCACATGTATCTGTTTTATATTAATCTCGATGTTTTCAAATTCACGCGTCATTACCGGTATGTAGTGCGCAGGCGAGAAAACCACATCTTTATGACCCCCATAAGCATAGTTTTCTGAAGTAATATTTATTATACGCATAAGCGGAGATAAAACATCACCCACAATTTGCGGTTCAACGATATCGCAATAAACAAACATCTGAGTTGGTAAGCCTATCCATATACTAGCGGGGTGAGGGGGTATCGCTTCCATAGCTATGTTCTGATACGGTCGATAACCCAATTGTAAGGCTAGACGTTGTGAGAATCCGAATAGCGAGAGCCGAGTTTTTAATTTCGTAGTGACGCGTTTAGTTAGATTATGATACTCGATTGTTAGCAATTTACTTATTAGTACATGGTCATTTAGCTCGCTGATAATTTCTTCTATGCTGGCGTAATTTCCCGAAGCGAATCGTATCACGTACCAGCCGTCTTCAATATAAATGATCTTCTCGTTGTCGAGTTGAAAATATTCTGCGGCCTTTTTTAATATCGCTTCTAACATGTTCTCGTCGTCAGGTGGTTCTGTTCTATAATAAATTAAATTATCTGTTGCACTTACAGGGCAAAAGAACATGGGTACTGAATTTCCGATATCCCTACAACCCACGAGCCCGTTAATCTTATTCGTTTTGGCAGTTGCGTAATAAAACTTGACGTCATATTACCTGGAAAATACGTCATAGAGCTATTACTCAATAAGGTAAGATAAAACTCCATTTTATATATCTCTCAGCTGCGGCTAACACCCAGTTATTAAATTTGTCACTGTATCCACGCCACTTGACCAGGTATTGTTTATTTCCCCACCCCTTCTCTGCAGAATCTTATCGACTTTGAATAGAGTATCATCAACCGTAACAACTTGCAATTCTTCTTCGTAAAAGGTGCCCTCAACAGGATCGTTATTAAGATCGATTATTCTATAAACTGGTGGTCTTTTTTATCACCGTACTAATTGTAAAACTTCCTCGCTCCAATTCGTTTCATATCCCTTCTCAAAGGTGTACTTAGTTCTGGCGATTCTGACTGCTCACCGACTTTATATTTAGGATGGCGTACTGGACCTAAACCTTCGCGTACAGGTTATTCCACACTTCCAAAATGTTTTTAATGCATAGTTTTCTGAAGTAATATTTATTATACGCATGAAGCGGAGATAAAACATCACCCACAATTTGCGGTTCAACGATATCGCAATAAACAAACATCTGAGTTCGAGTAACCTATCCATATACTAGCTGGGTGAGGGTATTGTTCCATAGCTAATGTTCTGATAGTCGATAACGCCACATCTGTAAGTTTTCAGATGTTGTTAGAATCTTTCGAACTAGCGAGATGCGAGTTTTTACATTTCAGTAGTTGACGCGTTTAGTTAGATTATGAATATTCGATATGTTAGCAATTTACTTGATTAGTACATGGTTATTGTACACTCGCTCGCCATAAACTCTTTGCCTTCTATGCTGGTCTGTAGATTTCCCAGCGAATCGTATCACGTACGCACCTCTTCAATATAAATGATCTTCTCGAATGCTTCGAGTTAACAATATTCTGCGGCCTGTCTTTAAGTGCTCGCTTCTAACATGTTCTCGTCGTCAGGTGGTCTGTTCTATAATAACATTAAATTATCTGTTAGTACTGTACAGTTGTAACAGAACTATTGTGTTTACTGAATTTCCGCATATCCCTACAACCCACGATCCGCGTTGCCATCTTATTCGTTTTGGCAGTTGCGTAATAAAACTTGACGTCATATTACCTGGAAAATACGTCATAGAGCTATTACTCAATAAGGTAAGATAAAACTCCATTTTATATATCTCTCAGCTGCAAGCTAACACCCAGTTATTAAATTTGTCACTGTATACCAGCGCCACTGTGACGAGGATATGTTATTTCGCCATCTACGCCTTCTACGAGCAATCTTATCGACTTTGAATAGAGTATCTTTATCAACCGTAACAACTTGCAATTCTTCTTCGTAAGGTGCGCCTCAACAGGATCGTTATTAAGCATCGATTATTCTATAAACTGGTGGTCTTCTTTTATCACCGTACTAATTGTAAAACTTCCTCGCTCCAATTCGTTTCATATCCCTTCTCAAAGGTGTACTTAGTTCTGTGCGATTCTGACTGCTCACCGACGTTTCACTATTTAGGATGGCGTAACTGGACCTAAACCTTCGCGTACAGGTTGAGGTGTCCACACTTCGCAAAATGTTTTATCGTTTACCGCAGGGCCATCTTTATACTTCGAATGAGGACTATTGTTGTAGGTCAGTCACAAGTCTTATCGAGCACATTCAATATATCTGTAGGAATTTTGTAAGCTGAACTAACGCCATCAGTCTTTGTTTTCAATGTTTTATTAAATCTTTCAACTACAGATCGCTAATGTTACATCAGTGGTTATTTGATCTACATAGAAATTGGATATTGTTGTTATCCTTGAAAAGTTTTGTACACTGCTCGCCACAAACTCTTTGCCTTTATCCGTCATGTTAGATTTTAACCGGAGTATTGTCGCATATCCTTAAGAATATCCGGAATGCGTTCAATTACAGATGAGGCTGTCTTCGTTCTGTAAGTGCTCTCGCCCATGCCTCTTGCTAAATACATCAATTACCGTTCAGTATGTAGTTGTCATCCGCTATTGTGTTATACTTAAAGTCCGCATGAGTCACAAAGATCCGCTTGCCACAATTCGTAGAGGTTACTCACTATATTGTATTTCGTGGAAACTTTGTTGTCTGCTGGCTTATGTACTGTATGAAGCTTCGCTGTGCTTGCAGCCTAGTTTTTAACTTTCATCCATATCTACCCTCTTACAACATTAGTTAAAGGTGTTATTACCAGCTGTAACCTCTGGGTGGGAGGGATCATAGTATACAGCATCCATGTTATGAAGCACGAATCCCAATCTAGTAGAATAAGTCCTCTTCTTCTTCTTTGAGAGATTCCTCTTGGTGTTTCCGCGTTTCACTATACAGCATCGTAATTCTCAGCCTATAGTTGTGAGGTCCGTATACAGCACTGGGTCGAAATGACAAAACATCATACCTTTGCTGTATCTTCCGATAAACGCTCGGGTATATTCTATCTCTTTAAATGCTACTGTCGCAAACGTGACGCTCTTAACCAGACGGTTATGTGGTTGTTGCGTTTGATCTTAACGTCGTCGTGAACCAGATCGATAATGTTGAATGTGGTATGAATACACTCGACCTTTTATTGATGACAGTACCCTTTATCCCAAATAAACCTCAGCTGTTCGTATTCACGATATAACAAATTCGCGCCTAATTCTTATATGAAGGCGGAAGCGTTGATACTATCTCGTCAGTCTGTCAGACCTTATGCGTTGCGGTAAATCTCTAATGATCATCAGCAGCAGCGTCACCGCTAATTGTTATACTGGCTGGGCTGACGTAACTGATTGGAAAAGTGTAGATACCTTTGTTCAAGAACTTGGTTGTACTGCTGCCATTTGTCATGATCGGTCATTTTAGTTAATCAACATAAATACTTTATCCATGATCGTTACCTGCAGCTGCGTTAAAATGTTTGATTTCTGTGTAACATCTGGTGTCTGCTAAGCGCTGTATAACAGTCCATCGGTCAGAATAATCATCTTATACAATGTGGTCCAATGGTTATTGAAACAGATATACCCAGAGATTCCAGCCGAGTAATGGTCCTGAGACAGCAGTGGTAGAAATGCACCACCTTTCTGTACAGAGAAACTGTTTCTTCTTTTATAAGATATCAGACCTCGTGTGCCGAGGCGTCTTAGAGAGATGTAGCTTATGTTGAGAGAGTCGCTGCTTCTGATCAACTGACAGAGGTACACGACCTTTTAAAATGTTATGTGCACACTCGCAGAATGACACGTCTGACCTGCTTACTGATCCAAACATCAGATAAAGCGTCACGTTGACTTTTACTTAATCTGGCTAATGCATGTAGGATATCAGTGTTCTCGATTAAGACGTCAGCCATCGATAATGATGATAGATCTTTATGACTGTGAGACTTAAACCCTTTTTCGCTATATATAGCCTGGCAGATACTGAGGCCCGAATATGTTTGTTCTATAACGAGACACATCCGAGTGTATTCTGTTTTAAATCGAACAATAAATACCCGTGTGGGCTTGAAGTAGCATCTTGGTACGCGGCTTCTAAAAATTTTGGATTGTCTGGCGAAATCTGTCTTGCTGAGAATGCTGTATCTGATAAGCTCTGTCACGTGAGATTCTTGAACAATTATGTAGATGTGCGTTGAGAGAAGATATCGCTGTCCACGTCTGATGAGAGATATGTTCTGTGTTAGAGAGAGAGAGAGACTAGATTTCGATGATGACAGACCCTTTGTAGAGAGATATCAGACCACGAGAGCCGTTAGTTTCACGCATTAGATCGTCAGATTATTATTAGAGAGAGAGTTTTTCCCCGTCAAGACTGTTCCATATCAGAGTAGAGACCCTTTTGAGAGACTCAGAGAGAGATCTTTGAGATAGAGAGCTGCCACTCACTGTAGAAGACCAGATAGATTTTCAGAGAGAGTTGTATCGCAGAGCTGTTTTGATATTTTTAGAGAGAGATCAGACGATAGAGAGATACGATTTCCCACAGACGGACCTAGCAGACTAGAGAGAGAGAGAGGAGTGCTTAGAGACTGACCTTCCATCTTGAGATCGCTAGAGACGATAGACTAAGATACTCCGAGAGAGCTTCGTTTAGAGATAGAGAGAGATGCCTTGTCAGAGATAGTTGTGTGAGAGCGAGATAAGAGAGAGAGATCGAGAGAGAGAGAAGAGAGAGAGAGAGAGAGAGAGAGAGAGAGAGAGAGAGAGAGAGAGAGAGAGAGAGCGAGAGAGAGAGAGAGAGAGAGAGACAGAGAGAGACGAGAGAGAGCAAGAGAGAGAGACAGAGAGAGAGAGCAGAGAGAGAGAGCGTGTCTTACAAGATATAATTTAAAAGAGCACAAGAGGGTTACAACAGAAGGACCAATACCATCAGAAATAACCTAAGACTTATCTAACATACAGCCCCAAGCTCCAACCCTAGCTACCAAAGAGACAAAGCTCCACCACCAAGGAAATCTAAGACTTATCTAAGCTCCAGGTAAGAAGATAAGTTCAAAAAAGCTCAGCTCAAGAAAAAATACAGCTCTAGTTAGCAACTACAAAAGATCTTAATTAGGGATACAGAGGGTTGAAAATACGGTCTCACACGTAAGCAAGTAAAAATAGGGATGAAATACAGTCCTACACGAGGTATATAAAAATAAGGGTGGAAAATGGTCTCACACGTGGATGTGTAAAAATAAGTGAAAATCGGTCTCACACGTGGATATGTAAAAAATAGGGTGAAAAACACGACACGTAAGCGTGAAAAAATAAGGGTGGAAAATCCGGTCTCACACGTGGATGTGCAAAATAGGGGTGGAAAATCCGTCTCACACGTAAGCGTGTAAAAATAAGTGGAAAATCCGGTCAGTGGGCGGCTTGTGACGTCAAAATCCAAGATGGCGCATGGTGCCTCCTTTCTACTTTGAGTTCTCCGAAAATGTAACTGTAACTGTTGATTATTTTCAATTTTTCTTTGTCAAATACGTGGTCGTAGATAAAGTATAGTACAAAACTCTAGTTGAAGCAATTAATGTGTTTTCAACACTTCTCAATACGTAATTTACTAATTTAAGCTGATGGATGACATGATTTATTTACAATTTACTAGTTGTATCT
Organism: Vesta saturnalis; assembly: GCA_036346205.1. NCBI lineage: Eukaryota > Metazoa > Arthropoda > Insecta > Coleoptera > Lampyridae > Vesta > Vesta saturnalis. The sequence goes on along the minus strand of JARFJB010002510.1, from coordinate 307,983 downwards.
ACTGCATTTTTCGTAGTTACTAATGTTCGCTATAGAAAATCTGAAATGATTTTAACAAATGAGGTGCCTAATTTACAGGATGAATAAGATGGAGGTGAAAATAGCGTGGTGTGTAACGGGTAATCGTAGAATGCCAATTAAACAGTATAGAAACGGAGCATAGAGTTTTGTTCCTCCAATGTATGCTTGTGTCGAGTCAACCGCATTCGATTACCGCACCATAAGCATGTCAGGACTTCTACTATCACTAAGAATTACTGCTAGGAGTTTAAATCTGGAATAACAGATACGTTTCGGGTATACACCTCTCCGTAGAAAGCTAATCAATCCGTGTATTAAATCTCTGGAATAAATTTCCACGTTACAATGAGAGGCCCTGTTTGCACTCCTGTGATATGTTAATAGGTGTTTGGTGGACTCATAGGGAAGACTTATCTATATCGATACAAGTACGATAGCGTTTAGGGATTTCTATTATTACTGAGATCACCACCAGGGTGTCAATCTGGGATTACCGAGAAACTCTCAGGTATAATTTCCACCTCTCCGTAGAAATGAACACAATCAGTACATTTTATCACGCGATGATAATAATTGTAGGTAGTGACGGTGGTAAGGAGGTAGTTGGTTCGATTTGATGTGCTTGATGGACTCATAAGGGTGTCGTTATCCATACTCACCACCAAACTTACCTTATTAATAGATGTACAGTTAGTATTCAGAATCGTCGATTTGTATCTGAAACAATAAAATATGTTTGTTAACAGGTGTTTATCGAGGTTTCAACTAGAAAATAAGAATAAATTGATACCCCTACCCAAAACTCTTGAGGTGAAAGTTATTCTGAGGTGAAAATGAATCGTTATAGTATTATTATTAACACCGATTTAATGCAAAAGTAGGATATATTGTATCTGCATCTTTTAGAAGCAAAGGGAAACTTATAAAAAGATTTCATTTCAGAAATATAAATACTGAAAGGTATGGGTAGTAAGATAGACCCGTGAAACATAACTTTATTTGACACGCATTGAGTTTTAAAAGTTACTAACCCCTGACCAGCGTAATGCCACAACTATTGTTTGGTATCATCAGAAGAACCAAAAATATTTAATTGTAAATGTAAAACTGACGGTTTAATCTTCCTGGCTCACCCCACTATTTTCTTTTTCATTTTAACACTATACATATCCGTAGGAATTGAACTATAATTGTATTATTGTTTGTCTGCGATATTTGATTGCCTTTGGGTTTTTGGAAGATTGAATAAAAACGCTTTTTGTTAACTAATACTAATGAATAAGCATATTACATTGCACACAATTAATTTTAACATTTATTTACTTACTTTGTTTGTTATACTGTGTTGAGGACATACAAAATGATTACATAAACTACACCTTGATTGCACTTTACTGTGTTTCGATCTAGAACACGCATGACATCGTCCTCTTTTTCGAAATTCGCCCTCCGGTGGAATTACTTTCTCTTGATTTGAGTTGAACTGCTGTCTTTTTATTTAGCCTGAGGCGTATAGAAGTGTCGCTTATTCTCCTTCTTATGTGTGGTTACTAATTCTTTCCACAATTTCAAAAGGAACAATCGTCTTTTGTAGAGGCACGTTGATTTCCAATCTAGCTGTAGATGTTTCCATAAAATAAATGCGTTAACTGCCCTATCGTGAATAAAATTCATGAAGAGGACGGCTGGCCACCTTTTGTTTGCCGGTTGTATTATATTCGGCAACCATTTTGTCAAGAATATTAACTGCACCCATAGTACCATTGTAATGATATAGGATCTGTTTTTATTTTGAAATTACACCATCTCGAAGTTCAAAGGATAACAATATCACACTTCCGTATTGCTTTGGTAACGTACCACACCATGGTAATATCTGCTTGATGTGCAAAAATCGAATACTGTACGGGACGCTATCAATGCGGCAAAACTTTGCAGGGATGAAACCATTTTTTTTTTTCAATATTCACAATGTAGGTTTTCGGTCGAGCAATTTTCCAGCCAACTCCAAAGAAGTAAAAAAGTTATCGGTTGTGATCCCGTATCCTGGGCCTAGACGCGAAACCAAATTTCATACGACTCTTTTACTTTGCTTGCGATCTGGAGTATTTCCCTGCTTTCCCAATAGGTTTGCAAGTTTTTGCAATACGATGTTCCAGCGCCAGCGAGGATCCAAATTTTTGTTCCGTAGTTAGCCGTATTGCTCAGCATGAAGACCCTGAATGAAAATCCACTACGAAACGGTACCAGTTGCTCGTGTATTGTCAAGTGGGATCCCGGATTATAATGCTTTTGACAGTTTTTTTATACAAATACCGGCCACATCCCGTATAGGTGCCACTGTGTCCGTTGCTCCTCTCTTTATGGTCGAACCTCATCCAATTCGAAATTTGCGAAAGTCTGGCTCGAGGAATTGTTGCTGCAAAAATTGGACGATTGAATCATGGACCATGTTGCCACAACATTCGAAAGGGTTTCAGCTTCAGCGACGTCTTTCCAAATCAAACCACCTTCGGCGTCACTACGATTTTTAGTTTCGTAAATCCCTCGTTGATTTGTGAATGTTACACTTTGATCCACCATGTCAGCAGAAATAAATAATTTGAACACTTCTGCCATGCTGCTGGTATTAGGTACTTAGGGACCAGCCCCAGAGAGAATCCTAATTATATTCTTCGATCGCTGGCAATTTCTATTGAAGGGATCTTTCAACTGAACTGCAACCACGTCGTCATCTTCTACAACCTCTTCTACGTTATCTTCAGTTTCTGAAGATCCATCTACATCCTCCGTCTCCAAATCAAGTGCAATACAGTTTTCGAATCCTTCATCTACAAATATAAAGAAATTAGGCCAATTTCGCAAATATTACATGCAACGTTTAAAAGGTAATTTTATTCACCGGAATCATGACGAGCTCAAGACTTTTTAACAATTCTTCAGAATCGAAATTAAACTTCAACAGCCATATTTCAAATGCAACTAGAACAGATTTTTGCACAGATTTTACGTTAATAATGCAAGCAAGATGTTTTCCTAAGCTGATACCTAATGGGCATTTCGTGGTAAATAAGCAACTGTCATTTGTAAAATATTTCATTTTGCATAATGGCTGAAGTATACAAATATGTGGTATTCGTATGGGACAATTATTCTAATCATAGATGATGTAAAAAAACCCCCAAATTTGTCACGTCTAATTTGAAATTAGACGTGCTTTTTATAACTTCACGAAAGTTGAGCTAAGGCTGACTAACGACACTGGATCAAATAATTATTCTAATTACCGTCTAACTAAGTTGCCCAGAAAATATCAAAATGACTTACTTTAGTACTTAGTCTATACATAACCAAAACACCATAAAGAATTTTGAACATCTTGGGGAATAGTATCGGAAAAGTATGTCGCACCTACTACCACATGGGTTTAAATCTGAAAAACCTTTTATTCCTTTCTAACATGTTTTGATAGAACAAGTACCTGAAAGTACAAATAATCTACAAAGTATGTGAAGCTGTCATATAAATGCAAACCAGTAGAAATCAGGATATCCAAGTTTACAAGAGCCATCTACTGTTCTTTTTACTTTTTTTTTTAGTATGTATGATTGATGTTTCATAATAGGTTTGTAGGTATTACAGTTTCAACAAACTATTTAAATTTTGTTGTCGGTATTACTTACAGGTTTGATCTATAACTTAGGAAATGTGCTAAATCACAGGAGTGGACAGATACTTGAGCTGGCTTTCGAACGAAGCACACGTGCCTAGGGAGAAACCACTTGAGAATTTTCGCGCGCGCACTCCTCGGAGTGAAATTACGTCCTGAAAGAACCCTCGAGTGCTAGGTAGCCCATAGTACTGAAACAAACCAGTTGTGTGGTTTTCACTACATAGATCCGGTTTGCAACATAGTCGAGTACCGAAGAAGCCCTCCTACTCAGGTCGAGGCTTAGAACTCAAAACGATGCTGTGAAGCTGCACATCGAGAGCATCAAAGGCTCCGAAGAAATGAATCTCCGCGAGATCGAATTTCTGAAGAGCGAAGTCCACGAGCTACGACAGCACATTGAAAAACTAGCCCAAAACAAACCGGCCGCTACAGAAGACGCTACTAACAAAGCACAGTACGTAGAAAACAATCCTGAACACGACGAAAGCCCCCAACGACGAAAAAAGAAAAAGAAAAAACACGGACCGAAAACAGAACAGACGATGGAAATTTCCATAAACGAAAGTGAGGTCAACGCACCCTCACACACAAAAGAAGCCACCTCCGACGCTGAATCTGAAGTCCTTCCCGAAGAAGACTTCACCATAATCAAACGCAGAAAAAACAAACGACCTCGTACCGACGAGGAAGAGCATAGTACGAAAACACCGCCAGCAAAAGCGGAAAGGATACCGCCGATCATCCTCCATCGCCATGAGGATTACTCAAGCACGATGGAGAAGCTGTCCTCTTTAAACGTAGTGCCGAGAAACGTATGCACAACAAAAAACGGCATAAAAATTAACTTAACTTCGCCGGAAGACTTCAGAGCCGCAACAAACGCCCTTGATGCAGAAGCAACGCAATTCAACACCTACCTCCTAGAAGCGGAAAAGCCACTGAAAGCAGTCCTAAAAGGGATCCCGCAGGACGCAAACACCATCAAACAACTAGAAGACGAACTAACCGAAATGGGATTTGAAATCCTAAAATAAGCCGCATGTTCGCAGGCCCCTACCGAAGAACAACCAGCATGGTGCTGGTACAACTACGCAGAAGCGAACGAGCGAAGGAGATCTTCGAACTCACGTCTATCGGGTACCTCAAAATAAGAGTAGAGACTCCACACCGAAGATCCGGCATAGGCAGTGCCATAGCTGCCAAAGGTACGGGCATTCGACCAGTGGCTGCCACGCTCCAGCGATGTAAGTGCGAGGCACACACCAACACATGCATAACCAGGGAATCCGGCCAGCCACAAAGTGCTGCAATTGCACCGGGCCGCATACGCCAACTTCCGGCTGCCCGGAACATCCGATTTACGGCAACAACCAACAAACAAGATCAGCAAGAACAGTAAACACACAATTAAGCTACGCAAAAATTACATCAATAACACAACCACAACATACGACTACAGAAGACGAAGAAGCCGCTTTAATTATGCGAATCCTAAAGGCAATTCGAGCCGAAAAACAACAATAAAGGACCAAACAGGACCACAACACAGAACAAAACCAAACAAATCACAAAGAGACGAAGGTATACAGGGGCTTGCCCCGAAATACCGTGAATAATCAATAAAATGGTAAAAAATGGGTAAATCACAAATATTCAAAAAGCAACGAAGCGATGCAAAATTTTAAGGGAGTTAAGATATTTATTTTTTGGGGTCGAAGTTGAGTAGTTTTATTTAGTTTATGCAAATCTAGACGTTTTGGTAACAATTACAGTTACCGTCCTCAGTAAATGGTAACAGTATAAAAAAAATGGATTGTTGTCCAATAAATTTATGAAATATGTGAACGAAAATATAATACTGCTATAACAGTTAGATAACCGTACTTGGAATTCAATTACGTGTTTTAATTTTGATTTTGAATTTTGATTAGGTATCATTAAACAACCTTTCAAATGAGTACTCACAACTGTCACTAACGGATGAAGGCTAAGAATGAAAATACAAATATAACAAAATTTAATCAAATTATAAGTGCACAGCTGCTAAAAACTTTACTTTGAAGGTGGTAAAAGCATTCAGAGCTATACACTTGTCATAGGAATTAACGATCTTGTAAAATCGTAACCAATCTAACAAACAAATAATTCTCCATTACTACTAAAAGACCGTAATTTTTCCTTCCTGTTGAAGGTATTTGGATGTTTATATATCTCAATTTCATGGTAAACAAACATAATTTTTGCCTTGATAAAATTTCGATATTCCATATCTATCTATCTATCCCATATGTTCTTGACGTCGTGTATCAAAGCTACCTTTTGTGGTCTAGTGTATAATTGCCCACAAGAACAAGTCTAATTGCATATTTAATTAATATTTTTTCAGCTTTGTCTGTAACGTTAGTTATAAGAGGAAGAAAAGATCTACTATTATTAAGCGGTAATTGTTCTTTAGGGGTATGCCCAACAGGTTTAGTTTCATTAACATATCAAATTTTATTTTAATATACATACTTTGAAAACCGTGTCAGAATCCAATAGTATGTTTGGTTTTATAATTCGTAATAGTAAATTATTTTATTTAACTGCACCTGTTAACAAACTGTATGAGGCATTTGTTATCAGAAAATTAAATTACGTTTGCCTAGTTTGGTCTCCTGACTATACCACTTATAAAAATCCTCTCGAATAGGTGCAGAAGCGGTTCTTACGTATTTGTATTTTCGCTAATATGGGTTGTATCCTGAAGGGGGGGTTAGTTATAAAACACTGCTTTAGGGATTTACTTATATTAGCACTACTGATAGATACATGTTGTACATCAACAAGTATTTGTACAAATTAGTTAATTTTAGCTCTCCACTAAACAAAATATTCATAGTAATCTAAAGATATTATTTTCAAACCTATTTTAAATTATAAATCCTGTTAACGAATGTATGCTATTCTACATTTGAAAGATGTTTAGTTGCTTTACTTACACTAATTTTTATAAGTTACTTTTTGAATTATTATTAAGTTCAAATTAACTGTTTTTTTTTTATTTCCTGTAATAAGCATCCTGCTGTTGGAAATTATTATTATTATTGTTAGTATTTGAGGGATTTCTCTCCAACAACATCTAATTTTATGAAAATAAAACTGTAACACTTCATTTGTAGCCTTACGTCATAATGTAAGAGTTGAAAAGATATTATCATTGGTATTACTACAGCAGTAATCGATTGAGACTGTTAACTTTAACATTATTAAGTAAGTAAAAAAAAAGTCGTTGATACCATCTGCATCAGATAACTGTGTTGGCACTTAAAAACTTTTTTATGAACATTAAGTTTATCTAATGTATACCATAGGGTTTTCGTGTCACAAACGAACATGAAATGCAGTCCCAAGGTTTCGGGGATGTTTATAATACCTCCATTTAATATTTTGAAGGAGTATCGTGTATAAATAATGGAAAATAAAGTTTGCAGTCACACATGTCTTTATACGCAATTTCATCACAAACGCAATAATAGCAATAATACATAGCGTGTCTTATTTATGAATTTAAATACTTTTGAGAATAAAGTTACTGTCGGAGAATTCAGATTAATATTCTCAATATTAGATAATTGGTGCATATTATTCTAATGTCACTATATTTTTTAAATTACCTGATAGCGGTACCCAGTATATTCATTTGTTATACAATGCGAATTGGTTTCTTTATTTACGCTTTCGGTGTTTACAAATGTCGAAGAAAATTAATACATTAGTATATTAATATTTTAACTCGTAACTCTGCGAGCTTTAAACTGATTACTCTTGAGAGTAAGCTTTCATGTTTGAGCACTTTGTTGTTGTAATTATAACATTTACAACGAAATAAGCAATCTCATTCCTATACTGATGGATAATTTTATGGGTAGGTAAATTCTGCATTGGGAAAGAGATTAGAAGCAAGTATGAGTTGCTGTGTCAATCTAGATACATAGAGAACGATACAAAATAAAAGTGTTCTGTATAGCAATGGAGAGAATACAGTTTATGGCGCTTTCATCTAAAGGATAATTATACACTGTGTATAAACAGTATTGTTTGCTGCGCCCTCGGGTGTATATATGGAATTCTGATCCAATGAATTGACTACATTCATTATTATCATCTTCGATTACAACCTTAACATATCAAAACATTATTATGGTTAACTAAAGTCAATGTACAAAAAAAAACTTGTAACAAAGAAATAAGACACTTTATTTTATTGCAATACCAAATTTTCTGAGCGTTTTCTGTGCATACTAAATATGCTGTTAATTCAAAGCGAAAGCGAAGCAAAGAATGACTCTTAGCTATCTGGTATCGTATCTATTTTAATAGCTGTTATATAAAGAAGTCATTTGTATGCAAGCGTATTCACCTTGTTAAAAACCCACTTTGAAAGAGCAGCAGTTATGGAGTCGTTCTTACCATACTGGAAAATTAAACTCAAGACATCGCTACAATGCATAATTAATACTCGTAAATCGTATGTTAAGTTTTATGTGATAATAGCAAGCATCACCGGTGTGGATTAGGTGTAATTATGATCCGGACTTACGGCACCTTGATCTATTTTTCTGATTTTCATTTGCGGTAGTTAATTTAAAGTAAATACGAACACAGTACAAATGGAAATCTTTCCGATTTGTTTTCATTAAAAATCTAGCAAGTAGCGTTCATTTCTTCAATACGGATAAAATTGGACGTTATGCTTCTTTTCAATCACTATTTAAAAATGTATTACACATTGTGTATATTACAACGTTCCTTTTTTTCTTCTTGAGAAACAGGAAACAGATTTAATTAGAAAAAACAAACTGTATGTTTGTCTATTAAGGTGAATAGGGCACAAAGTTTTGTTGTTTTCAATTAAATTCTTTGCAATCGGTGTTTGTTAAATTGTATTTTTCTTACCGATTTGAGTTGAACGTGTACTGCTAGGATTATCAATATAGTAGAAGTTTGTATTCTGTGATGTTTGTAGATTTTGTTTCCCAGTACATATATGAAAAGTATATTGAAATACAGAACACGTTATAACAAGCTACTTTATAAATCGAAACTACTACTGTTTGTTTAACTTGTTGGCAAGATACCGCTTAATAAACTTCAAAGTTGTTCATCAGGATTGAAAACAACCTTATTTATTGACCAAGAGAAATAGATCCAATTGCAGCTCAACTTAAGCTAAACAAAGAAGCAATATGTTAGATAATACAAAAACAAACAGTATTTGATAATAACAAAAAAAAGACAAAAAGAAATTCTGTTTATGTGATTATTATAATGGCAATAATAATTACAAGTTAACAATCGAGTTGATTTAGTATAAATGACAAGGATAAATGGTATATATCGCAAACATTGCAAACCCTACCTAGTACATACTGAGTATAAGGGTCAGTACTTCAATATTTTGTTATCGATTGAACAATAAAAAGTAGAAGATTATAAAGAAATGTGACGCCAGCTAAGTTCTTCTATCCTCCAAAGATTAAATCTTGAAAGCAACAAGCCGTAAGAAAAGCCTTGCTCTGGATAACTACCGCCAGGTTTGTACAGTAAGAATTTTAGAATTCCGCGTTGAAGGGATTCTAAACTGGATATTTCACATCTGAGGAATGGATTCTGTAATAAAAACAGTACTCCAATTTAGACCGAACCAAATAAAAATACAAATTTTTCAAAGCTGTAATGTTACTGAATGTACTGAATGACCCATAATGAAATCCATAGCTTTCACTTCTGAAGATTGCGACGTATCAGTATGATGAGCGAATGAGAATGAAAATTGAAATGGACACCCACCTTCCTAATAGATGAAATGAAATGTAGTATGTAAGAACCAATTGGGTAGGAAGCGTTATTGGAGAATGTGTAATAGATAATAAGTTGACACTTTGAAACATTTAGAGCAAGAAGATTAACGGCACACGAGTTATGGAGCTAATTAAGTTGAAGTTGTAACGACAAACAATCATAGATGGTTAAAATGGATAATTTTAAGTCATCTGCGAACAGTAGAAAGTTAGAAGAAACAGGTTCGCGCACATCATTAATAAACAACACAAATAACAAAGGGCCTAAATTAGTGCCCTGAAGAATGCCCGAGGACGCAATAAATGATTTTGATTTAAATCGATTGTAATTAACGTACTGTTGGCGACTGGAAAGGTAAGATTCAAAAAACAATAGCATATGATCGCAAAATGAAAATAGCCGAATACGTTTGCGAAGTCAATATATACGACATCAACCTGACCACGATTATCAAGATGTTTATATTGAGATAGTTGTATTAAGTTAGTGATAGTTAAGTGTCGTTCCGTGAAACCGCATTCACAGGGACATATATAATTCTTTACAAAAGAGTAAATTCTTGAGTAAAATATCGTTTCGAATAGTTTTGCAAAGTTTGACAAAATATTAATATACCTACAGTTAGTGACTTCCCATGGAATCCCATTTTTTTTTTAATTTGGGCATATTCGGGCAATTTTTCAAATATTGAGAAAAGTGTATATTTTTAAAGAGAGGTTGAACAAGATGAATAAAGGATTTTTAAATACCTCACTACAGTCCTTAATCATAAAACTGGCCATGACGAGCGGTATTTCTGTTAGATAATTTTTTATAGTGTTGTAAACTTCAGCTTGAGTGATACTACTAACATAAATTCAGGGTATTTTTTCAATTACACGTGAAAAATAATCTGAAAAACCTTTTAGAGTTACCGCGTTTCGAATTTACAAAAGACATCATCATGCTGCAGTATATAAACTGATCGAAATAAGAGCTAATTTCTATTTGCGATAGCGTGCATAATAATTAGATTTTAGCAGAATGTTGGAAACAACTTCATAGGAAAGCTTTGTTTTTCCCTGTGATAATTTGGAACAAAATCATTCAGAACACTATACAATCTATTCTAAAAGTCGGTACATGCCATATTAACATCACTATACTTTGACAGAAATGATCACTCCGTTTTAAGCCTCTAGTAGAAGACCGGATTAGCGGCAAAACTCCCAGAATCGTGCATTTCTGGAAAAATGCATGAAACATTCAGGAATTCATCTTTACCTATCAAAGAACGAATTTAGCGCTGGTGCCCATTTTGTAGACCCCTAGGGTCTCAGGGGGGTCAGGGGCCCCTAAGCATTGAAGATATCGGGGTTTTCGTAAATTATCGTGTTTTTCTACTATAAAATATCACCTTAATCATCAGTATTGCTTTTCCATCTCCGTGACAAATAGAGTTTTGTACTATTATAAATTTAATCTACATGATCCAACCATCGTAATTTAAATTTTGGCAAAAAAAATATTTGCTAGTATATATTGCTTGGAATAAAATACTTATCTTTTTTGGGATTTTTTAATGGTGTACTTTAAATTATACAATCTAAACGTTTCGATAACACTTACAGTTACCTTCGTCAGTAGTAATGTTTGTTAAAAATTGTTAAATATGTAGTAAACAATTTTGTCAAATTTGAAAAATTAAAACATAAACATAAGCCTGCTATTAGTATAACAGTTTGGGAAACATAAAGCCAATCTACAAAATCTCATATGTTCTTTGCGTCTTGTATCAAAGCTACGTTTTGTGGTCCCGATGTATACTTTTCCACATGAACAAGATAACTTATACACTCCGGAAGATGATAAAGGGTTTGACACATCTTTAGGTGATCTTAAATGTTCTTTAATTTTTCTTGTAGGTTTAAAAATAGTCCTAATGCCATATTTGATTAGGATTTTTCAATTCTATTTGTAACATTAGCTATAAAAGGAATAAAAGCAGTACCAACATTAAGAACTGGTTTTTCTTTAAGGTTACGCCTAGAAGGTGTAATAACATTATTAATATCTGTAAGTGAATATCCATTATCTTGTAAGGATTTTCTTAAATATTTATATACATCATTCAAAATTCAGGGTCACAAATTCGTTTTGCTCGATCTACTAAAGATTTAATTACACTAATTTTTGACGTGGATGGTGGTTGGATAATTTATGAAGGTATCTATCAGTGTGTGTCGGCTTTCTGTAAACCTTAAAAGATAGTGAATTATTATTTTTAGATATTAATATGTCAAAAATGGTAAACTTCCATTAGTTTCTTTTTCCATGGTAAACTGAATACTAGGATGTATACCATTTATAAAAACCAAAACTCATGCAGTGCTTCTTCTCCATGTCTCCAAATAACAAATGTGTCATTTACATATCTATACCAAACTGAAGGTTTTTAGGTGTATTTTGTAACGTTAATGTTTCAAATTTTTCCATATAAAATTAGCTATAACAGGACTAAGGGACTACCCATTGCTACACCTTCAATCTGTTCATAAAATTTACTATTCCACTGAAAATAAGTTGTAGTAAGACAGTGCTGAAAAAGAATGGTTATGTCCTTTGGAAAAAGATGATCAATGTATTGAATAGTTTCTTTTAGAGGTACTTTTGTAAAAAGTGAAATCACATCAAAACTAAACATTATATCACCCTCTTCAATTTTGAAACTATGCATTTTTTCAACAAAGTCGGCAGAATTTTTAATGTAATGGGGTGTTTTTCCTATATGTTTATTTTTATTGTTTACTACGTCTTTAACAATTTTTAACAAACATTACTACTGACGAAGATAACTGTAAGTGTTATCGAAACGTTAAAAGGTAATGCAACTGTTATATTAAATATGAACGATTATAACACTAAGATAGAACAATTGTTGGGACCAGAAACTTATCGTGAAATACCAAAAGATCCAACAAAAAAGTTTCTTTTAAAAACTAAAGAGCTGATTAAATTATCATCTATTCCTGAAGAAATAAAAAAGAAACTATCTAACTCTGAAGCTATTTCACCAAAACTATATGGTTTACCAAAAATTCATAAACCTAATATTCCTTTAAGGCCTATTGTTAGTGCAATTGGTTCTCCTACATATAACCTTGCAAAACATCTTACATTGTTATTACAACCTCATATAGGAAAAACACCCCATTACATTAAAAATTCTGCCGACTTTGTTGAAAAATGCATAGTTTCAAAATTGAAGAGGGTGGTATAATGGTTAGTTTTGATGTTATTTCACTTTTACAAAAGTACCTCTAAAAGAAACTATTGAATACATTGATCATCTTTTTCCAAAGGACATAACCATTCTTTTTCAGCACTGTCTTACTACAACTTATTTTCAGTGGAATAGTAAATTTTATGAACAGATTGAAGGTGTAGCAATGGGTAGTCCCCTTAGTCCTGTTATAGCTAATTTTTATATGGAAAAATTTGAAACATTAACGTTACAAAATACACCTAAAAAACCTTCAGTTTGGTATAGATATGTAGATCACACATTTATTTGGAGACATGGAGAAGAAGCACTGCATAAGTTTTTGGTTTTTATAAATGGTATACATCCTAGTATTCAGTTTACCATGGAAAAAGAAACTAATGGAAGTTTACCATTTCTTGACATATTAATATCTAAAAATAATAATTCACTATCTTTTAAGGTTTACAGAAAGCCGACACACACTGATAGATACCTTCATAAATTATCCAACCACCATCCACGTCAAAAGATTAGTGTAATTAAATCTTTAGTAGATCGAGCAAAACGAATTTGTGACCCTGAATTTTTGAATGATGAATATAAATATTTAAGAAAATCCTTACAAGATAATGGATATTCACTTACAGATATTAATAATGTTATCACACCTTCTAGACGTAAACCTTAAACAAAAACCAGTTCTTAATGTTGGTACTGCTTTTCTTCCTTTTATAGCTAATGTTTCAGATAGAATTGAAAAAATCCTAATTAAATATGGCATTAGGACTATTTTTAAACCTACAAAAAAAATTAAAGAACATTTAAGATCACCTAAAGATGTTTCAAACCCATTATCATCTTACGAAGTGTATCAGTTATCTTATTCATGTGGAAAGGTATACATCGGGACCACAAAACGTAGCTTTGATACAAGACGCAAAGAACATATGAGATTTTGTAGATTGGGTCAACCAGAGAGGTCTGCTGTGGCTGACCATGCCCTGAATAATCTAAATCATGACATTCAATTTGACAATATGGAAATATTGTCAAGACAAACCATTATTATGTTCGTTTGCAACGTGAAGCTATTGAAATATATAAACACCCGAATAATTTTAATAGACAAGAAGAAAATCTCCGTTTAAATAGGTTTTGGCATCTTATAATTAAAAAGAGCATAATGATACGCCTTGATTTTAATTTGTTTTCAACTTTTGGTATGTCTAGGTTTTTTGCTGTGTTTTCCTAGACCTTGAAGCAAATGCTTTACCAATTATATGTTAAATTATCACAGCACTATAATTTAACATAAGTAGTTGAAATTAAATTGAAATTAAAAATTACAAAGAACGTTCTGCATTGTGCTTTTCATTGTTAATAACACTTCCAATTATTGATAAAGATATCTCTTTGTTAGATTTAACTGGGTTATTTTATTTGATGTAATGTTTGGATTTGTGAATGCTTCTATCATTTTAAAATTGAAGTTTTTCACAACTTTACACTTACATCATAACTCGATTAAATTTTGTTAAATGTGTTTTTTGGCTGGCAAATTTCATTGTTAGCTTTCGTCGTAGAGAGTGTTCTGGTTTGTCATCTTTGAGGCAGTTTAATACTATTAATTTTATGACCTAGTTATTCTTTACTAAAAAAAAATAAAAAAAAATTTATAGTTGGCTTTATGTTTCCCAAACTGTTATACTAATAGCAGGCTTATGTTTATGTTTTAATTTTTCCAATTTGACAAAATTGTTTACTACATCTTTAACAATTTTTAACAAACATTACTTGACGAAGATAACTGTAAGTGTTATCGAAACGTTTAGATTGTATAATTTAAAGTACACCATTAAAAAATCCCAAAAAAGATAAGTATTTTATTATGAGTGTTAATGGTGAAAGTTTACATTTTCATATATTGCTTAGAGTTTGGATGATGTAAATCTAAGATTTTGCCAAAGCGTTTTGTAATTCCTTCCAAAACATATCTTTAAAGGCTCGAACTAAATGGGTAACTGAATTTAAACTCCGTTGTATTTGTACTAACGAGGGTAAAACATACCCAAGAAAACAGGTATTTTCACCTTGTAATATACCAATACCATTAGCTAGATATTCCATAACTGTTCACTCAACACAAGTGGTAAATAATAAGAATCACTGCTGGAAGGGAGATTGATATTAAATTTTCAATTTAAAATTTATTTTACTTAAAAATTCTCCGAAACGAATGTGAATATTGACACCGAAACCAACTTTGCTACACAATCATAAAAGACAAACCATACACATTTAGGTTACAAAACATAAACAAACTGAAAATGCAATAAACGCTTAACAAGCTCATATCTGTGGTGTCTGAGTCATATAGCATTCGTATGGTACGTCGACCCGCGACCGGACAAAACGCATGGTTTTCAATTTTTTTATTGTTCCTAAACGCATGTTTTTTTCTTTTTAATTCTGTATGAAACTGCACGTTAGCAATAAATGTATCTGTGTATCTTTAGATACTCAACCCTTGCATCTTCAATTTGTAATTTGTCACGTTTACGGTCAATCTGCTCGTCAGTTATCGTATATTTGTTTCATTTTCAGTGCATAATTGGGTTCGGTAGTTTAGAAATAAAGTGCGAAAAGAAAGTGTAAATTGTGAAGAAAAAACGAGTTATTATCATGTAAAGGGAATTGTTTGCGTGGCGTTGTTCCTTTTAATTTAGTGATTTTCAAGAATTTACATTGTTTGTCAGCAGCGAGGCTCTGATTTAGATGACTTTTTCAGTCACGAAAATCAGCCGTATCCCCCTTCGTTGTCGGACTGTGGGCAGATCAGAAAAACGAAAAAATCAGATCTGCTCTCATATCTTAAAGAAGGATGCGCTAATCAACGGAAAAACCTCCTGCCTCTTGCGTCATATTGGATGGACCTGTGGCTGTACACATGATTCCCCCTGGGGATTCCAAGACCTTTAATAATTACATCGAAAAATTTTCAAATGTCACTCTCAACGAATGGAAAGATGTGAGTCGCATTGACATAGTATGGGATGAATATCGTGAAAATAGTTTAAAAGCGAAGACAAGATTAAACAGAGGCTCAGGAGTACGGCGAAAAGTTTCCCTTTCGATACTCGTTCCTCGGAACTGGCATGATTTTTTTACGCAACGGCGAAAACAAGAAAGAACCGTTTACTTTAATTGCAGAAAAAATTGTCAATTGGGATGGCATTGATGAAATAATTTCAACTGTTGGACATAATATTCGATGTAGCAAACACATTTGCGCACACGAAAACCTTCAGCCATGCAACCATGAAGAAGCTGACACACGTCTTTTATTACACGGAAAGGAAGCAAGCCAAGCTGGTCATAAATCGGTTACTATTAGAACAGTCGACACTGATGTGATTGTAATCTCACTAGCAGCTTTTGATAAGCTCAACTTAGAACCTCTCTGGGTAGCTTTCGGAACGGGCAAGAATTTTGAATTCATTCCAATCCATCAAATTTACAGCCAAATCGATGTTAAAAGCAATTTGCACGGTGTTCATCCATGTTTTTTGGATTCCTAGTTTGTGTCATCAGTAAGTGAAACCGCGAAGTAACCACCCGGTCGGCGGAAACTTCAGATCCCCCCTTCAATATAGTTTTGAAGTTTTGGAAGTGTGATGTGTTTGATAAACACAATTATATAAAAGTCTGCAGAACGTTGAACTTACGGGTAAAAGATTCAGTTAAATCTTAATTACACTCGAGCAAAGCTAAGACTTTGGATTTACGTCCCCTCTCCCCCCCCCCCATAAGTCGCAGGGGGTTGGTTTTTTGTTCCCCTTAATATATTTACTATTTGCAAGAGTTAAATAGCAAATTTAGTATAATATTGATGATTTCGGTTATGTTTTACAGTCTAATAACATAATAATTTGCGAAAAACCCGTTATTTTCAATGCTTAGAGCCCCTACCCCCCTTGAGGTCCCGGGGACCTAGAAAAATGGGCACCAGTGCAAAATTAGTTCTTTAATAGGTAAAGATGAATTTCTAAAAGTTTCATGCTTTTTTCCAGAAATACACGATTGTTATGCTAATCCGCCCTACTATAGTACTTATTTTATTATGTAGCTGCAAAGCTGCATTGGGAAGTGCAGTTTCATCTATTCTCTTAATTTTTTGATACATTCACGTTGCATAAGAGTTTAATTTGCAAATATCCCATTTGGATAATCAGAAGAAACGCGTTTTTTATTGCCTAATCTGGGCTACCAAAAGTTACTTCAAAGGACTGCATTTGTTTATTTGTTTTTAACCGACACGAATAATCTTGAAGTTATTAATAGGAACACCAGGCGAAATCGTTTTAATAATTTTTATAACCTTGTAGATATCTGTATTAGAATTATACATTTTCTGATTTCCTCCATCTTATGAGATATTTCTGAATTAGTGGATAATAGCTTCAATTTATTTTTTAGTGTCTCTATTTCCCTGCCCAATTCTGGAATTAACTTTAGTTCGGAGTTATCATTAGATTTCTGCTGTACAAGGCAAGAATCAGTAACAACAGTGTTGTTGTTGTTCAACTTAAATGTTTTTTGTGCTCTTTTTAAGGGCATAAATAAATATAATAAAATAATCTTACTAAATATCTATGTTTTTGATAGTTTCTGAGTTAGTGCATTTAACAACATATTTTATACATATTTTAATAAACTAAGTCCCCAAAAAAAATGAAAAAATCAAGCACTGGATTTATGATTTACAGCATGCATAGATGTAAAAGGAATAAAAATTCTTAAATTTGTTTATTAAAATAAAGGAAGGCTGATTTTCTAAAAAAATAATTTTTATTTTTATTTAGCGAGAATAATATTCCACCATGACAACCAACATTACAACTTTTTTATAAAAACCTAACAGTAATTTCATTATTTTTAAAATTTAAAAAACAAAAATTTTCTCATAGACACTCAATAGTAATTATTACCTAAAAATTCCAGTATTTATGATTTTGCAGCAGTTTTTAGGCTTGAACAGCAGAAATTCCTAAGTTATCAACATCTCACCATTTTTCCAAAAAATCTGTTTTATTGGTGGCATATATTGTGTAAGCTCCTTAATAATAATATCTTTTTTTTTTGTATTCTGGTATTCTAATTTTAATTTCGGTTTCAAAAAAGATACTTCAGAAAATCATGCGTGCTCTATAGTTCAGGTTTAAAAAAGAGTTTTTTAGAGCCTTTTACAAATTCACTTTATATCGTGAAGCTTCGGCAAGTCTGGTCCATTTTTTCTAGTTTGACAACCATTTTTGAATTCTTTTTAACAACTTTGTGTAGCTTATTCGATGATTCAATTAAATTAACTAGGTCTTCGTAATCTAAAACTTCTGGGGTACGTTTCCATTTCTTACCTATAAGGCCATGAAGCGCATCAGCTTGCATAAAGCTGTGTCTTGGTTCAAAATACTTAAAAGTGATACATTCTGGTGCCCGTACTTCTTTAACGAATATGGTACAAGCTGTAAACAGAGTCCAGCTTTTTTTTTTTGCTGTACCGTTGTCAGCCCAAAAAATTACGTGCTTTGTATCGTTATTTAGTCTTTTCAGTACATTGTAAAATGCCGAGACAACGTCTGGCCCATTTCGTCCCCTAATGGTCTCATGCCAAAGTACACATTTATTTTCATTTGCCTCTTTCAGGTTGGCAAATGTTTCATGAAACACAAAAAATTCGTTGACGAAAAACGAATTTTTAATTTTTGGTAATATTAAAATTTTCGGCATGTCAACAGAGTAAATTACAAAATCTAATGACCACTTTTTATTCAAGTCTTCATTGTATTGCTTTCTTGCTACAGTGTATCGAGTTTTATGAATGTCGTGTTTTTTGCAAATGTCACATTCTGCTTATTTTAGTTCTACTAGTCCTGATTCTCCACCTAATTTACATTTTTTATGGTTAGTTGAAATAGATGTGTTTGGCATTTCATTTTCGTGAACATGATTTTTATAGGTGAAGCACGTTCCACACCTATCTTGCGTAAGTGATGCAAAGCATATATTTTCTTTATCGAATGCGTTTCTATAGGTTTCATAGCTTATTCTATAAAACTTTGATAGGAGGTCTCTGTACATTTTACACATTGTTGTATCACACGGTAAATATCTCCTATTAGGGGCATACTCTAAATTATAGTGTGACACTTGCATATAGTAAGAATCAATGTGTTTTCCATATTTTTGTCTGTAATGGCTCTCACGGTCTCAGCCCTTTTTTGGCCTCTTTTGTCCTTTAGGTCTACCGGTAAGTCATTTACTGTTCTCTTTGAGTAATCGGTGATTGTGGAGTCTGATCTAAGGTCAAGAGTATTCATACTTTTACAAACCAATAAGATGCTTTTAGTTTTAGACTGGGAATCTGACAATATATTTTCTGGCTCCAGTTCCATTTTAACATTTGGTAAGTTACATCATAGAAAACCTTCTGGGCACATCTGCATCGACTTTTCTATATTTAATATTTTTTTGACGATATGCTTATCCAAAAACAGCCTTTTTTCTTTAAGATTTAAATCGTTATAATTTTCAAAAATTATTTTTTTTTCATCTTCATTTACTGTTGTCGGCAACTCCGTTTGCATGGCTCAAATAGTTGGGGCACATAATATTTTTTGTGTTTTTTTTTGCTTTTTCAAAGTGTTTGCGTTCAGCCTTGTTATTTTCACTGGAATGGGGGTTTATACTTTGTTCTTGTACATTCTTGTTTCTTTTATTGACGTCAGATACTTATTCCAGAGCCTCTTCACCCCACTTTCATGTCATCACTTTAGATCACGATCTGTTGTGAGGGTTCTTCTATAAGAATTATTCCAATGTTGTCGGTGTTTGCATTGATCTCTAGTAGGTTATAACAAATAATTTTTAAAGCGGGAGTGCTGCTAAATTCTTGTTTGTCATTCGTCGTATTGGTTTATGTTACACTTTGAAGTTCAACGTAGTTCCCTTTTCTTTTCGCCCCTATGACCTGTAGTTCAATGTTTTTGTTTGAATTCTTTAAGTTGATCTGGATTGACTACTGCTTTTGTGAAAGCGTTCTCCCACGGTCCTCCGGTTTGATCCACATATTCTAAAAGTTTAATTTTCTTTGAACAATGAGCCTCGTATTTATTCGAAATGGATGTTGAAAATTGGAGCAGAATACCATGACAGTTTACTGTAACTTCGTTGGATCCATTAAACCTGTAAATTCGATTGATTTTCAATCGTTTAAAAAAAGAAAATAACTTAAACGAATATTACTATTTAATTATTATTTCTTAGCACAATATCCGCTAGGCACTTTTTTATGTGGGAAAAAAGGGAGGAAGTTTACACAAAAAAAAGCCTTCATATTTTTACATAAATAAAGTTTCATTCAAATTTGAACAACTTCCTACATCTAAATTATTCTGTCAATATAATGTAGTAGCGTAATCACACCCTAACTTTATGGGAAGTGCATTTGAAAATAATTTTTCAAGTAGACAAGGAAAATGATTTCTTAAAATAAGAAAATTTAGTATAAAGAACTGTTACAACAAAAGTGAGGAACGTTACCATCGCACGTGAAAATTTTTGACACCATATCAATAAAACACAGTTTAACATTGAACACAATTTACAGTTTAAAACACCTATATTTGGATGAAAAAAAGGTCCTTCTAAGATTTCTTTTAAGTTTGAAGGCTTATGCATTAAAAAAGTTTATTTTTATTTCAAACAAAATAACCTCAATGCCAAGGAATAGGAGATAAAACTAAGGACAATTAAACCTACATAAAGAATAAAAGGATTACCCTATTTTGTAGTTTGGAAAATATCTACACAGATATCCATCTTTAATATAGCAAAATTGTTTGCATTTTTGTGACTTCATATTTAAGACCCGACGTGCCTGTTTAGACCACTGGTTAAAAAGTGCGGTGACTCAGCGAACGTTCATAACTCTGTGCCATTTTCATTTGCCGCTATTACTAAGGTCGGTAAAAAAATGCGTGCTAACTTATTTAAAAAACATTAAACAACGTAATAAGTACTTACACACTACTCTTGTGTGGTTTTGATTAACCATTTCAAGCAATTTTCTTCCCCGACTAAACATATTATTTGTTGTGTGCACTACTAAATACACTTTACTAGAGTAAATACTGAATGACTTGTCCAAACTTACATAAAGCAGCGTAAAGAGGTTTAGCTTACCCCAATTTTCCGTAATATTTTAAAAGAAGTTGAGTTAGACATATCTACGCTGTCGTTTTAACCTTTGAACGCGGCTAGGTAAAGTTACTTGATTCTTCGTTTGGATTTTATAGCACCTGGTATAAAGTAAATCGACTCACTTATTTCTTATTGCACAAGTGTCAAATCTTCGCAGGAAACTCAAGTAGATTTATTTATACAAAGGTAAATTATAAGCAAGAATAGGATATACGAGGGATGTACAGTATTTAATGTCCCTTGCATAGAATACATTTTTCAACATAATTCCCCTGAACTGTAGCCATTATCTTGCCCGCTGAAGCCTGTATACGAAATTTGCGTGGAAGGGGAGATCCTGGATGACGCCAATCCATACTTCTTTGCACTCATGAACCATAACGTCTAGATCGAGGAAAGATTTAGGATTACGGTTAAACAAGGCTAAATTGTCTATTGAAGAAGTGACTCTCAAACGCTTTCGTTGGGGCGTCAACATTCGGGATGCCCATCATGCTGACACCTTATGAAGCCCTAAATAGTCATTTATTATGGTTCAAACCGTAGCATTTGAAAGGACTGTTATCTTAGCTACATGTCTTATCGTCAATCGACGAACTTCTCTGATCATGTCATTCACAAAATAAATGTTTTCTTGAGTACACGCAGAATGCGACCGATCAGTACCTTTTGCATGTTCACAGGTTGTTCTGCCACATTTGAACGCTCGAGACCAATTTTTAACTACTTGATAGGAAACACCAGAATCTCCAAGCACGCCAACCATATCTGTATGAATTTCTTTAGGTGCTAAACATCTCTTTTGTAGGTACTTAATGACAGTATGAAGCTCACTTTTTTGCATTTTTCAAAACCTCCGTGTAACCACAACTTTCAACTTGTACAACTTTGATACTATTAAAGCTTCACTAATCAAATTTGGCAGTTTGTTTGTCAATAAAATAACAAAACAAGTGCGGCTACCATGGGCAACATATTTCAAAGCCATCTATGCTAGGGACAACAAATACTGTACATCCTTCGTACAAAACCTTGAAGCTAAGAAGTTTTCCAAAAATATTTTTCGCCGATAAGTAGAGTTGCTATAATTTTGTTGTAAATAACTTGGTAATGTAACACCACTTATTTACAAGGATTGGTGGAAGACATAAAGGGTTAAAAGAGAAACCCAAATATGCATAAAAAGCAAGATCAGGTAAGTCGAGTTACTTCAATCCATATTTTTGCGACAAATTTGTTCTTGCATGAACCACAATTATATGGAAATGTGAACTTTCACCATTATTACACATAATTAAATTACTTAGGTTTTGGATTTTTTATATTTATATAAATCAATACGTTTTGAGAACAATTACAATTATCGTCCTTACCAGTGGCAGTACCTTTAAGAGTTGTTTATGATGTTAGAACAAATTTATGAAATATGAAATGCGTATTTCGCGACATTGTGTTTCTGCACGCGTTAAACAATATTGATTACACGTATCACAGATGAGCTCTTTATCTGGATTCAGCTGATTGGTACACAGACCGCATTTGGCTGTAGGCGTAATTATATATGAAGGTAAGCTTAGTAATGAATTATATTTAACGGGAGCACTTTGAGAAACGCATGCACTTTGCTTTAACTACAAACTATAATTACACCATCCTCTAAGCAAAATAAACTGAATAGTGCTCATAAAATTGGTATATTTTAATTCCCTATTTTTTTATAGTGTTAAATGAATGACCGTAAAAAATTTTGCTTAAAAATTTTTTTAAAAGAATATGACAAATTACCTCCGACAGGTTCATGAAAGGTCAATTATCTGAAACACAATATAGTGGCTATTATTTAACATTCTAGATTCGTTTTGGGGAGTTTGTGAATAAATAATAATGTGTATGCTAATCGATCTATATTCAATTTTATACATTGCAATAAACTCAGTTTTCCTTTCATGAGATCAAATAAATTACGTGTTGTTGTACTGTTATGCAAATATCATCTAAACTGTTTATCGATTTATGATTTAAATTGCTCTTTTATTCATTTTAATGTTCCTTTTTATTTCAAGTGCAGCAAATTTTAAATTTAGTTACTACAAAATGAATATAAAGGTGTACTGACGCAGTGCACAATACGGTATTCTATAATTATGAGTTTAAATCATAGAAGTACATTTTCATAGTTATATCTAGGGGTTTTAGTAATGGATAGTAGAAAAAGTAACTTGATATATAATAGTAGATTCTGTGATGTTACTCTTAGGATACCGTAATTTCTGTTTGCTTAGAGAAGAACGTTATCCGTTAGGTGGCTGGGTTGATCGTTTAAGTGGACTGTTGGTAGTTTCTGTTTGTTATAAAATTTTGTATTTAGTTCCACATTTCACTATAATAATAGTCAGGGCACAAAGAATTATTATAAAACCAAAAGTAGTACGTAATGTAAAATTGGTTCATTTAAACTACTATTTCTATAATTATAGAGCTCGGTAATATATGGCGTGAGGCTAAGCGATATATACCTGTGTATGTATATAGCCTCTTCGGACCCAAGGTATCATATGTGATACTTCGGGGTTTTATTTTAGTTCTCCGTTACGTTAAGTGATATCGCATTCAGCCCGCCTCTATCATATATGACATGCGTGTAGCTAAGCGTATACGATTCTGTGTCCGTTTCGTACGTCTTGATACTCGTTGATGTTATTATTTATGAGTACAATACGACAAGGAATGGTCGCCGCTGACAAGAAATTTAACAAAAAAGGTAAATACGTACTAAATATCAATTTTAGAGATATTTTGATCAAATGTATGTTTATTATTGGCTGTAATGTCCTGCATCTGAAAGATCGTCCCATAGTTAGCCTTGTGCATTCATTAGAAATGCATGTATCAACTCGGGTTGTACAAGTTATTAATTATTGTCTCATACCTGCAGCTCCGCTTTCTGCAGCGAAACTGCAGGAACTTGTGGACAACCTGAACTTCGATAAATCCGATGTTGATGAACAACTCCCAGACGATAGCGACAGCGAAACCGACAATTTATATAAAGATACAATTGCGTATGGTACCGATGGAAACGTTGGTCAAAAACCAATTCTGGATGGAAATGAATCTGAAGCAAACACATCTTCAGATGACGATACGGTCCGGATACCTTTCACTCCTGCAACTCTTCCACAATCGATTGACTACTTCAAGGAGTACCTCAACTTAGATTTTTTCGATTCCATGGCCCCATTCACTAACATGACATCAGTTCAATTGACTGGACAATCAATCAATACTTGAGGACGTGAAATGAGAAAATTTCTTGCATGTCGCTTGCTGATTGGTATTTACAATTTACCAAGGATTCGAATGTTTTAGCAATTGAATATAAGAGTACTAATTGTTGCAGATAACATTTCGAGGAATAGATTCTTCACCCTACGAACAAAGTTAAAACTTGTAGATGACAATTCTGTTTCGAAATATGCTAGGGAAATTGACAGATTTTGGAAAATTAAGCAAATGTTAGATAAAATTCAAAACACTTGCCCGCATACCGAACAAACACAACAAGCTTGAGTTGATGAACAGATGATAGCTTTCCACGAAAAGGTTAGAATGAGACAATTTGTTCGCGGCAAACCTCATTCTGTAGGCCTCAAAAACTTCGTAATCACGATACCTACAGGTATTCCACTTGATTTTCATATGTACGAAGTTAAGGGTCGGACCACAGAATCTTCCTTGGTTCCGACACCCGAGAAATTAGACGTAGGTGGAAGAGTAATCCTAAAGATTACTGACACTGCCAAGTCGCGCACAATCTATGTAACGGGCACGTTAATGAAGAATAGAATTCTGAAAACTACCAACCCGTTCCAAACCGAAAAAGAATTCAAGAGATCGGGAAGAGGGTCTTACGGCATGTTAGTTACTGAAGATAATAAAATCGCTGCAATGAAGTGGTTTGATTCTACACACATACACCTTCCTTCAGCTGAATTTGGGGATGAGCCGCTGGCATAATGTAGATGCTGGTCTGCTGTGGTTTGAAGCTACAATGAAAATATGGGCGGGGTTGATTTACTCGATCGCGCAATACCAAAGTATTCAATGAGCAGCAGGCCAAGAAATGGACAATACGTTGTGTCTTCCATTTCGTGGATTTTGCAGCAGTAGCTTCATGGCTTCTATACAGAGAAGATGCTCGCATCGTAGAACTTCCCAAACGAGAAATTTATGACTACCTTGATTTCAAATTTTCACTCACAAAAACTTTAGTGTACTGTAAACAGGACGAAAATGATGAAGAATTAATTAAGACGGTACGTTCTACAGACGCCAAACATCTGCCAAAATTTATTAACAACGAGCAACAAACACGATCAAGATGCCGATACGCAGGTTACAAGAGCTTAACTTTTGTGAAATGTACTTCTTGTAACGTTTTTCTATGTTCTAGCACGCAAAGAAATTGTTTTCTTTAAATTCCATCAATAAGTTTTTTTGTTATCGGAATTTTTGTATAGGGCCGTACCCAATGTATGATACATCGTTATTTTCAAAAACAAAAATCAAATTTTTTCGTGGAGTATGGTTTTATGTTATTGGCACCTAAATTGATAATGTACTGCAGTCAGAAACAAAATCGCATTGCAAAGTGACTCGTGGGCCCAAACAGGATAGGAGAAAATTCAACACAATTATTTACATCCATATTCTTTAAAGTGATATATTTTACATCTAAAACAGTGGGATTAAGGAGTGACACCCCAATTAACATCAGTGCAATGGTGCACTTCATTTACCAAATTTACAAAGCGGGATACCAACAGATAGTAAATACATAAACTATTTTTCTTTTTTGATTCCATTAAATATATTTGTATGCTCAGGTATGACAAGGAAAATTAAAAAAAAATAGTACTGTAAAGTTATTGCAATTAGGCACTCATTAAAGCCCATGATAATAATGAAACATTGTTGCAATATCTACCTGTTCATCATTTAGGATGTGGAAAGTGTATTTCTTTCCTACATACTGCAAAAGGTGTATTTTTATATGGGTTTCCTCCTGTTGTATTTAAATTACTGAGTTTGGGACGAGTAAACTGATCTCCATTGATTTTAATAGAAAATTTACCAATAAGAATTCTGGTGGTTTCAGATCTTCCAATATAACGTTAGATTGAATATGTTCATTTGAACATCCATATCCCTATGCTAGCAGATACATGTTCTTATTAATTATGGTTGAATAATTTGCTTAACAGTTTTTGTCTGTTAGTTGGATGAATATCAAAGGAATTCTGCATTCCAAGGCGCGCTGTAAAACTCATGAAGACTGCGACCTAGTGCTTCACATTTTCCCCTCTACCATTCTAAAATTCTTGCCACTTTGTTTTACAAGAACTCAAGTGTTTTTTATAATACAGAACTATGCTAAGTAACTAGCTGTGGAGTATTCACCCAATCTCTAATTCTTTGTTCCTCAAACGACTGCTACCGTATGTCACGGTTCTAATAGTATAAGAATGGTATAAGAAGTAAAAAGTTCAAACAGTGAATTAATTAAGCAAACAGCTTATTTACAGCGGTATTATGACTCTTACGCAAAATAAATGACGGGCCTTTTAAAAATTCCATTTCAGTCTTCACCTATGTTACATGAACAACCGCATCTTATCCCGGATACATTTGATCAATACTACTTGTAGACTTTTAAGTTTTTATTCCACGTAGACCGATCAAGCTAATGTCTATAGGGTCGACATAATCCGTACCAGTATGTGTTCCTTTTGTTCTCGCGCAGGAGGAAGATCTGCATTATAGGTGAACCACTTTAAGGCCTAAGTTCAAAACAATAGTTACATAAACAAATGCGTTGACGTCTAATATTTCCAGCAGAAATAATCCAGTATCTTTGGCGTAATAAAAACATAAGTAAATTCGCACCAATGTGGCAATTTAGATGATGTAAATGTTCGATAATTATACGGAATGTTAGTATTGGAAAATCGTCCACAAACTCGAAGTAAACCATTTGTAGCCATAAAAAGATCAAGTTTACGAAGTGTAGGAGAAGGTAATTTCTTATTTTGTACGTTTTTTGTTTCATTTCTAAACAGACCTTCCGTAAATCTTGAGGAATAACAGTTTTTGCGATCATCACAAATTTGCATAGAAGGAAAGGTGGAACTTTTTATTAACATAAAGCATAGGCCATGATTCTTGGTAATTTAGACTATAAGAAACGTTTGATACAGATATTATAAATTAGAGTTTTTTTAACAACAAAAACTGTAGCAAGCGTTACGCAAATTTTTAATTCAGGAACATTTCCTCATCTGTGCACCATTAAATGGTTTAAGTGTTCAATCAAATGGATTCAAGCAGGTGCCTTCCACCATAATTGATGACTTATTAATTGTGAAGACAAAAGTACGCGTGAGATACTATCACTAGAACTTTCAATTCGCGAAACATTTTCAAGAATTCTAGTAATTCGGCTAACCACAAATGTTTTCCAACGGATCCAAAGGATCAAATAGATATCTTTCTTTTGGTTTCCTTGCCTTAATAAATGGAAGTTTTTTTATATTCCTAGTTATTTTGAGTAGTATTAAATATAGTCGAATTCATAGTGAAGCGCATTTTTTTCTTCAATATGTTATCGTAGTATTAAAAGAGTAAATTTTCATGACGATTAAACGAAAATGTAATTTGAGAATTTTAGTAGATGTGAGTGTAAAATTGGGTTAAATGGTTATGCAATTCTTCTTTAAAGTTTACCGAATTGTTTGGAATTGCCCGACCGATTATCGTAGCCCAAAGGAGGAGTGTTCCATTGTTATTGGTGCTGCGTAAGGTAAACGTTTTTTTTTTGTGACAATAATAAAGTGTTTTTTATTTTTTTTTTTTTGGTATATGTGGAGGGTGCATTCGCTTGCTTTCGCGTAATTATCGTATAAAGGTACTTCAGGCAATTTTAAAATAAGCGTATCTTCACAATTTACTGTTTATATACTGAATTTTTATTTGTGTAAATTTTGTGTATTGAAAGTTTATATTACCGATATTTTGTATTATTTCCGTTGTATTTGATAAAAGGTATTTGTTTATAACGTATAGTAGCTGACCTTAAACGCCTTGAAAGCGCTGATTGAATTTGATCATTGTTTCTTTAGATTTCTTGCTTTGGAATTACGAATTTTCATGTCCTTTTTATGTAATTTTACTGAAATTTAATATGTAAAGTTTTTTTGTTAAGTAACAAGAGATTTTAGATTACAAAGTAACGTAATTATGAAATGAGTCGGTCGCTGACAGAACTTCTGATTGATTTTGCGAAAAGTTGCAAATATTTTTGAAGATTTTTATAGGTATCGACCTATCATTCATAGGCTGATTTGCCAAAGGTAGGCAGTTTCTTATTTGTTTGAAAATGACCTGCATTTTTCGACGAATTTACGTATTACATCCCGATATGGACGTTCGATAAATTTTAGGATCTTGTAAATTTTCCCTCACGTTTAATTTTATTCTAGGGACGTATTTCTGTGTTTTAAAATTGTAGAGTTAATTATCGTATTTTCATTTATTTTTAGTTATTTGAGATAATAACTTTAGTGCTAAATTTATCTAAATATTTAATGAGTTTTGGGTTTTACTTTCGTAACTTTGCGGGTTTTACATAAAGCTTAGAACTTCATTGAAATTTAGTTTAACTTCGCGTAAATATTTTTGGAATAGAATTTTTAGTACTAGAGTAGTTTATTTTTGAGTGGACGTTTTGGTTTTCTGTTAGACCAATCTAAGATTTGTTCATGACATTTTCCCGCTATAAATGTTTTAACAGATGGCGACATTTTACCCGAATTTTACGATTTTGGAGTTGTGACGAGTACCCTTTTGCATTTTTTAGTACGAACCCCGCCTAAACCACTGAGCTTTGCGGTGGCACAAATTGCATTTACGGGCTGGACGCTCTAGTGAGATGTAACAATTGTTGACGCCTTTACGTCATATTTTTCGTGTGTGTATGAACAATCAGTTCCACACATAATTCTCACATTAACATTAAAAGTAATATTAAGAAAATATTATAGCTGAAAAAACAAATCTACGGCAGGTACCGATCAAATACCATCTTACGAATTCAAAGATTGTGCTCGTATATTCTCGTGTTCTTTAGCAATTTTATTCAATTTATTTTTGAAAAAAGTACTTTTCCCTCAGTTTAGAAAACTGCAAAAACGTCTCCTATTCTAAAATCAGGTTGAAGTTCTGTAATGTTTCAAATTGTAGTGTATGAAATTGTATTCCACGATAACCTAGCTTATTAACTTCATTCACAATTATCAGAGTATCGTCTCGGATTCCTAGCAAAGAGATCAACTATATCAAATTTGGCTTGTTCTTTACAGTTGTTCGAAGATTTTAGATGTACAAGAGGCTATCTACACGGACTTTCACATATAATATCAAGTAAATTGTCTTCTTCTGTTTTAGTTCTTCTTTGATACAGCTGATTAAATTATACTTAACTAACCGACAGCAAATACTTCTCGCACGGTGTACACAATTCGAAGCTCTTTATTCCAACATCTGGAGTGCCACAGAGGTCAAGTTTAGGCCCTTTTCTCTTCTTAACAATCACATCAGAAAATAAATTGTTATACGCCAATGATATGAAAATATTTGCTAAAATAAATAGTACAGGGGATTGCGGATCTCTTCAAAATGATTGAAGCAATATTTACATCTGGTGTAACACAAATAAATTAGACTTAAATATTTCTAAATGCAAAGTTGATCATTTTCTCGCAAATTGAAACCAATTCAGTGTGATTACTCAACTAATGCATTGAACAGCTATATTATGGTCACAGATTTAGGGATAACGTTCGATAATAGGTTAACGTTTTAATTTCACATAAACGAAATTTGTACTTTGTATTGGTTAGATCCAAATTAGAACATGGAGCAATAATCTGGAATCCACCTACAACAGGTATGCAAATGATATCGAATTTGTACAGAGACGTTTTCTTAAGTATTTGTGCTTTCACAGCGATGGATATTATCTAGAAAGAAGCTATCGACAAACACATATGCTTGTACGATTCGGTTTAATTGCTCTAGACATCAGAAAAAAAAATCGTATCTCTGTAGCATTCAACTTGTTATATAATAAAATCGATTGTAATTTTCTTCATATTTTTACTATTTACTGTACTACTCTGTTCATCCATAAATAAAGCTAAATTCAAGATCTACTAATATGCAGATAAATGTTACGCAATATTCACCTATTTATATTATGTGTTATGTTATAGTATAACCATAGCTGTGTATCAAACTTTGTTGACATTTTCAATACAACTTTAAAACCTATCTTAGATAACTTCAGTTAATTGTAGACTGTAGCAATATTATATCTTTTTGCATGAATAATTTTTGTTATTTAGATGTATTAATATTACCTCAGATGTATGTAGTACTTTTTCCATTGTACTTACCTTAATTAAGTCATTTTTTTAATTACATTTATATTAATTACTCTCTATTTAAAGAATGAAATTTTAGTTTGTCCTTTGTACGGTTTATCTGTTGGGATAATAAAAGAATTTATTATTATTAATTGTGGAATCAGAAAAAGCAAAGCTTTCTAATTAATTTGAAGAAAAGCAGCGCTGCCCAAAGTTCCAAACAAGCTATAAAATGATTTTTAATGGAGCGATTTTAGATTTGGGAAATAATATATATCAGAGTTTGTTCTATATATCAAAAGCCAACTACATTTACTACACCGCCATCAGTTACTCCAAAATATGTAGGTATTCTTTATTGTGACAATACAAGTAATTCATTTTTTTAACTGAATAAAACGTGTTACAATAGATTCTGGAAGGTTATTATCCGAATATATTTTAGTGAGCCATAACTCTGTGTTGGTTTAGCTTATAATATAACTGACGATATCAAACTAAGCACATCAAACATGTGTGTTATAATGGGACAAATTATACGATTTCTTGATCTGGTAACCATCCTAAACATAATATTTTTAAATAACCTTCTTTAAAAAAATCAACCTTTGATTTCGGAACATTGTCTAATCTTTAATTTGGTTAACCAAGTTAGATCCACAAGAATTAAACATGACGAGAATTTCTTAGATAATCAAACTGCTTCCATACAGTAGAAACTGAAGTTGTAAGGTTATACATGTAAAGTTCAGTCAGTAGCAGTTTGCGGAAATTGAGTACGTGACTTATCTGCCATTTGTCTAATAGTGCGCATAGTTAAGAAAGAACTGGAGCAAAGTCCAGAAGCCACCAAATTAAAGTGAAAAATGCGAATAGGTTCCAACGTATTAAATCTGAAAAGTATTTTTTGATATTATAATCTTCCTCTTTACAAATATCCGTAAGTACATTGGGGAAATTGCATGAATAAATCAGTCTGAAGACGAACCAACATGAAAAATGTTATTAAGCCATACACCTATATCAGTTGGTGTGCTAGCCTCTAAAACAATACAATAGTTTTAGTTGTAACCTTATCAGGTTTCATGACTGCATCATGCGACATATGGTAACCATCTTGAAAAGCAACGGAGGAGTAACGTACTTCTGACAAATATTCTTTCTCCATCTATTCATTGATAATATGATTTATGCTTGACGATGTTTTGGGTTTGCTGTGTTTTTCTATCTCCATGGTCAACTTCATATTAGTATGTACCAACAAACAACCAGTTGATATTTCTTGATGTACTAGTGTATAAAAAATACAATGGAGAACTAGGGCATACAGTGTATAGAAAATCAACACACCGATAGATACCTACACGCAAACTCACATCCCCTTCCAACACAGCTCCAGTCAATCACAAAAACGTTGGTGACGGGATCGAGAAGATTAGCAACCGCAGACCACGTTGAAGAAGAAATGGACAAAATGAAAGCAGCGCTATTAAAAATTGGTTACACAAAATATGGCATCAAAGTAGCATCCAAACCACCGAAAACAAAAACTGAGGGAAATAAAGAAAAACCAATTGCCAGAGCACACCTTCCATACGTCAAGGGAATCACGGACAGGATTAGTAAAATACTGAATAAAAATAATGGAAATCTATCATAAAGGATAAAATAATGACAAGGACAACAACAGTGGAAGGTATACAAAATGAACAATCAAAAAGAGTGAAAGTGAGTAAAGTGAAAACGTATAGATCAATGACACGACAACTATATAAGGAGAGGGAGAAGGCAGAGGAAGTTAGTTTATCACGAGTTACCAGATGCAGATCAAAGAAGACATGATAATGGTTAGTGGAATCTGGCCGAAATGTCGTAGACAACCTAATGGCTATTTTAAGAGCCAAGGGAATGAAGAAACCACAATGCGGATCAACACCCGGAAGGAGAATATTGGAGATATCAACAACCGCGAAACCGTGGAAACCTCAAAATAAACGGCAGATCCCAAAATTTATTTAAGTTTTTATTTAATGTTTCGGTGTGAACGATGGACTAGGCTACAAGTATCTGTTGTAGATATTTCACTTGTTATTACGTAGCCGAGCGTTGTCTTAAGAGCTATGGGCCTGCAGTAGGAGTAAATACGGAAACAACTGAGCGCAATAATTGCTGGTATATTTCAAAATTTACCAGATGCCGTTGATATTTCCCACAACAATTAATTGTATACCATATTTGCGACATTAACTAAGTGCCTTTATTGTAAGGAAAACATAACCACTTACTTATGAAAACGTAAACTTTCACCATCATTACACGTTATTAGAATATTTATCTTTCGGGTAAATTGTGAATTTTTATATTTATGTTTATATAATTCTATACGTTTCGATAACTCAGTTATCGTCCTTTTAAGAGTTTGAATATGATAATAAATAAGGAACATCTGAAATTATTACACATGACTTCTTTATTGTACGTTATAAAGTAGGCAAACTTTTTTGTGTAAGCAATGCGTGATAGCTATTGGCTGTAGTTCAAAATTTGATAGTCTTAAATCAATTAAACTAACAAAAGCTCTTACAATATGAACTATACATATGTGTTACATATTTCAACTTTGAAATATGAAAAAATAAAAAAAAAACGTAAAATTTGAATATCCCACAATATTCCAAGATTTGAATTTGTCAATATTGATGATAACTTGCACGTTTAACCTACTTTTAGTCTCAGTAAAGCAAATTTTTTATTGACTCTTGCAGTGTAGGTTTTTGAACAGTTTCAACTTAGTTTTAAGTATATTTGCTATAAATATAATAGACTTTAAATTTATTTAGTAATAAATTTTATTACAGTATTGTGACAATTTGCTTGAATACCCGTTTCCATAGAATTTTGACAGGAAAAACTCTTTACAGTGCGACATTCAGAAAACTTTAAAGTATTAGGTAATTAATCTAAAAAGTAATTTAAATTGAACTTTACAATATTTTATTATTACCAAACACGCAAATACATAAAACCGTGTATATTATACCAAACAAAAGCTTTAGTTAAATAAATTTAAATCGTAGTTATCAACTGTAGATTCCTTTTTTGATTTATTACCTTCATTAAAAAAATTGTTATTAGCACATGTTTAGTATAGTCTGTTATTCAAGATAAAATTTACAAAACGCTCAGTTCAATCATAAAGTAGTATTAAAATATTTTGTATAATCAGAACAAACATGAGAAACATGTATTAACATTTAATAACGCTTTAAACCTTGAATTTAGCTCAAATTGTTTTGTTATGGTTTATTTTAATATTCACAGAAAAGAACAAAACCACAATAAACGTAGGGGAAGGGTGCCCAAAGCGGACACCTTAAGGTTAAGTGGGGAGAAAATCTGTATTTTTACGAAGGAAAATAAAACTGTTATTGCTATTAGATACTGTAGTCATAGTACTTCGATAGTCAATATTAAAATTTTTTATAAGTGTCACAAATTGGAAACTAGAACCAAAATAGAAAACCCTTGCAAATGATCGCTTTGCCCAGAGGATGGCCTAAAGCGGGCATGGACGAAAGGGTAAAGTGGGCACGTAGGGGGTAAAGCAAGCAGTGAGCATACATTAATTAAAAATTGTAAGAACTTTTATTCCAAAATCAAATAATAACTAAATAACTACTGTAAATAACTAAGGAGTTAAATCTCATGACAAACATCACAAAAAAATGCGCCAATCCCATAATATGATGTACACTTATCATGGGCCCACATTTTGCAATCGCCGCACTGGATCCAATCTTCGGTGGGAGGCATAATCCTCAGCGCATACAAGGCATGAATATAGAGTTTTTTTTTGTTTTAATTTTATTTTTGTCTTCTTTTCATTTTTCATAAGATTCTTCTTAATCCTTTTACAATTTTCTTTTTGAGGTTTCATTTTCTTGGATGTTTTCATTCTCTGCTCGTCTTTAATTGGCGTGCTGGTTAAAATTTCAGTCTTCTGAGTTTTCCTTCGCCTGGTTGTTTTGTTCGGACTTACAGTTGGTAGAGGTCTTATAGCCAAAGGCGAAAAGTGTTCCATACTTGTGCTAATATCGCTATTAATATTTGAGGAGGTGCATTTAACAGGTGTCATTGGTGTTTTCTTCGTGCGAGTGTCCAATAAAGGAACAACATCGGTGGTGGAAGATCCAGGTAGTTCATCGACAGTAACAGGATTTGCAGGTTGATATAATGTCGTATGCTGGGAATGCATAATCTGGTCAATTGCAGATGGAGACGGTGTCCTATCAACGACAGTTACTTCTGAATGCCATTGTTCTAGTTGGACATTTTTTGGGTTAAATGGTTTTTCTGTGACGTTGCTGGTTCAAAATCAGACTCATCATAAACACATCTGTCTGTTGGAAAAAGTCCTGTACTTTTGAAACCTTTAATTGCATTTTGAGCTGTAGCAGCTTTCATATAGGCACTTGCGAAGAGACCAGCAACATCATTTTGATTAATGATTCGACCAGCATGAGCTTTTTGGAACGCAGCAATTGCCTGCTCGAAATATATTTTCAAAGGCCCATATACACAGTAGTCCAAAGGTTGCATACAGTGTGTCGTATGGGGTGCCAAAGAAATAAAGATGACATTATTCGCAGAAGTCAATTCCAAAGCTGGTAAATATTTGTGGGATTCGTGATTATCCAACACAAGAATGACTTTTTTGTCTGATGTTGGTCGGACAATTTCAATAAATAATTTTAGCCAATCCAAGAATGCTGGTCCATTAATCCACCCATTGTCCGTACAAGTTGCCTGGGTACCTGGCGATGCTCCATCCAATAACCGCGAGTGCATTTTCTTGCGAGCAAAGATCATAAATGGTAGTATAAATGATCCCGCAGCATTGCAACAACAAATAATGGTAGTAGTTCTACCCCTTTCACTGCTTGCAATTATGCCAACTTGGCGTTTTCCAACTTTTGTCAGGGCTCTTGGAGGCTTGTTAGATGAAGTTTGTACTCCTGTTTCGTCCATATTATATAAACGAGTAGCATCAATATTGTGTTCTCTCATTTGGTCTTCCAATAAATCGAAAAATCTATAGACTTGGGGTTTATTAAAGCCTCTTGGTCTTGCTATGGACGTTTGTTCCGGCTTTCGTAGGGTCAAATCAGGGTGTCTAGTGATGAAGCCCTTGTACCAATCACTACCAGCTGTACCATCTTTGAATGGATGAGGGATGTGGTTTTTTTCACCATATTGAAAAACGAGCTTAAGAAATTCATCTTTGGATAATCCGTAAAACACATTGTCCATTTGAAACACATAATTTAATAATTATTATAAGTTTTTGTTATGAACGAATAAGTTCAAAGGTAAATATGTAATTAAAAATTATTATTAATTTTATTAAATACATAAATAAAAAGTTTACCTCGAGTAGGATTCGAACCTACGACCTGTACTTTGCTAGAGTACCGCGCTACCAACTGCGCCACCAAGGTTCAAGCCCCAATCGATGCAAATTTTGTCTTTATGTATGTAGAACTGATGTAAATTCTAAATATAATGAGATTGCAGTCAAATTACATCAGTTCTCATACATAAAGACAAAATTATCGATGAAAAATGACATCAGTTCGAATCTCATCTATTTATGTATTAATTAATTAATAATTACATAATTAATAGTTCAAATTCTTGTTCTTCATTGAAAACTGTTATGAACCTTCCTAATTTATTTTTGCAAGAACTTGTTTTGAGATGTCTCTGGAGACTAGCCCTTGGAATGCCATATTTTACGGCAGTAGGTTTTATGCCTTTCTTTAATTCTGCTACTTCCTTTATGGCTTGTTTCATCGCATCTTCACTCCATGAGCACTGATTTGATTTTCTCTCATATTTATTCACCATCTGAAGAAGAAGAGTTGATTCTTTGATAAAATAATACCAATTATCTATTTTGAGACAATATCATATAATACTGGGTAATAACAATAATATCTAAGTAATAATAATACCTAATATGATCGTTATAATAATATTGTTAACATTTATATATTCGTTGAAACACAGGGCAAAGCGGGCATGCTCACATTGCCCTGCTCGCTTTACCTTTTCCGTTAGACTCATGTTTTTATTAAATTTAACCTCAAAATGATTTTAATATTGGCATACACCTATGATTAAATTAAAGCAAAATAAACACCATACACTAAACGTATCTTAAAAATAACATAATCTACTCACTATTAAACACAACACATTCTACATACCTTCGTCTGTTTACATAAAAATATCAAAATTCTTCTTTACAGCACACTAGTCGTACCGCTTAATGGAGATCTGAACAAGGACTGTCACGGAGTAAAGGCAGTAAGAGGGGTACCGTCAATGGCATGCGTGATCGCTCTGAGTTTATACGGGTGATTTAGAAGTGGATGCCCGCTTTAGGCTGGTGCCCGCGCTAGGCAACCTTCCCCTATCCATATAGCAAAATAAAGGAGGAATAATCAAAATCAAATCTAAATATCTAAAAATGTGTGCGACCGGGGGTAGTCACGTGACCCTGGGAGGAGGGGCGGAGTAGTAACCTTAGCCGCTAGGAGAAGGAGAGAGAGTAGGCCAAAGTCCATTTATTTTAATTGGATTTGGTCTTGCGAGATAGCCTTCGGCATTGCTATTAACAAACGAACAACTTTAGGTTAGGCCAATATGTTATGTACAATACTAGGTCAGCTTAATGCACGCAAAATATAGGGTTAGGTCAATACACGTACAATATCAGGTTAGATTAGTTTGATTGAATATGATTTGGTTGAGATTGATCTCAAAGAAAGATTGACTTGATTGCTTGATCTTATTGAGATGGAAACGCAAACACGAACACGAACACGAACACGGACACAAACATGAACACTAACACGAACACGAACACGAACACGAACACGAACACGATCACGAAAACGACACGAACACGAACACGAACACGAACACGATCACGAACACGAACACGAGCACAAACACTAACACGAACACGAACACGAGCACAAACACTAACACGAACACGGACACGAACACGAACGCGAACACGAGAACGATCACGAACACGAACACGAACATGAACACGAACACGAACACGAACATGAACACGAACACGAACAGGAACACGAACACGAACACGAACACGAACACAAACACGAACACGAACACGAACACGAACACGATCACGAACACGAACACGAACACGAACACAAATACGAACACGAACACGAACACGAACACGAACACGAACACGAACACGAACACTAACACGAACACGGACACTAACACGAACGCGAACACGAGAACGATCACGAACACGAACACGAACACGAACACGAACATGAACACGAACACGAACACGAACACGAACACGAACACAAACACGAACACGAACACGAACACAAACACGAACACAAACACGAACACGAACACGAACGCGAACCCGAACACGAACACCAACACGAACACGATCACGAAGACGACACGAACACGAACACGAACACGAACACGGACACGGACACGAGAACGATCACGAACACGAACACGAACACGAACACGAACACGAACACGAACACGAACACGAACACGAACACGAACACGAACACGAACACGAACACGAACACGAACACTAACACGAACACGGACACGAACACGAACGCGAACTGGAATACCAATGCAAACGCGAACGAGAACGCGAACGCGAACGAAACGCAAACACAAACGCAAACGCAAACGCAAACGCAAACGCAAACGCAAACGCAAACGCAAACTCAAACGCAAACGCAAACGCAAACGAAAACGCAAACGCAAAGGCAAACGCAAACGCAAACGCAAACGCCAACGCAAACGCAGACACGAACGCAAACGCAAACGCAACCGCAGACGCTAAGTTGGTGTGATTGAATATGATTTGGTTGAGATTGATCTGATAGAAAGATTGACTTGAATGTTTAATCTTATTGAGATGGAAACAAACACGAACACGAACACGAACACGAACACGAGCACGATCACGAACGACACGAACACGAATACGAGCAGGATCACGAACACAAACACGAACACGAACGAACATAGAACACGAACGAACACGACACGAGCACGAACACAAGCACGAACACGAACAAACACGAACACGAACATAAACACGAACACGAACACGAACACGAGCACGATCACGAAAACGACACGAACACGAATACGAGCACGATCACGAACACAAACACGAACACGAACACGAACATAAACACGAACACGAACACGAACACGAACACGAGCACGAACACAAGCACGAACACGAACAAACACGAACACGAACATAAACACGAACACGAACACGAACACGAACACGAACACGAACACGAACACGAACACGAACACAAACACGAACACGAACGCGAACGCAAACACCAATGCGAACGCGATCGAGAACGCAAACGCAAACGCAAACTCAAACGCAAACGCATACGCAAACTCAAATAAGATTGGCAAAAGTTGATTTCAAATCAAACTTGCATGTTTCGATTTCTTTCTAACCATTTCTTGTTTTTTTTGTTTGTGTTTGTGTTTATCGAATAACTTGTGAGTTGGTTTCTGTTCTCTTTTGGCTTATAAAATATATCGCAAAACGTTTATACAAACTTTGAAAAAAACCACCTAAGAACAAAGTCAAATGATAACTCTTTTCTGAGCGAAAGGGGTGGGGGTGGTGGATATTTGTCCGACCGGAGGAAGGAATGGGGTTCAATTAATTAAAATACCTTCGGGGCTTTAGCATCGTAAGGTGATCAAAACGTTTAACATATAAAAGTATAGAAAGATCATTTGGTTAGTTTGTTTTAGTTATCAATTCCTACAGCTTGATTCAATATAAATTATAAATCTAAAGGCCGTTTAACAGAGGGTAGTTTCAAATTAGCATCTTAGGCCTGAATTCTAAATCTTGTTTCTCTTAATCAAATTCAAAAACAAATTTTTAATTATAATCCAGTTTTAAATTGCCGTGTAATATAAAACAAACACGCAAACAGAGGAACTAGCAAACAAGCAAACACCAAAAAAGTAAACCCCCAAACATATAACCTTAATACGAAAAAACTAGAAAGCAAGTTACTCCACAAATATACTGCCATACACCTAAATATTACCAAACAGCCAAGAAAAGATACCAAGTAAACTAAAACATGAATCAACAAAGAAACTATCAAACAGGTAAATCCCCAAACATACAACCCCAAAACAAAAAAATTAGGAAACAAGCATGTAAACATTCAAACAAGTAAACATGCAAAAATATAACTTACACATTTGGAAGCTTGTAGTTGTAGGTTTTGTATACTTATTGAATTTGTACGTGCTAGTGTTTGGTATGCTTTCTATTTTTCGGTGTCTGTATTTGCAGGGATGTGTTTATATGTTTGTCGAGTAACTCGTGGTTATTTAGTTAATTGATAAAGTATGCCGCAAGATGTCCACACCAACTTTTAAATCGTACTGATCTTTGTAATTTTTTATAATAGGCTACCTAAGTTGCGAAACCACTTGTCCACCAAGGAATTCCTAATTTTCCAATAACTGTAATTTAAGGAACTAGATCAAGTAATATTGTACCGTGTGTTTAACTGTAAACGACAAAATAGTTGAGGTTTGGACAATTTTAGTTTGTTTAATTAAAAAAAAGTTTAGTAAATTAATTAATTGTTTTAGTTCGGAATGTTGACTACGGCAATTTAAAAAAAAAGGAAAGGAGTTCCCTGTCACGCAATATGTCATCGGTAACATTGACAAAATAAATTAAAAATTTCATGTGAATGTTGTTCTGACCTTGACAAAGGAATGCCATGAATCGTTTAAGGTGAAATGTGCTCTTAACTTCGATGTAATTAAAAGTTCGAGGTATACTTAGGTAAAGTATATACGTGGGCGACATTTATTTCAGTAGTGTTTGTGTGTGGGTGCATGTGAGTGTTGGCTCTGTCTCTAGTACATATTTAATTTTCTAGCTGATGATAACGATAACACATTTTTCTAAAAATAAGTTGCTTATAATTTTAAACCACTTGCTATGAGACGAAGGTCCTGATTTAAAAGAAATGGATAGAAGAATCCGTGTTGTCTAATTTCCAACTGGCAATATCCTGTTATGCGGTTTCTCCTATTTAACAACTAATTTGAAAAAAAACATTTGTTTAGCAATACCAAACCGCTGAAGTACAACTGGGACTTGTACTGTATATGATAAAACCTAAGTAACCTGATTCTACTGCTATATGGTCAACTTTCGGTCTGTATGGCTAATACAAGGACTAATAACTTAACGCTGGTTGCTGCTTAGGTTAACTCTTATAGAAAAATTTTATGATAATATCCTTTGAGACAAGTAATTAAGAATACAATGAGTAGCTACATAGGCCTGACTACTTCTACTACATTTTCTATGTAATTCAAAATAGGTATCCTTAATCTGGATAGCCGTGCATTAGAAAAAACGCAATCCTAAGGTTTATTCAAATATTACTAATAAAGGTATTTAACTGCGGCCTCAGGTAGTTTTACAAATTGTATCGATAGATGTACTTAAGCTATTTTTTAGCCACCGTCTTGAACTTTATTTACACCATTCCGTTACTATTCTGTACAGACAGTTTTTGTAAAATAAACTACATTGAGTGCTTTCATTTGGGGTAACTCATTTCGTAAATTATGACTGAAATGTTGCCTTTTCACAAAAGCATAAAATCTTAACGTTTGATGCATATTTTCAAAAGATAAAATATCATTGAGGTTTGGTTATATTTCACTGCAGATCGTTTTCAAGAAATAATTTTATTTTTGGTAGTTTTATAAATATAATACAATTTATTAAATGATGTTTTAGGATAAAATCGAAAATAATTGTTTAAACTACCAGATTGAATAGATGATAACAGAGTCCCAAAAAAGGAAACCGTACTATTTTCTTCTACTGTGAGTTGTAATTACCAATATACTAATAACAAATAAATATCACACAACTTGTATACTGTCAAGTTAAAAATTACTATGGCTTATAGCTTTAGATCACAAGTGCTTATGACATTTGAATGCAATCGCTGATCAACTTTATCTTATTTTGTCCGAAATATTCATTACACGCACACGCACGTACGTATACACGCTGGTACCCCCTAGCCAACCACCCACCAGCCCTTATTGGTCGTTTGATAAATGCTGTAACATTCAAGAAATGTAATGCAATTTTAAACCTATGTAAGCTCTAAAAACTGCTTTCAAACGCAATTAAATGATATTAAAATAAAATTAACATAATACCCTAATATTAATAGATTTAAAAATATGAAACACTCCATATTATAGATCAGAACAAATCACAGTTAATTTCAGTTTGGGGAAAAGTTTTTTTGAAAATTATAAAAGGGGCAACAATTAAATTCAATGATATCATGTTATTACAGTTACCTTTCATAAAAACAACATACCCTCAAAACGTTAAAAATAGTACTAATAAGTTAGAAGAACAAAATTCAAAGTAGCGGTATATCTTTGTAAACCTAAGCTTATCTCTATTCATACTTGTGTTGGATAATATATCTAAATAAACCCGATATTCGTCAATTACATAAGTTTAGGTTTCCTGTTCGAAATTATTTCATACATGAGGTTACGTCTTTGTATACTACTACAATATAATGCAACTGTTTCAAATTTCTAAAATATCTTCAGGATATGAAGTTAAGCATTACAAAACCTACCCTTGTATGTTACAGATTTCTTGGTACCTGATTTATTACAGTCAACGGTTGTGCACGATGTTGGCTCTTTGGAATATTATTATGTTAAAATGTCGTTTAGAACAGGAGTAGTCCATTTTGATACACAACACTTAACATTCTTTAGTTATAATCAAAATCAGGTACTTCGGGCGTGAAAATAATTGCTTGACTTTATATGTAAGGATATTAAATTAGGTTCTAAAATAAATCACATCGGTGACATCAGAATCGCATAATTCAAACACATGTTTTCATACTAATTTATTCATAATTGCACGTAAAATAACTTTGTTAATATAATCAGTTCTATGTTAATCTTATTTTTGACCAAACGTAATATACAGTGTTTTCCACATAGTAACTTCATTTGAAGAAATGATTGCGCCAAATTTAAAAGGAGTACTGCTCTTGAAACGTGGAGTAACAAAATTTGCATTGTCGTCAATTAATAACAACGGTGATAGACATTTCAGACCGTAAACGTCATGTTAAAACCCAATTATAGGTAATGAGACCGTCCGAATTTCCTCAAATGGAAATATCTGCATACTCCGCTATCATGAGAGTGGGACAGTTGCAATGTGTATACACTGGATTGTTTTGGAAAATGACGTTCACCCTCAGCTGAACCTTACTCTGATACAATTTATACTTAAGTATACTTAACAATTTGAAAACATTAGCTCAATGATAGTGATGCGTATTGTGTGCGTGTGCGTGTGTGCGTGTGTGCGTGTGTGCGTGTGGTGCGTGTGCGTGTGTGCGTGTGTGCGTGTGTGCGTGTGCGTCGTGTGCGTGTGTGCGTGTGTGCGTGTGTGCGTGTGCGTGTGTGCGTGTGTGCGTGTGTCGTGTGTGCGTGTGCGTGTGCGTGTGTGCGTGTGTGCGTGTGCGTGTGTGCGTGTGTGCGTGTGGCGTGTGTGCGTGTGCGTGTGTGCGTGTGTGCGTGTGTGCGTGTGCGTGTGTGCGTGTGTGCGTGTGTGCGTGTGTGCGTGCGTGTGTGTACGTGTGCGTGTGGGTGCGTGTGTGCGTGTGTGCGTGTGCGTGTTGCGTGTGCGTGTGTCGTGTGTGTGCGTGTGTGCGTGTGCGTGTGTGCGTGTGGCGTGTGACGCGTGTGCGTGTGTGCGTGTGTGCGTGTTAGGTGCGTATGCGTGTTGCGTAGTCGTGCGTGTGTGCGTGTGAGCGTGTGCGTTGTGCGTGTGTGCGTGTGCGTGT
The DNA here is from genome assembly GCA_036346205.1 of Vesta saturnalis. Lineage (NCBI taxonomy): Eukaryota > Metazoa > Arthropoda > Insecta > Coleoptera > Lampyridae > Vesta > Vesta saturnalis. The sequence continues at coordinate 264,438 of JARFJB010002510.1, read as the reverse complement.
GTGCGTGTGTGCGTGTGTATGTGGGTGTGTGCGTGTGTGCGTGGTGCGTGTGTGCGTGTGTCGTGTGTGCGTGTGCGTGTGTGCGTGTGTGCGTGTGTGGCGTGGTGCGTGTTGTGCGTGTGTGGTGTGTGCGTGTGTGCGTGTGTGCTGTGTGCGTGTGCGTGTCGTGTTGCGTTGTGCGTGTGCGTGTGTGTGCGTGTGTGCGTGTAGCGTTGTGCGTGTGTCGTGTGTGCGTGTGGTGTGGCGTGTGTGCGTGTGTGCGTGTGTCGTGTGTGCTGTGTCGTGTGTCGTGTGTGCGTGTGTGTGGCGTGTGTGCGTGTGTGCGTTGGCGTGTGTGCGTTACGTGTATGCGTTAGCTCAATATTATGTGATTGGTGTGTGTTTGTACTCATAATGGCGTGTGCGCGTGTGTGTGTGCGCGTGAGCGTTTGCGTGTGCGTGTGGCGTGTGCGTGTGGTGCGTGTGCGTGTGCGTGTGCGTGTGCGTGTCGTGTGTGTGCGTGTGCGTGTGCATGTGCGTGCGTGTTCGTGTGCGTGTGCGTGTGCGTGTCGTGTGCGTGTGTTCGTGCGTGTGTGCGTGTGTGGGTGTGTGCGTGTGTGTCGTGTGTGCGTGTGTGCGTGTGTGCGTGTGTGCGTGTGTGCGTGTGCGTGGTGTGCGTGTGTGCGTGTGTGCGTGTGTGCGTGGTGTGTGCGTGTTACGTGTATGCGTATGTGCGTGTGTGTGTGTTCGTGTGTGCGTGTGTGCGTGTGTGTGTGTGCATGTGTGCGTGTGCGTGTGTGCGTGTGTGCGTGTGTGCGTGTGTGCGTGTGTGCGTGTGTGCGTGTGTGCGTGTGTGCGTGTGTGCGTGTATACGTGTATGCGTTAGCTCAATATTAAATGTGATATGGGTAGTGTGTCTGTACTACTATACAATAATGTGCGTGTGCGCGTGTGTGTATTGCGCGTGAGCGTTTGCGTGTGCGTGTGAGTGTGCGTGTGCGTGTGCGTGTGCGTGTGCGTGTGCGTGTGCGTGTGCATGTGCGTGTGCGTGTGCATGTGCGCGTGCGTGTTCGTGTGCGTGTGCGTGTGCGTGTGCGTGTGCGTGTGTTCGTGCGCGTGTGCGTGTGCGTGTGCGTGTGTGCTGTCGTGCGTGTCATGTGCATGTTCGTGTGCGTACGTGTGCGTGTGTGCTTGTGTGCGAATGCGTGTGCGTGTGCGTGTACGTGTGCACGTGCGTGTGCGTGTGGTGTGACGTGTGCGTGTGCAGTGCGGTGTGTGCGTGTGCGTGTGTGCGTGTGCGTGTGTGCGTGCGTGTGTGCGTGTGCGTTGTGTGTGCGTGTGTGCGTGTGTGCGTGTGTGCGTGTGTGCGTGTGTCGTGTGCGTGTGTGCGTGTGCGTGTGTGCGTGTGCGTGTGTGCGTGTGTGCGTGTGTGCGTGTCGTGTGCGTGTGCGTGTGTCGTGTGTGCGTGTGTGCGTGTGCGTGTGTGCGTGTGACGTGTGTCGTGTGTCGTGTGCGTGTGGTGTGTGCGTGTGCGTGTATGCGTGTGTCGTGTGTGCGTGTGTGCGTGTGCGTGTGCGTGAACGTGTGCGTGTGTGCGTGTGTGGGTGTGTGCGTGTGTGCGTGTGCGTGTGTGCGTGTGTCGTGTGTGCGTGTGTGCGTGTGTCGTGTGTCGTGTGTGCGCGTGCGTGCGTGCGTGTGCGTGTGTGCGTGTGTGCGTGTATACGTGTATTCGTATGTGCGTGTGTGCGTGTGTCGTGTGTGCGTGTAGCGTGTGTCGTGTGTGCGTGTGTGCGTGTGTGGTGTGTGCATGTGTCGTGTGTGCGTGTGTACGTGTGCGTGTGTGCGTGTGTGCGTGTGTGCGTGTGTGCGTGTATACGTGTATGCGTTAGCAGAATATTAAATGTGATGTGGGTAGTGTGTCTGTACTACTATACAATAATGTGCGTGTGCGCGTGTGTGTGTATTGCGCGTGAGCGTTTGCGTGTGCGTGTGAGTGTGCGTGTGCGTGTGCGTGTGCGTGTGCGTGTGCGTGTGCGTGTGCGTGTGCTGTCATGCGCGTGCGTGTTCGTGTGCGTGTGCGTGTGCGTGTGCGTGTGCGTGTGCGTGTGCGTGTGCGTGTGTTCGTGCGCGTGTGCGTGTGCGTGTGCATGTGCGTGTGCCTGTGCGTCAGCGTGTGCATGTGCATGTTCGTGTGCGTGTACGTGTGCGTGTGCATGTGCTTGTGTGCGAATGCGTGTGCGTGTGCGTGTACGTGTGCACGTGCGTGTGCGTGTACGTGTGCACGTGCGTGTGCGTGTGCATGTGCGTGTGTGAAAATGCGTGTGCGTGTGTGCATGTGCGTGCGCGTGTGTGTGTACGTGTGCGTGTGCCTGTACCTCTGCCTGTGCCTGTTCATGTGCTTGAGCATTTGCCTGTGCCTGTGTCTGTGCCTGTGGTTGTGGCTGTTATAAATCTTTACGAAAGTATGCACTATGTAGATATGCAAATTAAGTTGCCTACCTCATACCAATATCTTATTAATTAAAATTTTCTTGTATTTAGAACTAAATGAAGGAAAGATCCTAAATTGAGGTATATTTTTTACAACACTAAAAAAGAGTTGTTACAACTCTAACTGACCAGTTGTAAGAGACGGTGTAAGACTCAGTCGTATTTACTTAGTAGGCACCAGGCCCTTTGGAGCGGTAAGATCGTCTTTCCCTGGAAAGAGCCAAACCAGGAATCTAATTCCCACAACGAGTCGAAAGAAAAGAATCATAAATTAATTTAAAAACGTATAATGCCTGAATATTTCCAATATAATTAATAATGTAAAATAAATAGAAAAACATGATAAAAGTTAGGGGTATTCGCGTTATCGTAAATATTAATTAAGTACATTACGTTATCGCTACGTAACCTAACTGGAAGCCATGTACTTAAACTAAGCCGATTACTTCGTATTGGTTCTGTCGCAAGCGCTTGCGACGCACGCTGTACCTACAATCTCGCAAACCGATAGATCTTACCGATTGAACTAAACAGCAGTAGGCTCTGTGACAGTAGAGTTAATTCCTACATAACTATAAATTCGTCACAGTGAATATAGGCGGTTAGGGTAAGTAAATTGATTATTTATATTAAATTACACTATTAATAAAAACCCAATGCTAATTATTATAGATCACGAATATCTCTTTACAGTAATTTTAAAACTCATGTAAAGTGAATCAGGTGAATCGTGAATAGCTAAACTCTAAACTAATTGTTATCTAAAGATTAATATTATTTACAGATAGACAAGACTAATACTACTATCTACATTTGTAATTGACGTCCCAGATGGATAAATAAACTTCAAGAGCATACCAGGTTAATATAAATAACATAGATCTCAATCCTTTGGTTGACGGTTTCTCAATCTAAGTCCCTATTAGGACGTGGACGATATCAACAAGCAGAGGGTTGAACGATTCGGAGCCATACTTAAATGACGTACCGATCTTCAGATTGAACGGACGATGTGCACTCCAAACTAATTGTTACGCCAATTACAATCATTACTTTATACAAATATATTGGCATTACATTAAACATTAAAATGAAGCCAGATGTTATGGTCTCGAGATAAGAGGAGTGCTTTTCATCCAATTAACGGATAATCAAATTACTCTTAAACTTAGTAGCAATCGAACGACTGAAGAGTGTAAATCCCATATACAATGGATTAATACATAATTAATTTAAAAAACCACTCTAGAGCCTTTAACAACTTCCTCGTTTAACTGGTAACAACAAAATGGTATCGATAGTGAAAATTTTAACCAGGTCTTTTTGAGGTTGACCCGAAGGGATAACCTTTATGATAACTTTTGAATTTGTTAAATATATATTGAATATCAAGCACCTTTAGGATAGGCAACTCAAATTGTGATAATGTAATTCTGCAAACTATTATATAAATTATTATTGAATGTGCTTTATTTGGTATAAAATCTTTAAATTACTTGTTATAACGTATGAAGACCTGCTTGCCTTAGCTCTAAAGTTCCCTAGGAACAAAGCTCCTGGACTGGATAAAATTTATGGCAACATATATAGAACATTGCTAGAGACCTTTCTGGTACACTCGTCGAATTATTTAATTTTTGCATTAAACTTGGGCATTTTCCTGTTAGTTGGAAGACTGGCAAGCTATACAATTCTAAAACTCGGTGAAAAGGATCTCACAGACGTAAATTCGTATAAACCGCTAAGGTTATTATCCGAATTTGACAAATTATTGGAAAGATTGCTTCTCCAAAGATTGTACAATGGAATCTCTCATGAACGTCTCTTCTATCCTAACGAGTATGGTATTATCCCCTGACGTAGTACTACCCACTGTGTTTCTCGACTAAGTACAAATATTGAAAAAATACCCTCAGGTACACGTTGGACATCTTCGTCGACATTGCCGGGGCATTGAATGACGTGTGGTGGCCATCAATCAGAAAAGATCTCGTCGTTAATACAGTGCCTGACGACGCAACGTGCGTCAATCGAAGTTTTCCGTTACGAAGCCCCTTTCAAAGGGTTTCCCACAAGGATCGTTCCTAGGACCGTGTCTATGCAGTTTAGTCGTTGATTTTCTCCTCGCACAAGATCTTCCGGACTTCATGGACTGTTGTCCCTATACGGACGACATTATCTACACTGTCCCTACAGAGAATAGGCGTGACCTAGAGGCTAGAGTTTCCTTGTGCCTCGTTCAATTGACAAGTTGGATGGGTAGCAATAAACTGTTCGTCTCAGTAGACAAGACAAAGTATATGGTTTTTGGTCAGAAAATACCCCGAAATCCAACTTTCCATCTATACAATCGGTCAGTCCGAAGAGTTTCTGAGTTGAAGTATCTAGGACGATACATAGATGACAAGCTATCGTTCGTCAAGCATTGCTCACACAGTCGAAAAAGAAAACTTTACTTCATCTACTATACAAATACTTACGCCTCAAATAGAATCTGCCTGAAAAGTCCTTACAGTTCATTTTTAACTGTGCAGTGTTTCCCACACTAGCCCACGGCTTAGACATCTGGTATAGCAGACTCTGACATTCTCATGTGGTCCGGAAGCTGGCGTTACTACAGTCCCTGTTCCTAAGAATCTACATTGGGCCTTACAGAACTGTACCCGTAGACTCCTTGTACGCGATTGCCAAACATCTCCCGCTTCATTTTTTTTACTGCACTGGACTCCTCGCAGGACCGACACCTGTACCCTTTTGGATAGCCTTATTTCTTCCGCAGTTTTTTCTTCCTTTTCAGCCGCTCGAGGTCTTGAGTGAATGGCAGCGGCTGTGGGATGCATCCATGAAAGGATGCAACACGTATTCCATGATCCCTAATATCCAACCTTGGCTTCACCAGAATCACGTACCAGGTTTAGCGGCCGTCCACATCGTTACCTCACACAGAGGATTTGGAAGTCATGGTAAGCGCATTGGCGTCTACGATGATCACATTTGTCCGACGTGCGGCACCTCCGACAACTCGTACTTTCATATTCACGCTTGTCAAGCAAATGACGGTGTCCGAGATCCTTTATAAGCGAGAATTGCCCCTTTCCCAGATTCCCCTCAAATCATCCTACGGGTCATACCGGATGTTAATGACCTCAGTGTGTTTCGTCATAAGTGTTGGTATGTGCCACGTATCGTTTTTATGACTAACTATTTATTTTGACTTATTTTACATTCTAAAGTTTATTTGCGTCCGCTGTAGTAGTGATTTTTAATCAGTTACATATCAGTTTTGGTTTTTATTTTCAAGTACTACAGTAATCCCTGCCAAACTATGTCTAACTACTTATCCTGCCTTCTTGGAAATTAGCCATGCTTATGGCGTTAAACCGAAAGGTAGGCGCCCCATACGCACCAAACTTTTAACCAAGAGTCCCTGTACTCTACCTACCATCACTCCTAATGAGCCGAGTATCCACCGAACCAACCTCCTAGCTCGATCTATCCTTCCTCTGTTCCAAATAAATTTGCAGCCTCCGTAACAATCACAAAATCGAATACAAAAATTATGCAGTAAGGAACAATATTTTAATGTTGTTGAAACTGATATGTTCGGAATCCAAATGACAAATTTCAACTCAGTGCGCATATTTATAAGGTTTAGTTTTAACAGTCCTGCACGGAGCCTAAAAAGTAACAACGAGGCGATCGAAAAAAGTAATACAAGTTCCAACAAGTTACGAAGTAAGAGGTATGATTACGTTTTTAAAACAAACGTTGACTTCTTTACAGTAATTTCAATTATATCGAATATCCTGTTACATAGGGAATATATACCTAAGTATAATTATCACAACTTTATATTAAATAGACAAATGCAATGAAAGTGTGGGAAGATTTTAAACGATGGAAATTCAGCATATGATTTCCCATAAATATTCAAAACAGTAGAGATTATTTCTTAATTAAACAAAAAGTAATGCGATTCATAATTAAGAAGCAAAGTGAACCATTTCTAAAGGAATTCCTCAAGCAAGAGGGGTTATCAGTTGTGTTATCTACCATTTATGTGAAGGATATAGTTCACAATTTTAAACCGAATATAGAAACTTCACAATTCGATGAGAATATAGGTTTACACGCAATAATAACTACTCCAAAAAATAGTGAATAGAATTAGAGCAAGCAATAAATGTTATTCATATAAATTGAAGAAGGCAGTGAGCAGTGGGTTAGTCGTGGTCCCAGAAAAAGATGATATTCCTACACTTTAAGAAAAAGTGACGTAGAGATTAATTTAATTAAATTAATTCTCAGCATTAGAGGGAGCGTCTAGACAAAACCTTGCGGTTAGACAAAACATAGACATAGATGAAGCGCTCCGATGACAAACATTACCTTCAGCGAATCGGAATGTCTCACTTTAAAGGATCAAGCTAGTCTTTTAGTTTTGTATAATTATTTTTTGAAATATATGTACTACATGCATGTTATGTTTGCTTCATAGTTATTTAATATTTGTCGTTTTTCGTATTTTTCTGTAACCGGCTATCTACCATCGCCCCCTCTGCTTTTCCGCTCATGTACCCGGCATCCTTTGCACCACCTGATTGTAACGGCCCTGATATTACCAAAACAAAAAACTATTTGCTAGTCAAATAAAAGCCCAACAGAAACGTTTAATTCTACTAATAACATGATAATATTATTAATATACATTTACATAATATCAACGAATAATGAGACCTTTGAGACGAGACGAGATCATCTGCGTTCATTAATATATATATATATATATATATATATATATATATATATATATATATATATATATATATATATATATATGCCCTTCCACCTCTTGACATTTCCTAACGCGAAAAACGTTGTTTTCTAGGACATTTCTAAGCATGTCGGGGGTAATGCTAGCAAATGCCGCTCGTATACGGTTTTCTAAGATGTTAAGTGTTGTTGGCGGTGTTCGGTAAACAATCTCCTTAATATGGCCCCACAAAAAAAAGTCGAGAGGTGTAAGGTCAGGCGAACGAGGAGGCCACCGGATCGGTCCACGGGTAGAGATAACATGTTCTCCAAATCGTTCTTCTAAGTAATTTCTCACAACAATAGCGTTGTGAGCGGGCGCACCATCTTGTTGATAATAAAGGTGTTGATTATTTATTTCCAATGGTAATTCCTCCAAAAAATTTTCAATTTCATGTTGCAAAAAACCCAAATATTTTTCTGCATTTAAATGCCCTTGGAAAAGAATCGGTCCCACAATACGAGTACCAATTATTCCAGCCCATACATTTACTCCAAATATCTCTTGAAAATTATCTTCCATCATTCGGTGTTCATTTATCGTTGACCAATATCTTGTATTTTGCCGGTTGAACATTCCATTATTGGTAAATCTGGACTCGTCAGAATACAAAATAGAACTCGCTAGGATATTATCGGCATCGTTATGTTCCAAGAACCAGTTGCAATATTCCAGTCTTCTAACAAAATCTCCCTCGTACAAATGTTGGTGAAGCTGGTACTTAAATGATTTGTATCCATGTTTCTTCAAGATCTTTCTTGCTGATTCTGCGCCAATGTCTAATTCAAAGGCAATTTCCCTTGTGGATGCTGTGGGGTTTTAAATGACATATGCTATTACATTTTCTTCCGTTTGTTCATTAATAATAAAATGTTGTTGCAAATTATCTGGTTCTTGGCGCATTTTTCTTATAAGGTAGATAATGTATTCTCTTGTAGGATGATGAAGACGCTCAGGATATTCTTGCCGATAAACTCGTTCGGTTTCCGCTGGAATTTTTGGCGCAATGTCCATACATAATAAGTATATCAACCTGCTCACTCTTGGTAAACATTTTTGTTAATTTTATAATTAAACTAAGTACAAACTTTAATTTAATTTTTAAGTAAAATATTAGATTTATGTTAATAAACAACAACCTTTATCATTAACTTTTAAATTTACCATAGTGTTTCCATGGCAACGTAGCCACCTATTGTTTTCATGGCAACTCTGATGTGCTGTGACATAGGAAGTGTATTTTATTAATGAGTAAGACGGAAATATAAAAATAAAAATGTTTTAAATCGAAAATGGGTAAAAATGACAAAACGTGTTATACGTCATTAAATTCGTTTTAAAATACTGCATTTAGTAGTTTTATGAAAGTGGTATGCTTCCATTTAATTTTTTTGAGCTACGGCAAAAATAAAGTTTAGAACGTTCTAGTAAAAAAGTTAACAAAGATAAAAGTGAGTTTGCATTTTTCTGATAGTGAGTTAAGTATGTAGAATGATTTTAAGATGGTCGTGGCACTCTGGATGAGAAAATAAAATTCAATTTTAAAATTACATTTGGAAAAAAATCGATTTAAATATTACGCAATCGGCCGTAAAATGACCTCCAGAATCCGAAAAACAAAAAGTATACAGGGGGTGTCATTTAAAAATCAAAAGTTAAGGTCATTTCCGGTGAAACTGGAAGTCGGAAATGCTTGTCAAAAATTCCTAAAAATGATGTTTGGTTAGAGTAACAACCCTGCCAAGTTTCATTTAAATCGATAGATAAATAAAAATGGCAGCCGGAAAGTGATTTCGTGGGCACCCTGTATATATGTATATATATATTTATATATATATATATATATATATATATATATATATATATATATATATATATATATATATATATATAATATATATATATATATATATATATATATATATATATATATATATATATATATATAAATTCGTCTTGTTAACTTTTGGAATGTCAAGTAGTGCACTGATAATAAAACTCTATAATAATAAAATTAGTTAACAACGCTGTAAAACAAATTTCAGTTCTATTCACAAATAATTTTGATCATTATGTAAGTGTTTATTTTGATTTAGTATTTATTTCACATAAATTTTTGTTGGAATAAGTTTGTCATGAAACAATTGAGTGAGTAGGCAGCAGGCAATTCCGTATAGTATTGCGTCCTAATCCAGAACTTAGATTACGATTTGATTTACAAAACTCAAGTTTTTTCATCTCATTTCCTTGTGCTTATCAATCAAATGTTACTATCAGATTATACAATAAGCAAGGTCTTAAAAAGAAGCACATCTGTGGAACGATGCAGCTAATTTACATTTTTGTCAGGGCTTTTTCTGATTGGTGGTGTAATAAATTTGGGGGAGTACCTACAACGGGTTATACTAGGGGTGTGCTCAATGAAACTAATTAATTAGTAATCCCTTAAAATTATGTATTAATCTATCTGCAAATTTATTCAACCACACATATTTTGATCCAATTCTGGTATATACCTTTTGAGTTGCGAGCGTTCAAATTAGTGTTGACTTGGTGATAAATGGTACACAGACTCCTCTGGAAAATAACGCATGCAATTTGGGGCTAATTATAGTCAAAATCCATATGTCAAAATCTTTACGTAGCTGTTATGCCAATTTATCCATTTTTCAAGTCAGGCATGTATTGAAAAGTAGGCAAAGGTCAGTTTTAGAACGCGTGATCACGTTAGTTATAAGTTGAATAAATTGTGTAGGTTGAGCATGATGGATCGACATTATTTTCACACTGATATATTGTACCAAAATATAAACAAAGCAATCACTTTCCAATATTTTGTGATATTGCTCGGAAAACGCATCATATACGCACATACACATAAGTGCAGACATTGTACAAAAAACACTTTTTTGAGTTCAAAACGGATGTTTATCTTCCAATGCTTTGTCCGAATTTCGATGATGTATTTTCGTTTTTACCATGAACCTTAAACAAATGTTACCCTGTAATAACTGAATAGTAAAATAAAGGTTGTAGTGAAAGAAGAAATGTTGCTAAATTTCACTTTAAACCTATGCTAATTTTTCTTTTGTACATTGTTTCAATTTTTAGGACGACGTAATTCTACTTTTAGTTAAAATGGTATGTTTCTTATTTGAAATGTCTTAATGTTTCTTAACCACTAATATACAACTTCTCAGCCTAATGAAAATTTACTTTTATGTCATGTTCAAAATATGTTTGCTTGATCTAGATTGTTAAATTATTTTCTGAGTATCTTTGTAACGTTTTATAAGTTATGTCTCATCAAATTTATCTACTTTCTTGTAAAATTTATTAGTGCTCAGTTACACAGATATTTAATTAAATTTACGTTTTAAGAATTATACATTTCACATTAATTTGGGCAAGTGCAGGAGTTAAAATTAAAATTAATTAAGTTAATAGCTGCAAATACAAAAATTTTACAGAAATTTAGGCAGAACGCGCAGAACTTTAAACCACTCACAAAACATAAGAAACCGCATTTTACCAGTTTTTGCTGGCAGTTGATGGAAACATGAAGTAATGCGAAATTCATTGAACAAGCAAACTATAATTCTGAGGGTGTTAGTTTGTAAACTAAACTGTCAATTGTAGTGGTTATTGATGGACAGGACGCTCAGATCTAGCTTCATTAAATGTATAATGAATTAATTTAATATAATGTGTTTAAATTTATATTAACTGATTAAATTTTTCACCAACATTTAAAATGATCTGTAATTACACACAATTTATGTTAATTAATGAATAATTCGGTAAAAATGTTTTATAATTATTATTTCAATTCCAAAAATTGTGTATTTTCGAAAAAGACAGATAAAACAAACACATTCGTATAATGAATTATATCGTTTTATATTCATATTAACTAGTTAATAATAATAAATAATAATACCTGTTAGTAATATCGCACTCTTGTTACAAGGTATCAATAAACAACACTCCAAACAACTAAACAGTTAATAAAATAGCCCAGTAACTTTAGGGTTTTACTTCTAAAAAATTAGGACCAAGCTAGATTTTTACATATACCTTCATTTTGACGCTATGAATAACGTGTGAAAAGTCTCCATCGATATTGTGACCGCTAACGAAGTTATACTGCGTCGAAGGTCACCGAAATCCGTTTTTCGCTTATATCGCGCTTGCTATTGGTTGTACAAAATGTAAAGCGGAAAATTCTGTACAAAAATGGTAACTTACACTTTCTACGTATCATCGTCCGTTTTCAAGTTAGAGAGCTAACAATGCGTCAACATCAGGAAATCACGCCTTTATCGCGCCTTTTATCTGGCAGAAGTCCCTCCGACTACGGTCACATTCCTCAGTATAAAACGAGGATTCTACACGACGTAGACGTGTTTCGGCTGAGTTGTAGCACGTGGTGTAGTTTAATTATTGTAATGGCGAATACTAATAATTGTTTTATTTGTGGCGGATCGAATGCAATCGGTGATACTGTGAGTGTGGAGCGCGGTTTGGAAACTTTACACAATGCCAGTGCAGATAGAAACAACGGAAATTTGGAGTTACGTGAACTCTGTGACTATTTATGTAGAGTGCCGAAAAGACTATACTCGCCAGAATAGCATTATGGTAGCTAAGAGACAGCGAGATAAAACTGAGGCAAGTACGTCTCAGAGTTCTCCACGTAAAGTACGTGTAAATACTTTTGATTTCAAGACGTCGTAGTTTGTTGTGGAGAAGAAGCCAATGAGAAGAAAGAGAAGAAGAACAAGCTTGCCTTATGAATGCAAATAAATCAAGTGAGCACACTATCCATGAAAGACTCAATCATTAAAATGGCTAATGACCGTGACGACAGATTCGGAAGAACGGTAAAAAATCCAATTCTATTTGAACAGGATCTGGTTGCGTCTGAGACCAAATATCACGGGAATTGCCTCACATCATTTTGACAAAAAAGAAGAGCTCACGGAAAGTAGGCTGTCCGTTGGATGACAACGTGGCATCAGCAACGGAGGACATATATTCATACATTGAAAATAATGAAGATTGTCAATTCACACTAAGTAAGTTGAAAAAAGTTATTATTGGTCCAGTTCCATCTGATCCAACGATTTTAACGAAACTAAGGGAACATTATGGGAAAAATATTGTTATTACTACGAAAAGTACCTCAATATAATTTACTTTCGTGGTACAGAAGCGAACATTTCAAGTACAGCATGGTATGAAAATAAAAAATTCAACATCATGGAAGAGCGCCTCCGTATTGTGGAAGCCGCCGTGTTAATCATTAGGGAGGACATACGTTCTGTCGGAGTTAATACTGAGTACCATGCGCACTCTTACAATATGCTGCAGACAATGCCGACATTAATGTTTATTCCAGCGACGGATATAATACTGTTCCATATTATGGGAATGATAAAGTCTCTAGAAGTTCAGTAATTGCAGAGGAACCCATCAAGAGGTATAAGATAGTGCGAAAAGCAGAATACTAGTTGAAAAAGTGAACTACAAATAGGAAACTGTATAATCTAAGCTTAATAAGGCGGACTTTCTGTGGATATACGGAAAATGGAACGCTGTCCCTGAACTACCTGGATGGAACGGATATATTGAGTGTTTGAGCAAAAACAATACTAATTGTTCAACTTCCCGTATCATGTTTCTACCGTTTATACATCACCCTGAGAGCAACTACAATACTATTTATACAACCTTGAATTGCGCAGTAGAGAATGCAAATTCAAATGGTCACATTTAATGCATAATAACGTTAGATCAGCCACTCTACATCAAAGCTCACGAAATAGTATCAGCTACTGAAAATGGATCAGATTTATCCAAATTTATCGTTAGATTTCACCAGCTAATGTCATACCTTGGATGTGTGGGTTTCATAATGGCTGGAAATGGGTTGAAAAAAATTCTTAGCATCATTTGTGCGCCAAATTCAGTTGAAAAGACATTAAAGGGCCATGCTTACGCAAAGGCTGTGAGGGGACCTACATTGCTACACCTTGCCCTATCGAGTATGCTTTTAGAACGGGTGAAAATTGATGAAAACACCGAATTGTTTTTGAAGGAGTGTATCAACGGTATAATGCGAGGGACAGTTTCTTAGGAAGAAATAGAAAACACAATGGATATTTTTGAACTAATTCTGGAGCAATTCAAGGGTCAGTTGAGTGCGTTACAAGATCGTGGTCCCACAGCCAAGCCATGGGCGGAATATTTTCAAATGATAACAATAGCTGAAGACTTCGTTAGAGCGGAAAAATTAGGAAGTTGGGAAGGGCATTTTGATGCTGCTAAAATAATGCTTCCTTACTTTCACTCTGCAGGAAATTTCCTGAACGCAAAATCAGCGCATTTATATCTACAGGATATGCTCCATTTAAGCAACAATATGGAGAAGTGGCATTCAAAGGTCTACTGATGGGTTCATTACAATTAGACGTTCCAATAAATTCAACTGCGAAACCTGGAATGACATGGTAATGGAGCAATCGTTGATGTAATCTATGAAGACCGAAGAGGGGGTAGCTAGAGGAAGAAGCACGCAAGAAATCGTTTTGAGCAATTGGATTTATGGGATGTACGTCATGAATACGGTATGCAATGAAATTGAAAAATTTTCCAAAGTTGCTCTGGATTCTGTTGAACAGCATGTCGATGCAAGGGATTGTGCATTCGCAGAGACAATGAAGACGTTAAGAAATTAGTTCCATTGTTCGCATCCCATAATCCATTTCCTGAGTCAAATGTCAAATTATGTCTTTAGCTAATGAAGTTGCTGGCAATGACAAAATTAATTGCTGCGGTGCATTTCATGTTGGTGTTACGTCTATGACAAAAATGGTTGGCAAATCATTTGAAGCACGCAAGAAATTGTTTTGAACAATTGGATTTATGGGATGTACGTCATGAATACGGTATGCGATGAAATTGAAAAATTTTCCAAAGTTGCTCTGGATTCTGTTGAACAGCATGTCGATGCAAGGGATTGTGCATTCGCAGAGACAATGAAGACGTTAAGAAATTAGTTCCATTGTTCGCATCCCATAATCCATTTCCTGAGTCAAATGTCAAATTATGTCTTCAGCTAATGAAGTTGCTGGCAATGACAAAATTAATTGCTGCAGTGCATTTGATGTTGGTGTTACGTCTATGACAAAAATGGTTGGCAAATCATTTGATAATGTCAATTTCAAGAGATCTGACAGAATTCTTTCCATATTAATTGTCAACAGTTCCACTAAGGTCCATGATCATAAAGTCGCAATTGATCCCCTGTTACTTTTTCAAAGGGTCAGTTTGAATAGAAAATTTGACGAACACATTAGCGAATATTTCCTCTCCTTATCCTTTGGCTTTGTTTGACGAAGCGGGCATGCGCAAAACTACTAAATCGTCGCTGTACACCTGCCTTTAACCCATCAGCATTGAAATAAATTCTGGAAACGTTACATATGTAATGGACGGTGGTTTTCTATTTCATCATGTCACTTGGAAACAAAATGATCCTTTCCATTCCATTTTTGATAAATATAGTGATTATCAAAAACGACATTACGGTTCCAACGTAATAGTCGTATTTGATGGTTACGATGATACGACCAAGAACAAGTGAACAAATTCGAGTTTATTATCAAATTCAAATTTAGCAGGGCAATGAAGAATTAGATCCTGAACAGCGGGGTTGTGTAATGAAACAAAATATGTTTGAACCAGGAAAGACTTTGTTACCACCAGCGCCTGATAAGCTCGTTTATGTGATTTTATGCAATTGTGCAAAAGGTTGTGGAACAAACAGCGGTTGCAGGAAGCTTGGATTGCCATGGTCAGAGTTGTCTGTGCCTGTGTCTGTATGTATCATAGTAAATCCTGTCTTAACGCAAGTCCACCCAAATCTGAAAATACGTTGAAAGAGGACGATGAGGTAGGCAACATTTTTATAGACCTCGATCACGAGAGCGGAGAAGGATCACAACAGGGCTCATTAATCGCTGATGACGACTTTAATCATGTCACTACTTCTTCTAGAAGACGATGAGGAAGAGGAAGTTTTATTTTGAGAGAGACATGGATTAGGCTTGTGGTGGAGACCATGTAAAAAAAACTCGCCGTGCATTCTACCTCAAAGGTGGTGAGGAATCGAATATATCCACCATTTACAGCCAAATTTCCTGATGTAGACGCACTGTGAGCTCTCTAGCTTGAGGTGATACGTAGAAAGTGTAAGTTACCCTTTTTTGCAGAGAATTTTCCGCTCTATATTTTTTATTCAGAAACAAATTTTGTTCAACCAATAGCAAGCGTGATATAAGCAAAAAACTGATTTAGGTGACCTTTGACCCCGTATAACTTCGTTAGCGGTCACGATATCGACTGGTACTTTTCCATTTATAACGTCAAAATGAAGGTGTATGCAAAAATCTAGCTTGGTCCTAATGTTATAGAAATAATACTTCTTTTTCATCTAAAGTTACTGAGATAATAAGGTATAAGTATTCTGTAACATATAAAACAAATAAACCATTACACGAATAAGATCTGTCGATAATGGCAATACCTCTCAAATGTTCTACTACATTTCTGTTCGGATAATCAGTCACGATGGTTTTATCCGCCTATCAGCTTCTCTGTCTTTTTTCAATCTTGGAGAAGCATGGCCAGCAACTAGCTGTTCATAAAACACGTCTCTATGAAGAAAACTTAAACAATTCTTTTAATACACCGGGTGAAAACGAAATAGTTGTACAGAGTGACAGATTTCGAGCTATGATCGATATTTTTGTGAGATTTGCCGTTTTCCATCCATTTTAAGATTGTCAGACAATTTGGAGGAATCTTAATATATGTGTAATGTAAATTTTTAACCAGCCTTTTAGATTATTTAAATAGGGGAAGTAGTCGTAAAATTCTACAGTGCCTCATGCTTTTATCAGTCACGGTGATTTCACTGCGTTGTGTTTTATGGTTAATATAAAACTTTGCTGGTCTTGATTGGTCAAACGTCGGACTAGATTTGATAATAATAACTATTTTTGAGAATGTTTATCACTACAATTTTTTAAACATGTATCATTATCTCACTCAGGATTAACACTATCTATGTTTTTTTGCCTTTTCCTTACATTTTTTGTGGTCCGTTATTTTATTCGTGTCTTTGGTTTGTCATTGTTTGCGGGGTGTCTTTTACATTACAAGTTACCTTAACATCCTATTTATATTTACTTATTATCCTTTTAACATAAACAGAGGCGAGTCGGAAACATAATATTCAATATCCACAAGACACAAGCCTGTACATTTGTTTAAATGAACATTACATACCCTTTTAAGCGTTAACTTCGCCTTGCGAATATTATTTAGGATCAAAGGAACCGGTAATTTTCTTCTATTCATTATAAAACATATGTATTTAATTACGGCACTTTGTAAAGTCGATCAAGCGGAGAGCATGAGACAATTAAAAACATTGCATAATAACGAACAGTAGTGGTCTACTCAGGGTCGTATACCCTAGCAAGACAACAAAATCAAAGCGCGTAATACACAATATACCGCGTGTCCCACTAAAGTCCGCCAACGACTGTATTATCGAATTTTGGAGGGAAAAATTATAACTAAACTGTACATGAGGAAAAGTTGAAAATAATGTTCAGGTCTGTAGGATGGCTACTAAGGGGCACAATACGTACACAAATTATAAAATCAGGCTCTTATCTCAACGGTATTAATTTAAGGTACAAAAAAGTTACCCCCATTAAATTTCCAAACATTTTTTTGTGTATCCTTTGAAACAAAGTGGTGGGGAAAATCGTAAATATTAAAGAAAACTGACATCAGTATACTTTAAAATCATAACTAAGAAATTCAGTTTCGCTAAAGTGGCTTTACCTTCTCCATTAATTTCGGGATAAATTTTTCTTCTGTACTCCTTTTAGTGGACGTTAGTGGGCGCTCCAGACATATTCTGTGATTTTTGTGTACTTCCTTGAAAAATTTTGAAATAAAAGGATAATAATACTGAAGATGGCGATGCTTCCTTTTCAATCAACTCTTTCCATAGATATAAGAAATTAAATAAATCTTCTCTGGCAGTCCTTCACCTCAATATTCAAAGTATTACAAATAAGATAGATCTGTTATTATTTTTTCAGGAGTATAGTAGCTTTGACGTTTTATGGTTTAATGAACATTGGCTGAGAGAGGAATAACTATTAATGATAAATATTAATAGCTACGAAATCGCAGCTTATTTCATGCGTGCAAATTATAAACATGGAGGAGCAGCAATATTTGTCAAGAGAGGTATTCAATTTGAAGAGATCCCAGAACTAGAAATGAATTTTGAAATTTGTGGTATTAGATTAACACAACACTTAATTACAGTAATATTATACAGACCGGATCCTAGCCAGAGCATTTTTTTGAAAAATATGGAACAAACATTAGAAAAGGTCATAAACTATAAAAAAATTATTTTTTGCAGGATTTCAGTGTTAATTTAAAAAAAAAAATTCTATATTGTTACATAAGTTGTTAAATACGAGTTCTTATGGTTTAGAATGTTGCGTTAGTCGCCCACAAGGGTATCCCAATGTTCGAGTGCCTGTATAGATAATATTCTTACGAATCTTGAAAGTAGCGCGTATAGAACTTTTAACATTCCTGTACAATTTTCTGATCATAATGCTCTGCCGTTCACATACAATAATAATAATAACAATATTAAAAATAAAAAAACTTTTATATTTCGACATAATGTAAACGCCAACAACCTAGATTCATTCAAAAAACATCTGGATAGCATAAATTGGGAAGTATTTTGTTCAGAAAATAATGTGGATACGGTTATGACCAAATTCTATGAAATTATATAACCGTTATATTATAAATACTTTCCTCTGAAGAAATATTATTTTAAAATAATTTCAAAAATTGGATTACAAAAAGAAATCGAGTATCATGTAAGATAAAAAGGAAACCTTATTTCAGCGCAAGGAAAGACCCCCAAGTACATTTAATTAATTATTACAGAAAATATAACAGAGTACTAAAAGAGGTTATAATAATTGCAAAAAAGCTCTATTCTAGTAAAATAATAAATAATTCTACCAACAAAAGTAAAACAACTTGGCAATTAATTAATTCTAATCTAAATAGAAAAACATGTACATTTGAAACGTTAACTCTTAATATAAACAATACTATAATTGACGATGCAGGTACAAGAGCAGAAATTTTTAATAAGTATTTTGTGTCAATAGCAGAACAAAGTTTAACATGTATTCCTCCAGGTAAATACAATACAAAACCCATTGAGGCTGTGCAAAAATCTTTTTGTCTATATCCCATAACATACAAAGAACTTCTCTTTTTTTTTTATTGTGGACCTGAACAGGTTAAATTTGGCCTATCGTGCTAAAGCACTCAGAAGCACTTAGGGGGATGGATAGAGGGATAATGAATTGCAACGACGTAGAGTTATAGATAAATTAAATAATACAAGTGCATGTGGGCTAAATAGTATTCCTACACAAATTTATAAAAAATGCTTCACCGCTTTGCATAAACCTATAGTTGCTTTGATAAACTCAACCTTTGCCTTCGGTGTCTTTCCAAAACAATGTAAAATAGCTAAAATAAATCCGTCATTTAAACCAATCTCGATTCTAAGTATACTATCAAAAATAATTCAATCAATTCTTAAAAATAGATTAATACTTTTCTTGGAATCATGTAACATAATCAGTGATCCACAACATGGATACAGATCAAGCAGATCAACATTATCGGCATTAGAAAGTATGATAAACTATATACATACCTCACACAACGGAAATAAAGTGGTGGCATCAATAAACTGTGACCTATCTAACGCTTTTGAACATGATTTATTGATGTCGAAGCTATATTCATATTGGATTACAGGTACCATTGGTTCTTGTCATTACGCTGCAGAGGTCGCTTTTATATACAGCTTGTCAGGATATACTAACGTAACCTTGTGTAGGTCAAGTAGTGGCAGCTATGTTCGAGCTCTTTAAGGGCTACTTCGTATATACCAGATGAGTCCGAATTTGAAACATCAACTTATTTGCATATTATTATGTTAAGAAAAGCCCACAGGATGTAGTAAACAAAAATAAATATAAGATATTTTGTAAGAAAGGAATGTCCAAAAATTAAACTGTTGAAATGTAAATTGTTAATTGATAGCTTAAACTATGCGTTTGTAATTGTGAGATGTAATAAAATTTAGATAACAATCACTTTGAACCTAGTTACAATTAATGTTATCCGCGGATTTGTGAACTACTTGGCCTGGTATTGTTAACGCAGAGTTTATTCAAAATTTCATTAAATAGTATTACAACTTAAACATAAACATTTACCCAATTTACAGTGTCTAAAAATCGTCCTTTCAATTTAAATGTGAAAATTTTTTTCTCGCACATAATGTCTAAAATCGGCCTTACATGTTTATATTTAAAATATTCTTGTTACGGTTCTACACGAGTACCTGTAAATCATATTTTGTAACAATTTCTTGGTATATTCTAAAAACATTTTTAAATGTTTATAAAACCAGGACTGCCTGGTCTTAAAATAGTATCTAAAAATTGAAATGTATTGGATTATATAAGCACCCATGCGTCTATTTCTCGAATACGAAATCTCCACTCGTAGTAGATCAGATAATATTGGATGTCATTTCTAACCAAACCGACCTTGTATTTTATCCCTAAAGATACTGTAAGTATAAAAAATGTGGGCTCCATATTTCTAAAAGGAATTTGGAGTTTGTATGGTTAAAAACAGTAGATACGTTCCATTACCCTCCACTTCCCTTTAACCCTTAATTTCACCCCCCTACAAAAAATGTCAAAAGCCGTCCTGTGGTATCCACTTCTGTTCAATAACGAATACAAATTTTAATCTCCTAATCGAATTAACCAGGTAAATGATAAATACCTTCAACTCCATGTTTCACCCTATTAAGGAGATCATGTTCTTAAATCGCTTCTTGTTTTGCACATCCACCATGTAGGCTTTCATACCTGAAAATTTCATGTCTCTAAGCTAACTAACTTGGACTGTGGGTTGATGGGTGGATTAGTCAATTTGTGATTCATATATAAAAATTGTTAAAATCGTGATAGCCTTAGTTTCCATAATATTAAGAAATTGTCAATAACAAGACGAATACTCATTTTTCGGTTACTGTTCTAAAAATATAACTAATCCAGCTAAACAACTTTTAAAATATTAAAAGTATAAAGTAACGTATAAGTCATTTATGGGCTAAAGCGGTGAGCTAAACTTCTCGTCGGGTCACCAGTGAATTATAGTTTTACTTGAACACTCAACGTTTTTTCATTTGTTTAATTCCTTTCACTTAACTTTTCTTTAAAGACTAAATTAACAACTTATTCATTGATATTTACATTATGATGAATATGAAATCAGATTTGTTATGTAGAACACTGTACTGCGACAGACTGCAGTTGTTCCTTTTATGGGCATTTTCCTCATTGTATTTTTTTTCCTGAATTTTTTTCGCAATGTCAATTTAAAATAGATTTAATTTTTCACAAATCCCATGGGAAACTTTCACTCACCGTGATATTTAAACGTGTTAATATGATTTCCGGTGGTCGCCAGAAATGTTGCCGAAGTACAAAGCATACTATGGCCAGTACATAAATCTTTATCTCTCAGACACTTGTTGTAGTAACGGTAAACGGATTTACCAACGTTTTTTTGTAAAATTATGAAGCTTCCTGCTTGGTATTGAGTAACAGTATATGCATAAAATAATTGCTTTTGTATAGAATAATTATATTGTTGAAATAGGTAAATTCATCGTAAAGGCAAGCACCGGTAATTTCTAGTTTCAGCGCACTCTACGAAACTCCAAATAAATAACTAAAAGCAAGAATATTAAGTGAAATTGCTGCGCTTGACATCAGAGTTGTTTAGTCTTCTTGGGTTTGACCGTTCCAATTTTCAAACCCTTGAAATTAATTTTTATACTGTATTTGAAACTTCTCTAGAACGAATCTAAAATCAGCTTTTTTGACAACCACTAAATCTACCATTTTTCTATAAATTATTATTAAATAAATCAACTAATGAATAAATTTCATAAATTTTTATTGTTCGGCTAGAAATGAATGATAGGAAAGGGTTGGATAGAAACTTTAAGCTATACTTGAGTTATAACATATAATTCACTTATAAAAAATAGCCCGTTTATTCAAAATGTTCACAAGTTAAATTTTTTCGTAAAATATTTGTAACATTGCTCACTTATATAATAAACTATTATTATCTTTTACTTTATGAATTTCTAAAGAAAAACTGAATTGGCATTCAATTGGTCCATTTTCTGTGCAATCACCATTACGAGAAAAAATATATGTTTATGTTGTTGTTCCATTCAGTAGTATTAATTCAAAAATGAAATATACAGATATTAACACCGCATACGGAAAGGTTAAATAATCGTATTTAATACAGCTTCTTGTCTTTGTTTACTATGTAGAAAAAAATAACTATTACAAATGTTCCGGTTTGTTTTTAAATTACCATTATTTTATACTTAATTAGCGCAAAATAACAAAAACGTAGCATAGCACATGTAACATTTAATACTTTTCAATTTTAACGACTAAATGATACACCATTTAAAAACTTTACGGTAGTGACAATGCATTTTATTTATTACAATGAATAATTTTTGTGTTAAAACAAAGTGTTAATTGCAAACAATATACTTGTAACAAGAATTAAGCTTAAAAGATGACAACGATTTATTTATAATACCTTTAGAAAATTGCTTATAGCATAACTAACAAGTATCCAGTAAGTGTATTGTTTCAAACATAGTTCTATCATGGATAAATCTATTATTGTTAGAAGTATTAATAAAAATTCGATATATTGAAGATGATAGCGTCACTAAATTAAAATAACCGATTAGACGTCACTTTGATTTTTAATTGCTGTAAGGATCAAAGCATTATCTTAATTTTACAAATGTTTAAAGTTCTCAAATCTACTATGTCAACGTAGTTAGCCATTTTCTTGTATATCGTATTTTATAGTTGGTCTTTGATTTCTTGCTATAGTTTGCTTTCACGGCAGCAACATTGTCGGGACTCATAAGTACCTAAGAGTATATACTCTGTATAAAAAAACGAGTTTTGTAAGCAACCCCTACCTCAGGATTCATAGCAACCTGATAGCATATCGGACTCAACAGAGTACACTTGGTACACACACACACACACACACACACACACACACACACACACAGAACACACACACACACACACACACACACACACACACACACACACACATATATATATATATATATATATATATATATATATATATATATATATATATATACACGTGTGTATTTTGTCTTCAAAAATAAATCACTGTTTGCACTAAATTCGGATTTATAACACCCGCAAGAAATATGAATTTCGTTTAGAAATTTCAAAAAATAGTTCTCATAATGATTCATACTTACAGATGGGACCTATATTTTATAATATTTTACCCGAAGGTATAAAATCCTCAACTACCTACAGGACTTTCAAAAATAAAGTGAATAACCTGTTGAACTCTATGGTGTATTCAACTCAATACTTTTTTACAAATGTTGCTGATCATTCATGTGATACTTGAAATATGTTTGGTTATGTCTGTGGTAAATTTTAACCACTCTAAATATGGAATTTAGCGATTTTATATTTTCGTGATCTTATTATCATTTTCCTTTTTGCAATTTTTGTCTTGTTATTGTTGTATTATACCAAACATGGTTTCAATAAATACGACTTCTCTCTCTCTCCCTCTCTCTATCTCTCTTAATATAACAAGATAGTGGGAACATTGAAAATCATTAGACAGATTCTCGAAAGTTGGTTGCTAGGCAAAAGATAGGCGAGCCCGTGCGGCTCGAGTGGCTATTGCCAAACGGCAACAAGCT
Organism: Vesta saturnalis; assembly: GCA_036346205.1. Taxonomy (NCBI): domain Eukaryota; kingdom Metazoa; phylum Arthropoda; class Insecta; order Coleoptera; family Lampyridae; genus Vesta; species Vesta saturnalis. Next base: position 241,120 of record JARFJB010002510.1, on the reverse strand, counting down.
TGAGAAGCTCTGGAGAATTATTTTCGGATTGATTCTCACCACCGAGTTACATTTGAGTAGATTACTTTTTGATTCATAGATTTAATTTGAGTATAGGAGTAGAGCTATATTAAATACATTGTCAACACAAAGAAAAGCGACAACGAAATATTCGAGACGTACACATATGACTAGACATAAAACGTTTCATTGTCTTTCAAACTTGTCAAACAATAATCATAGCAACATCTACAAACTTATTTACTTATTAGAGGGAAATTTATTAGAATGTTAGTAATTGAAACGAGATGTGGTTCTATACATCGGACGGAACCAGTAATAAGACAATGATCTGGGTTGAGGGAAAAGTAAGTCATGGTTTCTTCATCAATACGACTCTGTCCCGCATTACACTGTACTTTACTGTCAGTGGAGAGGTATTTGGTCAAACATGAGATACCTATGTTAGAAAATCCATTGTTTTCTATTCTGCTAAGTTAAATTATTAAGAAGCAACTAGATCTCAGACAGAAAATTATGAAAGGCAGCCAGAAGAGCATAAACGTGCATTTGAAAAATGAGAAAATTCTTATGCAGAATGTAGGATTATTTATGAAGGTATATATTGAAGAGGAGAAAATAAAAAATGCGGAACAAAATATTGATACACTAATGGTATTAAATAAGTGAGAATGGATGGATTTTAGAAGAGATAAAATAATTGAGTGCAATTACTTCAATTACGGTTTAAATGTCCAAACATGGAAAAACTCTGACAACCGTTTTCAAAACAATTTGAGGTTATACTGATTTCAGCTTCTTCGACAATTGTAAATTTGATTTTAGGTATTGACTGGTGTAGAAACATAAAAACTAAATTGTTGCGTCGATACATTTAATTAATCAAGGCACATTATTTTACGAATCCCACTGTTACACACTGTTTACAACTACAATAACTAACTAACCAACAAAACACTCTTTCTTAATTTTATAGGTTCCCCCTCCATGTGCTGAAAAAAGCGCGGGGTTTGAAATTTAAGCGTACCTTCACATTGGAAGATAAAGAAGCGTTTACACTTTTAGTTAAAGTCACGTTCACTTACTGCAATTATGAAAGTTATGCAACACATTAAACTTTCAACTTTCTGTTGCTTTGTTTGCAACATGCTGGGGGCGCGGCGAAAATTGTTTCTAACCCTAAACCTAAATTTACGGAACTATAATAGTTGATACATAAACATAAAACTAAAAAATTTTTTTTATTCACTGTAAATTGGTAGAACAGCAAGTTTTGTAATTGACCTTAAATAGTCTCCCGTTGTTGTATGAACTTTCACAACTCGTACTTTGCCATCATTACCTTTTATTATACTTACAATTCTGGCCATAGGCCATTTTTGACATGGAACATTATCTTCTTTTAATAATACTAGCATACCTTCTTTAACATTTGGCATGCTATGATACCATTTTGGTCTGTTATTTAGGATTGTTAGATAATCCTTATACCATTTTTTCCAAAAATGTTGTTTTTTCTGGGTTACTAAGTTTCAGAATTTTAATTTATTTTCGGGAACCTGAGTTAAATCAGATTCGGGGAAGCTTGTTAAAGGAGCTCCTATTACAAAATGTCCGGGGGACAAGTATGTCAGATCTAAAGGATCGTTTGATAAATTTGTTATCGGTCTTGAATTTAAAATTCCTTCAACCTGAATAATTAAGGTATTAAATTCTTCGTAGGTTAATTGACTATCGCCCATTACCCTTTTTAAATGGTATTTAGCGCTTTTGACGCCGGCTTCCCATAGTCCGCCGAAGACCGGGGAATAACTTGGTATAAAACTAAATTTTATCTGTTCCTCTGAACAAAAATTTTCAATTTGATCTTTACTTTTGGAAGTATTTGTCATTTTGTAAATTTCATTTAGTTTGCTACTTGCACCTTTAAATGTCGAACCGTTATCACAATGTACTTGAGTCGGTTTACCTCTTCTGTAAATGAATCGTTTGAATGCATTTAAGAAATTCTCTGTTGTCAAATCTGACACCAGTTCCATGTGGATTGCCTTCACCGAAAAGCAAACGAATAAAGCTATGTATGATTTTGTCACCAGCGATTTTTTGAGTCGCGCTTGTTTGATATTAAATGGACCACAAAAATCAACCCCTACCGTTTGGAAAGGTCTTATTAACGTAGTTCTGGTTTCTGGCAATGAACCCATTAATTGTTGCGAACATTTCGCTTTAATTTTAAAACAAATGACACATTTGTGTAAGACTTTTTTAATTTCTCTAATTCCATTCATTATCCAATAGGACATGTTTAGGCTACTTAATACTTGTTTTTGACCTGCATGTAGCAAGGTTAAATGTTCTTTTCTGATTAATAAACTTGTAATGTGGCTATTTTTTGGTAAAATTATAGGATGTTTTTGGTTATAATCTATGGGTGCATTATGCAACCTGCCTCCCACGCGCAAAATGCTTTTCGCGTCTAGAAACGGTGTGAGATGTTTTATCTTTGTCTTAATTTTTGACTTTGAAATTAAGGATTTAATTTCTTCTTTGAAATGAACGCTTTGTTCGTATCTTATTATTGTTAATAATGAATTGTTTAATTCCTCAAGTGTGAGGTTTCCTATTCTTTTGTTTTGTTTTTGCTTAATATTGTAGCAAAATCTTAAAATGTAAGCTACTATTCTTATTAATTTTGTAATGCTTGAAAATTTGTCAAAAAATGACTTTATTATGGGCTCTACGGTCTCTTTAAAACTTTTATTTCTGTTTCATTTGTTGAGTGATTGCAATGAAAGGTTACATTGTGGTAAAATTTTGGATCTGTTAATATTTTTGGACCGTGAAACCATGAATAGTTTGAATGAATTTCTTGAGGTGGAATGCCTCTTGACAAATTATCTGCAGGATTGTCTTTTGTATTTACGTAACACCAAGAAAAATCTTGGGTTATATTTTGAATTTTTAAAATTCGGTTTCCAACATATGGATTTAATTTTATTGGTTTGGATTTAAGCCATGAAAGTACAATGTTTGAGTCTGAGTATAAAAATACCTCGTTTATTTTTGACTTTAATAATTTGTAAACTTTGTTCACTAACTCAGCAAGTAACAACGCTGCGTTTAATTCCAATTTTGGCACAGTTAGTTGCTTATTTATTGGAGCAATTCTCGATTTGGAACATAGTAAGTTCACGTGTATTTTGTCATTGAATATGGCTCTGATGTATAGCACAGCACCATATGCAATGATTGAAGAGTCACAATTACCTATTAATTCTATTTTGTTGGCATCTACAAAATGTAAATATCTTGGAATATCCAGAGATGGCATGCTTATTAAACTTTGAATGAATTCATTCCATTGTTTAAATAATTGTTTTGGTAACATGTCATCCCAATTTAATTTTTCTATCCATAATTGTTGCATAATTACCTTTGCGGTAACTAAGACTGGACCTATCAATCCCAAAGGATCGTAGATCTTGCAAATGAAACTTAAAATTTGGCGTTTTGTTAGCCACTGATTGCCAATGCTAGTAGGCGGTATGATTTTGAAAATATCTGAGCTTGCGTTATAGAGCAAACCTAAAGTTTTAATTATTAAGTTATCTTTTGCCATCTTGACATCGTCAAAATGTTGGCTTTCTATTGGAATACCTTGTAAAATTTGTGGCTCATTGGCGCACCATTTATGTAATTGAAATGACCCTAACTTCAAGAGATCGATTAATTCATCTTTTAATTGTAAAGTTTCCTTCAAGGTACTACCTCCTGAAATAATATCGTCCACATACGTATTGTTTAATAGCGCATTGGCTGCTAATGGAAATTTATGCGCTTGCTTGTTTGCAAGCTCAACTAGACACCTTGTGGCCAAGAATGGAGAACTTTTTAAACCATAGGTGACTGTTTGTAATTGTACACATTGGATTTGTAAATTTTTATTTTCCCTCCAAAGGATATTTTGTAGAGGTCTATGTTCGGGATGTACTGAAATCATTCTGTACATCTGCTTGATGTCAGTTAAAATGACGAACTTATGTGTTCTAAAAAATATTAATATGTCAAATAATTCTTTTTGGACAACTGCACCGTTGTAAATGTAGTCGTTAATTGATTTTTTGTTCGTGGTTTTCATGCTCCCATCGAAAACTACCCTCAACTTGGTTGTGCGCTTATCGTCACGAATTACAGGGTGATGTGCCATGAAATATACCGGTTCCGAACTTACCTTGTATCTGTCTAAGTTAACGATTTTTGCGTGACCTAGATTTAAATATTCGTTTATGAATTCTTTATATGATTCAAATAAATTTTGGTTATTTGCAAACCGTTTTTCTAAATTTTCAAATCTTTTTAAAGCAATTGAGAAAGAATCTCCTAATTGTAAATCGGTTAAATTTTGTTTTAATGGAAGTTGAACTTCAAATTTATTATTAATTAATTGTGTCGACTGCTGAAATATTGTTTCGCAAGCCTCTTGTTCATCGGAATACTCGGGAAAAATTTCTGGTACCCTTTCGGTCTCCCAAAATTGGGACACTAAATTTTCTAAGTTTGTCGAATGCATCGACACTAAAGATAAGTTGCAATGTCGTTTAGATAAAACCGCGCCGCTCATTACATATCCAAAGAATGTATTTTGTAATACTAAATTATTGTTTAATTTAATGTTACCTGTTAATAATGATTCAAAAAATACATTTGCACCGAGCAATAGGTCGATACATTTTGGTTTATTATAATCTTTATCCGCTAACTGAATGCCTCGTAGCGTATGTTTATCAACTTCATTAAATGTGATTTGTGGTAATTCATTGGTAATTTTCTGTATGACTGCACAGTTTATATTAATTTTATAGTTATGCACAAGAGATTTTATGCAGATATTTACTGAACTTTGAATGTTCGTTACATTTTCTGAAATACCGACAATATTTAATGGTTTTGTGTAAGTTTTTAAATTTAATGTTTTCAATAAATTGTTTGAAATAAATGAGGTTTGGGACCCACTGTCAAGTAAACCATGGGCAAGTAACCATTGGCCATTATTGGCTTTTACCTCTACTGAAACAGTTGGAAGTATGATATTATCTGATTCGTTCCTAACAGAACAACAATTTACTTCTGCAGGAATATTTTCTTCGGTTTTAGTTAACCTTGTATCTGAATGTACCAGAGATTCAGATTTTTCTATATGTAATAATGAATTATTTTTTTTTGCACGTTTGGCATTTAAATGTAAACTTGCACCTACCATGATGATTGTTTAAACAAATCTTGCAATACTTCTGCTCTTCAATGAAAGAAATCCTTTCATGAATTGGTAAACTTTTGAATTTTATACAATTAAAAATTCGATGTCCATTTTGAGAACAAAATAAACATTTTTCAACATTTTTTGTCTTAGTGACTAAATTTGTAATCCGTACCTTTTCTTTTGAATTTTTATTATCAAACGTTGGCACTGCCTCAAAGGCTGTAGCTCGATTTTCAATAAACAATAGGAACTCATTCAACGTAGGTAATTTTTTAAGATCCCGTTCAATTTGATAGGCACGAACCGTATATTGATCTAATTTTTTAAGTAAAATACAGATGAGAATCATATCCCAATTTTCAATGGGTTGACCTAAATTTTGTAATGCAGCAACATGCTGCTTTATGTCACTTACAAACGCCCGTAATGTATCTGTATTACTCTTCGGTATTGAAGGTATATCTAACAATGCATAAATATGACTGTTGATCAATAAAAACTCATTATCATATCTATTTTTTAAAATATCGATTGCATTTTTATATGAATCGTTTGATAATGGCAAAGCACTGATTAAAGCAAGCGCTTCTGCTTTTAAATGACTTCGAAGATAAAAAAGCTTTTCTACATCTTTTAAATTGCTGTTTCTATCAATTACAGCTGCAAACATTTCAAAGAAAGGTTTAAATTCATTTAAATTTCTACCATCTAAAGGTTGAATTGTTATGTTCGGCAATTTTGTGCGAGAAATACTTTCATCCGATGAAGTTCATGGAACGCATTTGACATTTTGCGATTTATTTTTATTTGACATAATTTCATTAATCGTACTTCTGATATCGTCATATGCATTTACAATCGATTCAGGATCTTCATCATCGTCTGGTTTCAAGCACAAAATCTCGACATTTAAATCTAAATAACGTTGAAAACATTCCTCGAGACGTTGTTTTTTAACATTAAATTGTTCACTTAATTTTTGTGAATATTCGTCCGAAGAGTGTTCTCTAATATATTGATCGATCATTACAATTAAATTTTTCTGTTGATTACGCTTCGTAACCAACTTAACAATGTCACTTTCTTTCACCATGTTTCTTGATATAGTAATAAATTGGTTTAATATAAACAATTCAAATATGAATTTTAATTTACAGTTATATAGAAACTGTTTATAAAAATATGTGGATATCTATATAGAGATATCTGTAAAAATGTGGTTGCTTATAGAACAACTATAAAAAGTTTTGTTACAAATGTACCTATAAAAATGATATCAAAGATCTCTATAAAAATCTGTTTCCTATATAGAGGAAACTGTAAATCTACTTACAATTAAATAAATCTAAAAAATATTTGCGCCATCTAACAGGTTATCTTGTGACTTTTCTTATCCTGGCTCCAAACCCAATCTTCTCCAACCACGCCCTTACATTCAATGAAGTCTTGGGCTATAACATGGCCGACTTCTTTCTTCTTTGCAAAATTTAATATTTGCACGCAATAAAACAAATGCAAGGGCACGAACTAAGCCCAGAGCAATGTAATGAAACGAGCTGCTTCTTGAGGTCACTTGAATATTGACGTCTTCTTTATTGAACTGGAAGTACTTCTTCAATAGAACTACTTCGTTTTGCTGGATTCTTCTATTTTGAATAACCAGGTTTAAATTTATTTTCTTTGTGGAAACAATCCGGCTAGAAGGACCAATTTTTTATGTAGAAACATAAAAACTAAATTGTTGTGTCGATACATTTAATTAATCAAGGCACATTATTTTACGAATCCCACTGTTACACACTGTTTACAACTACAATAACTAACTAACCAACAAAACACTCTTTCTTAATTTTATAGGTTCCCCCTCCATGTGCTGAAAAAAGCGCGGGGTTTGAAATTTAAGCGTACCTTCACATTGGAAGATAAAGAAGCGTTTACACTTTTAGTTAAAGTCACGTTCACTTACTGCAATTATGAAAGTTATGCAACACATTAAACTTTCAACTTTCTGTTGCTTTGTTTGCAACAACTGGGCAAACATCAATTTAAAAAATCTATGTGGCCAGCATATTCTTATTTAGTCTTATATGAAATATACATAGTATAGTTTTATTTTTTTCTTACATCCACCGTGGTATACAATTAGAGAGTCATAGAATTACATACAGTAAAATATAACATTTATGAATGTGATCAATTTCTAGCGCAATTTCACACACCGCAATTCATCAAACTTGTATTTTGACCACTGCAACTTAACTAAATCTTAACATAAAAGTTAATGCACTTAAGGTTCTAACATTTATGTATGCACGTAATGTTTCTATACAAAATATTGTACATTTTGTATATAATTTTCTAATACATACAAACAAATAAGCTTTAAAGCATTAAACTCTCTCAAGGCAAGTTGCAAGTTACATTACCACTTTAACCTAAAAATATTCATAAACTAATTTAATTTAAAAGAGTTAAGTTTGGTTTATTTTTTAGAAAGTTAAGGAATAACATTAAAATCATTAAAATATAAGTAGACCGGATGACTTTTGTTTACAATATCGCATGCTTGGAATGAATCGTTAATAGTTAACGTTAACTTTATGTCCAATAATGCAATGACGCCCATTTTACATTTGTTGGTTTAATTAATTTCTAAAGCTTTCTGATAAAACCTTTTATAAAGAAAACTTATGTAAAACTGAATTATCTCAAAAAAATGTCTTTACACTTCCTTATAAACTTTACGGCTATTCAGATAATTACAAAAATCGCTTTAGGGAATTTTTTGCTTTTTTTAGGGCTTCCTTAGGAAATACTTTCACGAAGAAAATTCTATGCTCTTTAAAAAACGTCTTTCCGTATTTATCTCTAAATTTAATATTTTTCGAGATATCGAAATGTACTTTAACGCATTCTATAACATACTATCATTTATGAACACATTTTAATCAAAACTTGATGTAACCGCAATATTTCGGAAATAACTTTATATGCATTGTTCAATTAAGGTCTGATACGTATTGTAAGTTATTGTTGTTATAGAAAATATACTTTAACAAACGTTCCCTTGTTGCATGACAGTATGTGAACTGTTTTTGAAAAAAACGTCTTTAAAAGTTCTATTAAGAGAATTTTTGCGATAAATTTATTATTACATTTACACAGCGTGTAATGGATAAAACATAAGAATTGCTTAGGAAAGTAAAAAATCATTAATTCACAACTGTCAACAACAGTAACAGTTTGCTAGTTTATAAAATAAAATGTACAATAATAAGTATTTTAATGGAGAACTACGTGACCTACACTCTTATTATGGATTTGCAGGCGGCAATGCACCTAGAGAAAGGCGTTTGTATAGCAAGGCACTTTCGGATAGATGTTTAGTACTGTTCATCAGACACTTAGGGAGTATTCATGCTTTAAAACTTCACGTTTTGATTCAGGACGTCCACGAAGAACTCGAACTCCAGAAACAGAAGGACTTCTTCTGAATTCTCTCGAGAACAATCCAAACATTGGTGTAAGGACAATTTCTACTTAGGAAGGTATTTCAAAAAGCTCAGTACATAAAGTTTTACGAAATCAAAAGCTTTATCCTTATCACTTTCAAAAAGTGCAAGCTCTTACTCCCGAAGACTCTTTGGCTCGTTTGAACTTATGCAATGCGATTAGAAATGTCCATAATCGCAATCAAAATTTTACTTCATGGATTGTTTTCCCCAATGAAGCTGGATTTGGGCATGACGTATTTATTAATATTCACAACGAGCATTTCCAGTCTATCCTCATTTAGTGATTGAACGTGGTTTCCAAAATAAATTCTTTGTGAATGTGTGGGCTGGAATTGTAGGTGACAATTTAATAGGGCCATATTTTGTCCACCAAGACTTATTGGTAGTGTTTACTTAGGTTTTTTAAGAAACTAGCTGTGCAGTCGATTAGAAGAGGTACCTCTTCAATTCAGACATGTGATGTAGTTGCTTCAAGATGGTGCACCTTCACATTTTAGTGTAGAATTTTTAAATGAAGCTTTTCCTGCGACGTGGATAGGACGCGATAGATTTGTGCAGTGGGCTCCCAGATCATCTGACTTAAATCCAATGATTTTTTTCTTTTGGTGCTACTTAAAATCCCTCGTGTATAAGACTTCGGTGCAGATCGTCGAAGAATTGAGGAACAACATTATAACCACTTTTGATGAAGTTAGACAAAAGGAAGGAATTGTTTCAAGAGTTCGTCAAAACTTCTTAAGCAGGATTAATTTATGCACTGAAATGGAAAAGCACCACTTTGAAAACCTATTATAAAATATGCAATTCAACAACAAAGGTTGTAAATTTCCGAAACAACTCATGTGCTTTATCCATGGCACACTTTGTTAAATGTATTTATCCATGGCAGGCTTTGTAAACGTAATAATGAGTTTATAACACCTTTCTTGATAGAACTTTTAAAGACGTTTTTTTCGAAAATGGCCATGCAACAAGGGAACCTTTTTTGAAGAATATTTGTTTTCCTTTAAATGAATGGAAAGAAAATTAAAATATTCAAATAAAAAAGATATGGATCATAATACATAGATTAAGTGCAGAATAGGACCTTTGGAATTGCAATATTGGCATCAAATTTGGTACAATAACTTAATGAAATATATATAGAATCGATCCTGAAATAAAAGATTATTAAAAAATAAGATTCAAAAAGTCAAATTTTGAGGCCTTATTACTCTGCTATTTTTCAGTTTTCAAAAAAAAAACCTTATAGGAACTTGTGGCATTAATTTATCGAGCAGAATAACCCTCCGAAGTTTTTGCGAATAAATTCCGAACACACTGTATAAGTGTTAGTTGCGCGTAAAGAAGCATTCACTTCAAAAATAAAATTATGGTATCATTAACAGTATATTAAATAAGTTACAATAAAAAATTGTTGGTACTTGTATGAGTTTTCATTCGATCATATTATGTTTAGTATTTACAGTGGAGTAGGAATACTCATAAAATAATTATGCTTAGATCGTAACAAATGAAAGGAATTATTTAACTCATTATGTATGTAGTTCTTTGTAATTACAAGTATAAATCAGATCGCAATTTTGGACCATGTATTAGTTACAGAACACAAAAGCCTTAATTTGTCAATTTATTTTAGTTTATTATAAATGTACAAGAAATATACTATTATGCTTGATAAGACGGTGCATTAGGTTTTCATGGTAACCGCTACATTTTAAATATTATTTTTTAAAGGAGTATATTGATAGAAATTTTCTAAATTTTAACTTTGAAAAATTAGGGCACGAGTCTAAAAAGTGTAGGACTGTATGTAAAATGGGGGTACCCTGATATCAGTATCTGCTGTCCAAGAAGTAAGTATGACATTAAGAGTTTATATGTTAATTCATTACAACCACGAAATTACAGCGGGTGGCAAGCACCTTGGGTATATCTAAGAAGACTCGAGCTGCATCTAACCCTGTTTTAACAAAACGACCACGCAAGAAAACAAAATCTGACGATCTACCTGAAACAGCCAAAATGGGCGTAAGGAATACGTTATATATGCACAAAGTGAGTTATATTATATCACACTATTTTACACGTTTGACATACCAATTTATTTACAGAAAAACATGTCACAGTTTAAATGCAAAAATTCGTAACAGTCACATATTAATAAGTAAAATTTATCGTGAAATCCAGTCTCTAGGATTTAAATTGAAAAAATACTCCAACTGTAGAGCTTTATCGGAAAAAAGTTACATCACAGAACATTTAAAGCGATCAATTCACCTAATCGTCGTATGTAGATAGTGACTCCGATTAGAAGTTTAACACTTTGATAACCATATTTCTACAACCTACAATAGTAATACAAGTGTGTTGGTTCATATCTAATACAATAAATTTCTATTAGTAATATATTTGTAAAATGCTTTTCAAGATGTTAATCACACATTTCCCATAGTAGTTTTATGTTCCGCATTAAATGTCATCTTCGCACGAATAATAGTTCCATTTTGTTTAGGCATATAACTTAACACCCTTTTTCCGTAATGTTACCATCTTATTGTGGGTCATCATTGCTACTGAATTGGTAATAACAATAAGAAATTATGATTATGAAACGTACTAGCCTTGCGAGGTGTAAACAGTGCAGATAGTTGTTCCATGCAAATTGTTTAACCTATAAATTGAATTTTCAACTTATCAATGGTATGATTGTTTATCAGCAACTTATAACAACCATTCTCCTATTTCTATAATTCCGCTGCAATTATTAATGTTTACATTTTGTTGAAAATTGCATTGTTTGTAATACGGCAGCAATGTGTTATACCCTACATAACCTGCAGGCTGCAAAAATAACGCACCAATCAACTGTTACATTTCAAGGATATTATTTTCAACCGTTATCATTACGATAATCAACGTGCTCTAATTTTTACAAAATTAATCACAATAAATAAGTGATTGTATTTTTAAATTCTGCTGCTTTAAATGCTGCCACCTCGTGGTATATTTTCTAATCAGAATTTATTGCGAAAATAATTTTGACTCATGTTTTTCATATTACACAATATGATTGTATATGGTGACGTAGCGGTAAACTTTCCTGGCAAGGATAATATACTCGCATGCATAAATTAAAGTAAATAATAAAAGCAGCAACAATTAATATGACTCAGTTGGATACAATAAAGATAGAACAAGTTCTAGTTTCCTTACTAGTCAGAACAGACAATTAATTTGAAATAATTAAACTCTTCATTTGAATCGATTTTTCGAAAAGAATAAAATTACTTTTGTAACAAAATATAGTCAAACATTAGTTAAAATATTAAATATGTAATTAAACGGAGAAACAAAAACAACGTTCTATAAAATGGAGAACAAGCAAAAAAATTAATTTTAAGTAGATCACATTTTCAAAGTTTTGCAAGACGAGTTAGTATGATTGATAATAGCTTTTAAAACAGAGGAAGGTAGAGATACCAACTTAAATTCAAAAAGAAATCTGGAAATGGAAATTACTCCTATAAATTCATTATAGGATTAGTAACAAATAATAGTGTGTATGAATCAAGATCTTATAAATTAAAACTACTAACGTTAGCTCTCATGTGAGTACTATTTTCACCTTCTAAGGGCACACAAGACTGTGAACTGATTATTGACAACCAAGTATCTTGTTTTTCATATCTGATCAATTCTGTGCTATAAACATTGATACCTCTGCCTAATTGTTAGAGAATTTTGAAGTATTGGGTGTGTTACGCATTACATAGCATCATGTTATATACATGACGAATATTTCGTCTAACGGAAAATATTCAGGAATCAAACTAATTCAAGAATGGTTTATAGACAACATAAACAAGCTTACTATAACTTTATTATAAACGTTTCTTACTTAATCAAATTAAAGATAAAAATTCACATTCATAGCCAGTTAATCATCGACAAGAATCTTATCACTAAAGCGGATTTGGGAAATCTGCTGTTGAATTCTCCAGTGATGGTGTAAATGCTCCATATGAACACAGTCTTTTATTCGGAAAAAATGAAAAAAATAACTAGGTTTGAAGGCTAGATAGGGCATGTAAACACAATTTAGTAAATAGCGAAGCACTAGCAAAAAACCATGAGAAACGTCACTCCTATAAATCAAACGGATGAAATAGAAATAAGAACAATATTGGTTATTTTAGGTGCAGGTCAGAAAAACCTAACAGATTTTTTGAGTGACCCGGTCAAATTGACCGGTTTAGAAATACATTGTAAAGGCAAAATAAAAAACCCAAACTCTGAAAATTTTTTGTTTTGAAGATAATAAAGCACAATGAGTAATTAAATACACCATGAACATATAATTTCTTTAGTTATAATGCCAACACATTTCACACACTACTTTTTTATACATTTTGCAATTGCCTTTTGATTTATTGGCACATTTTTTAGTTCGGCATTGTTTGTTGTTTACGACCCATCTTGTTCAATACTTGTAGTGGCCACCTCCTGGAAGACTATTTGGTTGTATAATTCCTGGTCATTTGGTCTAAAACATCTATCCCGTATTTAGCACTGGTAGAATTTTACTGTTTCTGGTAGTTTCTTCTGTCCCTCATCAATCGTTGGAAATTTATGGATACTACTGAGAATACACACATTTTTCGATCTTTTCGCTTGGAAAAGATCGATAAATTGTTAGAGAAATAGTGTCACATATAAAAACCTTCGTACAATACAAATCATTTCTCGATTTTTTTATAGCAGCTCGTAAAAATCCTCTACTTTAGCTCATAGTTCCATATCTACAGTTACATTCCTCCCCTTTTTTAGAAAGGGTTCCATTAATTTCATCACAATATGTTCAGATAATAACATTAGTTGGTCTTGAATCGTCCTTGCCCAAGTAAGAAATCCATTCAACATACATTTTGTTTCAACGTCAGCTGCAATCTAAAAGTTTATACTAAAAATTTATCGGGTTTATTACTCATATATTGGGTGAATGGACATCTGGCTGTTGTATGAAATAGTTGTTCATCAATTGTAATGTTTGTTTCTGGTTTATAGCACATAATACAGTTACTCACAAATTTCTTACACACTTCAGATACTGCAGCAAATCTATCACATTTTTGACGATTTTGACGAGTTAATTTTAAGTCGAAGCGAATAAATCTCTTTATTTGGTTTAATTTATATCTGGACATTGTATCACAAAAGAAATTAGGCACCCATGTTTTGTTCCACAATTGGTCTACTGCAAAGTTTTTAGCACCATAGATCCCACGAGGGTACAAACAAGATATAAACGCATCTAATTCTTCCAAAGAAGTTATCCATGGACTACCACCCAATTGTATACTTGCTTTAGCTTCAGTACACTTCCTAATATTACGCTTCATGGAATTGTCGATAAAAAACCTCCAAGAACTTGCACACTTATTGTCAAAGTTTTGTTTAGTATACCCGGTTGGCCCTGGTTCTTCTCTAAGTATGTTATAACGAGATATACGTCCACAACCGTTATTCAAATCACTCTCTATCTTGTACCGTCCAGTGAATTTCTATTTCTATTCTATACTAATGTTTAATGTTCCTAGAAAACAGGATATATGCTCATCTTCGTCACCATCACTACCGGTGCTCGACAATGCACCTTCCAAGACGTAGGATGTACCCTCCTATAAGGACACTACACTACTATCACTACGATTATCAACGTCAGAATCGTACAAATTTAAATTATCAATTTCATATTGCAGTTCGGCTTCAGTGAGAAATTTCGACATCTTGAACGTAAAGTACGAAACTAAAGGTGTTGATTAAATGTGTATGAGTATTTACACTAATTTTTCTAAACTTCTAGGAAGTGGGTAGTTATTGAAAATATTATTATTGGAAACTATTTCACTTCTTGGAATGTTAATTAGCGGTTAATATGAATGTCTAGAAATTTGTCTGAAGCATGCAGATTAGAAAATAATTGTGCGGTCATAATGACCGCACTGAACCGTACTTAAATATAATTATGATAAGCGAGGCAATTATATGCACAATACAAACAAAAATTCCAAAGAAATTATATTAGTCACTTTTAGGAAAAATAAGAAAATTGTGTTAAAATTGGAATGACAGAAAAAAGTTTGAAACTAATTAAAATTGAGATCGGTCATTTCGACCGCATCCGTACTTCTAGTGTTAATAGTTGTAACAAACCTTTTTATGTATGTTTAAAATTTACGTTCATATTGGCATCTTAAGTGCATTTCGTGTAGCGTTAGTTGCATATCTTGTTGGCGTAAAAAATGTCTTTTACTAAATTATTTCAATTATTATTCACTGCACATCCCTTACCGCGCTTTGAGTCATTTTCGGTCATTGCGCAGGCTTACTTTGAGCGTCCTTCATTCATTGCTTGAACTACGTGTTTAAGTAGAAGCCATTTTTGCTTTGTTTAATTTTTTATTTAGAGTGCCACATTTATATGGCAACTCAAATTTAGTTATACTCTTACCATTTATTTTACTTTGGGTTTAATTTTATTTTGACGTTAACTTTACAAGATGATGCAATACCTTTGTTACTACGAAGTGGAATTTCAATTACCAAATTTTACTTTGAACCATACACAATCAATTCAGATTGGAGGTTTATAAAGAAATTTCTATATATTTGGAATTACCAGCATATAAATTTGATGTTTACTTCAATTTTCATTAAAATTGCGCAATAAATTTAAAGTGATGAGTCAGTCGACAGCATCTCCTTATCTGCTGAAGTTCCAGTGACACCCAAAATGTAAAAAAAATTACATCAGGTATTTCATATTGTTAATTAATTCACATTATAGTTTAAGTCAGTTAATTAAGAATCACTAACATTGGTTTTTAAGGGATCATCCATTATAATCTAATTAAGTATCGTAATAAAACTCATTGTTGTCATTATTCTTTACTTTTTATTTTAATGACTTTTGCGACTTTTCTATTTTTTAAGGTTTATTTGTTCCTTAAAAACAAATTGGCCTTCTAGATTACATTATTTATTTTCAGGTTTGAATCAACACCCTTTTTTTTCTAAAGCGAAAATACCTAAGCAATTCTATTTTGGTTAATAAGCAAATCAAATGTTATTGAACCTGCACCTATTAATCTACCGATGAGTAAAGTGGCATACAATCTTCTTGTTATCCATTATTTTCCATTGCTAATTATAGCTCTGGGCTAGAAGTATTAATCTTAAGTGGGTAAATTATTTATTCGACACCCCTGGTAAAGATTACACTGGTGCCCGAGCAAGGACATTGATTTGCAATTTATTGAAGTTGTGCTTATCAACATACCTATTGTTTTGATATTAATTTAATTAAATTGTCAATTATCTTTGTGCATGTTAATGCTGTATTTGTGTTAGATATCTTCGCTTGCGTATGTTGCAGTTCCAAACACAGTTGACAATCATATAAAGGTATTGTATATTGTAATATTTGTGTTTACGATCATTGTAACATTGTATTTTGTGTCTATTTGTATTTGTCATTTGCTACCATGTCGAATATTGTAGTAGATGTTTTACGAAGCGATGAATTATTAGTGGAACTTAGATATCGATATGTTGTCGAAGTTGAAAAGTTATCAGTGGACGAAAAACGCAATATATTAAGACATAAATTGAATATGGAGAAAATCGATCCAAGTTTATTTGGTTCGTATAAGAAAGTTGAAATAAATCAAACAGAAGAATTAGTTTGTTTAAAAGGAAAACTTTTTCATATGCAATCGTTAATTGAAACTTAAACCAACGAAATGTGAGTTTCTCAAATTAAGTACTCGTTTGTTACATATTTTAAAGCGTTTGTATTACGGTGTTTGACGTTGAACATGTGCTTCTACATGATCAATTACTTTCACTATGCCATGACAGTATTGATTTAATTGATTCAATTAATGCCAATTTACAGTTACATTGATAATTACAACATTTCCATGTCGAATAGTGACCCAGTTAATACTTCAGTCAACATTCCTGCTAAGGATTTTTCAAAATTGATTAAGAACTTAAATATTTCTAGAAATTATGTTCCTGTTTATAAATTAAACATAAAATTTAATGGTACTGAACAAGAAGTTTTCTCATTTATACAACGGTGTGAGAAATTAATATTAATATTAATATTATATTAATAATATAATATATAAAATTAATATTAATATTTAATATTAATATGTGTAATATTAAATTAATTATTATATTTTTTGTAGCATTGGCACGTCGACTGCTATGGTCATTAGTGCCTTTTTATATTTTATATTTTATTGTACAGGTTAATTGCTTTGAGATATTGCAATACCTTTCTTATGCTCTCTGTGTCTGTGAAAATCATCTCCAATGCATTTGGAATAGAATATAATTTACGTTGGTCCGCGTAGAGTGGGCATGCGCAGATCATGTGGTCAATGGATAAAGGTATTAAACAGTTTTCACATCTTGGAGGAGGGGTATTTAGTAACAGATGTTTATGAGTTACATTTGTGTGCCCGATTCTGATTCTATGGATGACACTGCTTTCCTTTCTAGAGAAGCTTGTGGGTAACGTCCATTTAACAACACTGGGCTTTATACTCCTAAGTTTACCTGTAGATCTGTTCCAGTTGACTTGCCATTTTAATTTTAGTTTTTGTTTTAAGTGTTTGGCAATATTTGCATGAATTGCGATTTCTGCCTTGTTTTCCTTTACATTTGGAGCATCTTCTGCTGCTTGACGGGCGGCTAGATCTGCTCTTTCGTTCCCTCTAATATTTATGTGGCTGGGAACCCATAAAAATAAAATTTTTCGCCCTAAGTTATTAAGGTGTGTGATAGTCGACAAGATCATTTGGATTAGAGGGTTTTTTGCGTGTTTGTTTTGAATTCCCATAAGAGCACTGTGCGAGTCACTTATTATACCAAATTTGGTCCAACCGGTTGCATATTCACAATAGCGAAGGGCTTGCCAAATGGCGTAGAGCTCTGCATTGTATATAGTCGTATGCACCGGCATTGACCAACTTTGTTCCGTGTTGTTTACAGAGAAGGCACATCCTACACCCTCATTATGTTTAGAACCGTCGGTGAATAGCGAAAGATGATCACTAAGGTTAGTAAGTAATTCATTGAATGTTGTATGAAAAATAGCTATAGGAGTATTTGCTTTTTTATGTTTTGAGAGTTGAGTGGAAACGTTGATTTGTGGTACCGACCATGGCGGTACTTCTAGTGGTCCTACAGGAAGCATATGTGGTAGCGTTTCTTGAATTATGTCTAAAGCATTTCTAATATTGTACCACAGACGTTTGTGTAGTCTTCGACTAGTTTGACTCATACAATCATTCTCAAACAAGATTTTATAATTAGGGTGATTTGTTTGCGCTTTTATCTTACAGGCATATGCAAGAAGCTTGTAAGTAAGATGTAAATGCAGAGGGATTAAGCTAGATTCACTAGATAAACTATCACTTGCACTAGTGTAGAACGCACCTAAACAATATCTCATGCCCGCATTCTGTATTACCTCTAAGGACTTTAACGTGCTTTTAGATGCTGAGGAATACGCTTCATATCCATAATCAATTTTGGATTGCACGAGAGATTTATAAATTTTGAGAATGACTTCTGAGTCCGCTCCCCATCGAGTGTTAGCTAGCATTCTAATGATATTTAATGATCCCTTACATTGTGCAATTAAGTTGTCTACATGCTTTTTACAAGTAAGCGTGGTGTTTAATGTTAGCCCTAGAAATAACCCATGATCTTTGCATTGAATATATCTGTTATTTAACTTGAGAAGAGGACCATAATGAGGTTTTCTCAATTTACAAAAGTGCATATAATAGGTCTTATCCGATGACAAATTGAATCCCATACTATCTGAATGTGTAGAAATTGAGTCGATAGCCTGCTGCAGTTTTGTACTTATTTCTCCTACTGTAGGAGCAGAGTACAGTAATGCAAGATCATCCACATACATGTAAGTATTTATATCAGATGGAAGAGAGGATATTAAATTGTTGATTGTGATTAGAAATAGTGTTACACTTAGTGTTGACCCCTGAGGTATGCCGTCTTCTAAAATCCTGGGAAATGAAAGGTGGTTATTTACCCGGACTCTAAAAAATCTGTTCTCAAGAAATGAAGAAATAAATTTGGGTAGGTTTCCCCTAAAGCTCCAATCAAATAATTTTTGTAGTATTCCGTGTCTCCATGTCATATCGAAAGCCTTCTCTACGTCGAAGAAAACTGCAACAGCGTGATGTCTGCGTGAGAAGGCTTCCAGAACAGCATTTTGTAGATGCACAAGATGATCTACAGTAGACCGAAATTTTCAGTATCCTGCTTGGAAATTTGACAGTAATCCCCGTTTTTCCAAAAGCCACATCAATCTAGCGCTTACCATACGTTCAAGGACCTTGGCCATACAAGACGTTAAACTGACTGGTTTATAGCTCGCAGCTAAATGAGGGTTTTTTCCATTTTTTAATACCGGGACTATTATTGCAGCTTTCCAGCAGTTAGGATACTTACCTTCAACCCACGTTGAATTAAATGCATCTAGTAGCAATACCTTGTATTTATCGGTAAGATGTAACATTTCATATTTTATCAAGTCTGCACCAGGAGAAGAAGCTTTGTGAATATTAAGGGCATCTTCTAGTTCACTGATAGAGAACGGTACGTTGTATTCGCTATTATTTGGATCTGTAAAATCTAACTTGAGTTCTCTAGTAGGTCTTGTAGTTTGAAAGGAGTGACTATAATTTGTCGAACTACTGGCTAGTTGGAATTGATCGGCTAATTGTTCGGATACCACATCAGAGCTGCTGGATTCTTGTAATTGTATAGAGTGTGTTTGGTGCTTGCCTGATATTGCTTTTATTTTGTTCCAGACATGAGAGTTGTATCCCGTGTTATGGAAGATACAAAGTTACTCCACGAATCCATCTTACTTTGCAGCACAATTCGCCTAGCAGATGCCCGTAATTTTTTTAATGTTATTAAATTGTCGGTGGTAGGATGTCGTCGGAAAGCATTTAATGCTATTTTCTTTAATTTTATTGCTTCGTTTACTTTTTTACTCCACCAAGGTACTCTGCGTTTAATACGTCTCCCCCCAATTTTTGGGATGACAACGTTAGCCGCATTTATGATACTACTGGTAATATTGCGTATGTATCGCGAAGCAGGGTGTTGTTCGATAGGTGGAGTGAGGTGTGCTTGGAAGGTGTCCCATCGAGCCTCGGATATTTTCCAACGAATTGGGCTTACTACAGGTATGCTGCTGTGTTCGGTACCAATGATAATAGGGAAATGGTCGCTGTGGTAGAGGTCGTCGGATACTTGCCATGAAAATGAAGTAGCGATGCGGGCAGATACCATGGATATATCTATGGCAGAAAAAGTGTTAGATCTGGCACATGGATGGGTATTTTCACCAGTGTTTAACAAGAATAGATTATTTATATCCATTATGTTGTGCTTCCCCATTGGTATCTGTACGCGCGGACCCCCACAAGCGACTATGCGTATTAAAATCTCCCAATAGCATATATTAGCCAGGTAACTGATTTATAATGTTTTGGATATCATGTTCCTGCCAATTACTATTTGGTAAGTACAGGTTGCAAATAACCAGCTTTATTGGTGCAGTTACCTGCACAGCAACTGCTTGCAGATTAGTCCTTAGTGGTATGGTGTTGTACTGCACGCCCTCTCTAATAAGCACTACAACTCCACCTCTAGCTCTTAAGTTAGGAACCACGTCCTTTCTAATGAATTTGTATCTACGCAGAAAGTAAGGCTGGCTAGGTTTTAAATGAGTTTCCTGAAGGCAGAGACACAGAGGGTTATATTCGCTAATTAAGAGTTTTAGCTTACAGTAATGATGCATAATACCATTGCAATTCCATTGGACTATTGGACCCATAATTGATGATTTGTTAATAGTAATTGATAAATGTCTAAAATATCAATCAACGAATAAATAAATTAAGACGAACACGAATAAATATGAATATGAATATAAATGTAAATATAGATCTAAAAGACGGCACATGTAAACACTAACTAAAATATCACAGATTATAGTATCACAGGTATGTAGACTGAATAAACAGATAAATATAAATATATAATATCACAGATATAATATCACAGTTTGATATTTAGTAATACTCCTGATCGTGTTCGGCACCTGAGGCCTTTGAGGGCGGTTTCCTCAGTTTGCCTTTGGGCCATCTTACTTTCCCTTTTACTTTTCTCTGAGACGCGTTTGATCCTGAAGACACAGTGTCTTCTTCAGAAATCGACCCTTGCCTCTCAGGATTACGTTTCCGTTTTTCTTTGCTTTGGGTGGTTAAATGTTGAGTAGGTGGCGGTACTAATGAGCTACTTGGATTATCCTCAAGTGGTCTTTGTACTAAAGGCGTGATTGTCCCAATTAAAAGAGGTAGAAGCTCTTTGGCTAGGGCGGTGACATCAACCTTAGATGGTACAGCAGCATTTGGTGTGGCTGCCTTAGCGTAAGTAATTCCCGCAGTGGCGACAGATGTTGCAATTTTCCTCTTTGCTTCCAGGTAAGTAATGTTTTCCTTTGCGCGAATTTCCTGGATGGCGGCTTCCTGTTCATATAACGGGCAGTTTAAGACTCGAGCCGAGTGAGCCCCGCCACAGTTAACGCAAGTGATTGGTTCCTCGTATGGAACACCAATGTGCAATGGTTTACCACAAACGCAAAGATCCTCCTGCAGTACGCACCTAGAAGAAGTGTGTCCAAACTTGTTGCAACGAAAACACCACATCGGTGGTGGCACGTACAAACGAACATTTAAAGAATAGAACGCTACCTTAATCGTTCTCGGTAATATTGGGGTGTTGAAAGTTATTACATGGTTTGGAGTATCCATGAGTTCCCCATTTCTTCTAGCTTTGATTCTTCGTACGTCGATAACTTTTTGACCACTTAATTTCTCACAAATATCTTCGATTGGACAATTTAGTAAATCGTGACAAAAAATGACACCTCTAGAAATGTTCATTGTTTTGTGTGCAAATACTTCAATTTCAAAGTCTTCCAGTTTTGTTGTATCTAAGACCCTTCTTGATTGCTTATTTGTAGTAGTTTCAATTAAAATACCGTCTCTTATCATTTTTGTCATCTTTAAGGATCCATACAGAGATACAAATACTGCTGAATATAAAATGGACTAATTTGATCAAAATTAAGTCCGTCCTTTCTCTTCACAACCAAGAACCGGGGCAAAACCTCCGTCAATAGGCTCCTACTTTCCGCTGGTTTTAAAGGTAGACCCTCCGTCTCCTCCATATTTAAAGAGCTGGCACTCTGTTGTGTGGCTTTGATACGACTCATTAATGTTCCCACGAGTAGGGACCAACGAAGCTCCCGTGAGTCAGTGGGCCCTTAACCCACGGGGGGGACTAACCACTGTGGGGGTCCGCGCGTACAGATACCAATGGGGAAGCACTACAAAACATAATAGATATAAATAATCTATTCTTGTTAAACACTGGTGAAAATACCCATCCATGTGCCACGTATTCCGCAGTTTTAAAGTAGACCACTACGATATACTCCATATTAAAGGTATCTGTTCTGGGCATTGTACTCTCATTATTTCCATAGGCAAGTATCCGTAGTCGAGGCCTCTTACCACAGCGACACATTGGGGTCCCTTATCATTGGTACCAATGGGAACACTAGCAGAACATACCTGTAGTAAGCCAATTCTTGTTAAAACTGGTAAAATACCTCCGAGTGCTCGATGGGACACCTTCTGCATAGCAACTATACTCCATCGAACAAACTGTCTGACAGCATTGCACATACAGGTATTTTCATGCAAGTATCACACACCTCTACACACACACCAATATTAACATCAACTATTATCATTGTACACAACACAGCACATACTCTGTAGTAAGCCCAATTCGTTGGAAAATATCCGAGGCTCGATGGGACACCTTCCAGCACACTCACTCCACCTACAACACACACCCTGCTTCGGATACATATACATATTCATGTTACACATACAATACACATTAATATTAATATTCACTCACTCACTCACCTATACTCACCACATTCATCCACCACATATCACTCACACTCTATCACTATTACTCACTACACTTTACTGTTCACCATCTACGTGCCACTCACCACTCACTGCCGACCACCACATTTCCCATTCACACCACTACTATCACTCACCCCACCTACTCACTCACTCACTCACCCACCACCACTCACCACTCACCCCACCACCCACTCCTCACTCACCCACTCACTTCCCACCCACTCCTACCACTCCACTCCCACTCACCCCCTCACCACTCACCACTCACCCACTCACCCCACTCACTCTCACCACCCCACCACCCACCACCACTCACTCACTCACCACCTTCCACCACCACTCCACCTCCACTCACTCACTCTCACCCCACTCACCCATCACCCAGCTCACCCCCACTCCACTCATCCACTCACCCACTCACCCCTACTCACCACCCTACCACCACCACTCACTCACCCACTCCACACCACCCACTCACCACTCACTTCACCACTCACTCCCACTCACCACTCACCACCACCACCACTCACCACTCACTCCACCCCCACTCCACTCACCACCACTCCACTCACCCTCACCACCCACCCACTCCACCACCTCACATCCCCACCACCCCACCACCCCACTCACCCCACCACTTCCCACCACCCCCACTCACCCACTCACTCACTTACCCACTCACCACTCACACTCACCCCCACTCACTACTCACCCACTCACTCCACCACTCACCACCACTCACCCCACTCCCACTCACTCACTCACTCACTCACCCACTCCACCCAGTCACCACTCACCCAGTCACCACTCACTCAGTCACTCACTCACTCACTCACTCACCCCCCTCTCTCACCACTCACCACCACTCACCCAATCCTCACTCCACTCACTCACTTTACCACTACTCACTTACTCACCCACTCACCCAGTCACCACTCACTCACTAACCTCACTCATTCACTCCTCGCTCACTCACTTGCTCGCTCGCTCGCTCACTCACCCCTCACTCACTCACTAACTCACCACTCACTCACCACTCACCACTTCACACACTCACTCAATCACCACCACTCACCACTCACCACTCACTCACTCACCACTCACCACTCACCACCACCACCACTCACCACCTCTCACTCACTCACTCTGTCACTCACACGCTCGCTCGTCACTCACTGACTCATTCACTCACTAACTCACTCACTCACTCACTCAGTCACTCACTGACTCAGTCGCTCGCTCACTCACTCACTAGCTCACTGACTCACTCACTCACTCACTCACTCACTCACTCGCTCACCCACTCACTCACTTATTTACTAACTCACTCACTCACGCACTCATTCACTCACTCACTCACTAACTCACTCACTCACTCACTCGCTCACTCACTCCCTCACTCACTCACTCACTCAATCACACACTCACGCACTCACTCACTCACTCTCTCACTCACTTACTTACTCACTTACTCACTATCTCACCCACTTACCCAGTCACACACTCACTCAGTCACTCACTCACCCACTCACTCACTCACTCACTCACTCACTCACTCACTCACTCACTCACTCACTCACTGACTCACTCACTCACTTACTCACTCACTTACTCACTCACTCACTCACTCACTGACTTACTCACTCACTTACTCCCTCACTCACTCACTCACTCACTCAGTCACTCACTCAGTCACTCACTCACTCACTCACTCACTCACTCACTCACTCACTCATTCAAATAGTGATTTTTATGCAAACACCGATCATGTCAGTTAAAGTGGTTTGTGAAAAAATACAACATAGGCACAATTCTCTTACTAGACCAATTGACTGCGAAGCGACACACAAAGGCGAGATCAATGAGAGGATCAACTATGAAAGGGATGCACACTCACTCACTCAAATAGCGTTTTTTTGTGCAAACACCAATCATGTCAGCTAAAACGGATTGTGAAACAATACAACATAGGCACAAGTCTCTTAATAGACCAATTGATTGCGAAGTGACACACAAAGGCGAGATCAATGAGAGGATCAACTATGAAAGAAACTATGGATAGTGGACAAAAAAGCGCAGATTTTGAAAGGCATATTGTACAGGTCAGATTTTTGACAACTGAAAACGAAAGCTATCAGCGAGCAGAAAGCAGAAAGGAAAAAAGGCTGTTAAAGTTGAAAACTGCCTCTTAATTCACGAGAACATAAATATTGCCAACTACTTAGAAGCTTGTAATACAACTGAATAAGTGGGACTAGTAGCAAATCGAAAACCACAAGAGAATGAAAAAGTAAAAATATGTGATTTTTTATTTATAATACTTGTGCAAATAATTGAACGAGGTAAAGAAATACATACTTTCAAGTCGCAATCACTCTAAAGGCACGCACAGAATAGGATATTGAGCATTTCGTCAGGCAATTTAAGAATACTGCAAAAGAAGTTATTTTTTCTGAAACTATATATCTATGGATATCATAATTATGTTATTGATAATTTAGTCATATATAAGGAAATTAAATCTATCATTTACAAACATACGTTTTCTTGAAGTTACGTGAACACAAAATTATTGTAGAAACAGTAATTAACAAACTTTAAATTTTGTAAGAAAGAAACATCTCATTTATATCGTTATGTGGAGGAAACGTTAAATTAATAAAATGATTGATGATTCAGGTGAATGTAATTTATCAAAATTTGGAAATAACATTTTGAAGAACTAATTGGAAACTTTGATTAAATTTTCATGATTGTGTAGCTCATAAAATTATTCATGTGGTGAGACATCTATCTATTATATGTAACAATCTTATTCTGATAAAGTTAGTAATATATGTTAGAGTATCGTGAATGAACATTATTTATTTTTAATTTGGCAACTTATGTTGTTATGAAAGAAATGGAAAAGAATAGGTTATTTAACACTAGTTTTCTTATGAGCATCCGTCGATATAGAAATTTTTTTATTAAGTTAAGAATGTGCGAAGAAAAATATTGTATCTGTAATTTGCATAGCACAATTTTTAAATCAAGCTGAGAGTAATACAATTTTTGCTTTTACTTGTCTTATCTTAGGTTCTAAAAATTTGACAATATGTTGCAAGTATGTTATTTTGTGCTTAGACAAGAGTTATTTGTAGAAAGTATTGCTTAACATAGTTTGTATATATTTCTAAAGCAAAAAAAAAGAAACCCCCGTGTAATTTTACTAAAAATACAATTTTACTTTCAGGCAATTGTATATTGCCGGGAAAATTTAAACTGTGCGGTAATTAATTAGAATAGATATGCAATTTGTATATGTTGCTTGAACCCTTTTTAATCTACATTGGGCTAACGTGCCTATAAAAGCTTTACCTAAATCACAGAGAAGGCATTAAGGAATACTGCGTTTAAAGATGGAACGATTACGCCTACCACTAATACAATGTATCAGGTCGTAATGGAGTAAAATATATAAGCGGACGATGATAACATTATAAATTATTCTGTTATTTAGCATGATTAAACGTATACGTCTCTGAATATTTTTGTCTTCATTCGATAACATGTTTCGTTTGGAAAACCAATCCAAATCAAAGCTGACTAACGCAAACTATAGGCTGAGATAATTTTCGAAATTCTTTCACTGGCCTACTAAAGGATAATGCGCACTACCAAAATAATCTAACCAAAACAAAATGACATTATTTTTCGTTCAATATGAGGATTGTCACACTGATTGTAGAATAGCTAGAAGAAATTGTAAAAGTACAATTTAAAATGAATACATTTTAACGAACACTTACAATTTTCATACAACCTTTCCTCAAATTTTCTATTTTTCGTGTATACATTAATTTCCAAACAATGCATTTAAAGAAATTATTTTCTCAAAAAAATTAAAAAAATTTAAATACGAAGTGTTACTCTGGCAAAATGTTTAGCCTCTTGGGTTTTATTTTGCAATGATTTAAATTTGGGTTTTTGTAAGACGCAGAAATAATAAAATCTCACAAAGTTACTTTAGAGAAATCTTGAGAGAAAAGTACAGATTCTAAATTACATTAAAAGGAAGTGTACATTCCCCAGAGGGAAAGGCCGGCAATAAATAGAACTAAAACATAAAAATCCAAAAATATGGATATAAGTAACCAAATCGTGTTTGCTTGAACTTTGTTCGTTATATACCGGTAATTACAACAGTCATGATAACAATTTTTATTGAATCGTCAATTTTGTAATTGAATGGTGTTAGCAATGTGTGTGTCTATATTTAAGTGTACGTTAATGTAGTTAATATTTAACCCCGCATACACAAATTTTTAAGCTAGGTAGAAATTGTCTGCTATGTGTTTATATTCAAAATACATAAGTTAGCATATCTCATTAATTTAAAAGTTCATAATATAATAAAAATTCCCATGAAGAAAAATTTCAAAGTCGTAGAATGACCGCTAGGGTGCGTAATATACCTAACTAAGAAATGGAATATTCTATAAAAAGTGTCAAGTTAAAGTACGACAAAGGTCTCTGCATTAAATATCATGACAACTTTAGAATATGCGTTGCTAAGACTTATTAGAATACCCTTTGAAAATAATGTGGTGGAGGAAGCCCAAAACATTTTCTTGGAGATCAAAATGATAACTTCAGTTTGTTTCAATGAGAACTAACTAACTTAGCCTCGTTGAAACGATCTTTCACTTCACTATTAATTGTACTACAAACCAATTATTTTCCCGGTCTCGTGAAAGTGCGATTTTTTTAGAAATCTATAATTCTTCAGTGTTTCTCCAAATTCTGATATAGAACGGCAGTATATTTTTGACATTGGAAACAAGATGACTAAGAACTGAATACTCTGGTCAAAACCGCTAAAGATATTCACAAAGGACTGTACAAAGGGCTTACTTTGGAAACGGTTTACACTTTATTTAATAACAATGTAAATCAAAACAAGAATAGCAAATTAGAAAACAATAACATCAAGTCGCATAAACCACAAAGAAACTTTTTTTAACAATCATAGTTAATGAGATTAATGTTCAAAGTGGTAACTCGGTTATGAATCCGCAATAGGATACCAGCATTTGTCAAATGAATGGTGCCGTTTCCATAATTGTCATGGCCTACTTCGGTTTTTGAGATTTTTTCCAATGTTAGCAACCTTCCTGTATTTTCAATCGGTATCAATACAACTTTTTGAGATAACAACAAAACTTGTTTCTTAATTGGACATCTTATCTATTTTCAACACATTGACTGTGCATGTATTAAAGCTTTTTGACAATGTGTAAAACTTAGTTTCTATCTTTTTAACAACTGAAGGATTAGTATTTTTCTGAAAATATTGTCCTATATCTCAAAAACGAAGTAAGCTGTAACTGTTAGAAAAACGGTCTCGTTCATTTGACAAAAAAAATGTTAATCTACTCTGATGTTCAATTTGGAGCAACCAACGTGGATTATTTTCTGACTAGTAATATGTATTATGTAAGTTCCCGTGAATAGTAAATAAAGTAAGTACCCGTGTAAGACTCAAACGGTGCGTTAAAAAAATTGACATTGACATTTATATCATTATCTGCGCTTGATTTAATGAAATAGACCAATAAAATGTTCCACAACATCCCAGAAATCTAATGCCAATACAAAAATCGTACTTTAACAAGGCGCCTTTTATAGATAAACTTAATTCTCTAATGTAGTGTATAGATTACGTACTTCATAGATGGTATGTACACTGAAGCGATCGTATTTTGTTTGTTTGAAGTTGATGTCGCGTTTCTAAATGGTGTACAGCTAAGGAAGTTGTGTAATTATGTTGTATGATCACCAAATTATATTCTTGTGGTCTTTCAAACGATTTAATGCCACTTTGTCCGGTGTAGCTCTTGTACAGTTGCTTTTGTTTAAAATTTTGTCTCTTGGACTCGTTAATCCTTGTTGAGAAGTGCTTATGTTTTTATTTCTTCAGTTCTGGAATTTCTCATCTGTTAGATTAACTTATCTGTAATCGAACATTTAACAACTCTGTATAGTTGACCGAGAAAAAGCATTCAAATATCTATTCGTGTGACTGTGCTTTGTATAGGTATGTTGAAAATTGCTTCTAGAAAGTTTTGTTATTAATATGTCCAAAAAGTGTACGGAATTGTTTCATTCAATTTTCATTGCGAATTAAATATTATGAAATGTGTTTTAAAAGGTTATGTAAAGACTACATTCCATGTGCTATTCTATAATTGTATCGTCAACGTAATGATACCAACATTTTGGTCTAAGTAGTGTTGATTGAATGGCCTTCATTTCCATAATTTCTAAACTAAACCAAACATCTCCGTATAAAAATTTACAAAAGCGGGTGAGAGAGGCGAACCAATCGGTTCGCTATGAACTTGTTTGTAGAACGGACCATATACTATATACAGAATATGTAGATTGCACACTTGGGGTTTTGGACCTGTTTCGCTTTGGTTAATTTTTATAGTGGTTTAATAATTCAGAAATGACAGGAATTTTAACTATTACTACTATTAAAATAGAAATTGTGTTTCGAGGTACTGGAAAACTGTTTAATAATAATAAATTTAATATTTGCAAAGAAACGCCTTAAGAGCACTGGTCAGGATTTTTCCTTTGAAGAGAAATAACGGAAGAAGAAGAAGTGTAGTGCCAATTATATTAAAAACTCCGCTTTTATGCTACTCTGCGAAGTGGAATTTAAGCAAGAATAGACGCGATGTGTCTTTGCACACATCGAAAGGGGAGAATGTGCTCACGCAAAGGTGACGTATCGTTGCCACATCTGGCGTGCTGAAACTAAATGCATATATTGCATTTATATATAGTTTGAAATAATAAAAATGTATTTTCATTGTCAATTTTGGGGTCGTTACATATCTCCATCTCTTCGGGTGGATTAAACTTAGGTTGCACTTATACCTGGCCCTTATACATGGTTGGGTTTTTAACCGCTGGCGGTTTAGGTTTAATTTCCAGGTGCTAACTGGTCCCATTCTGGTCGTTGCCTTGTACGGGAATAACCTTCGGACAGGATTACTGGCTGTAGGGTCTGGTTGGATTTCTTTCTTCGGGACGCAGCTTTGTCTCCCGTACTTTTGGTGTGTGGTTGAAGCTTTGCTTCAAGGGTAACTGCAGAAATAGCGTTGTTCATCTCGAGCTAGTGTGCTTTGGACCGAGTGCTGCAGGGAGATTCTTGGTTTTATCTGGTGCAGGTAAAGTTCCTCCCGTAGTGACTGAGTCACTGAGTAATTGGATGCTTTCACCCTGGAGTTCTATTATTTTGCGACCTGGTTGCATAACCATCTGGGTTTGATTGCAGGAAGTCTAGGCACATTACAAAATCCGTGGATAAACTTAGTAAGTAGTGCGCTAAAATTTTGCAAATTTTAGTTCCTATTATTGCAGGGATTCGATATTTTTGTAACGATTCTGTAATGGAACCATCGGCTAGTCTCACAGTGTTATTCATAAGTGAATCGGGGTAAATGTTGTTGATTAGATTCTTCACTTGGGACCAAAATACGCCTTTGAAGCCCCTGTGTCGATCAATGATTCCACTGGTTTCTAAAATATGTCCAGGAGAATAAGTAATCGATCATCCGTGGACATGGGTTGAAGTGGTTTGGACAATGGCTTCTGGAAAAGTTGTTTTACTTGTTGCAGCCTCTTATTCCAACTTTCCGGGACGTTTGTGATCTGACTACAAGGTGCCGTGGGGCGGGCCTGCTCTAGTGAGTGTTTTTGGACTTCTATTTTACGGGTCCGGTTGTTTCTGCGTTCTGGATACGGGCAGTTCTGGAAACGAATTCCTTGTTCGTCATATCTGGCACAAAAGTTTTGGGGACCTTCCTTTTCGCCCGTCCAAGAGACTTTTTCTCTCCAGTATGTAGTTGGAGCACGGGTTTCTGCTGTAATTTCGTTTCTTGCAGGTCTAGTGCTAGACGTGGGGGTTGTCAAATTCATAGTTAATCCGCTGAAATTTACACGACCTGGACTGCGAGTCATATGTGGACTTTGGGTGTGTTGGGGTAGCATTTCGTTTTGATTTACCATGGCCAGGAGTTCAGGTAATGTACAGAAGTCGTTTTGCCTAATGTAGAATTTCTATTCAGTAAGTAGGTTGTCGTAAATTCCCTCCAACTGGGCTTAGCTCGACATTTTTCCATATCTTCGCATCACTGTTGAGATGGTTGTGACGTAGTCATATGCCTTCTCTCTAGGACGTTGCAGGAGTTATCTAATTTCTTCCTCAGGACGACTTTGGTATCCGAGTGGTAGAAATTGCAAGTGAAAATTCGTCCCAAGTCTGCCAGAGATTCCTGTTGTTCCTGTACCACAAGGGTGCGTAATCCTTGAATAACTCTGTCCTCGATAATGGACCACCTACACCATTATGTTTAAGACCCCATTTGAGTACGCGATCGTCGGTCTCTGCATGTTCATTGTTTGAATTTAGCGGCGGGATCTCTGGTGGTGAATTGGACGGTATGGAGACTAAAGTTTCTGGCTGGATATGTGCGTGTACCTTCTCCGGTACGTAGAAAGTGAGTCAGGCGGCCTCTTAAATCATCTACATTTTCGGAGGTGTCCAGGTGATATTTACTTGCTTCTTCAGTAATTCTATCCTATATCTATACACCCGGCTGACACGTAAATCTTCTGTATTTTTTGATATACTCATCTTCTAAAACGTTTAACTGCAGGTTTATGCTGTGAAAATTTTTAAATAGCTGGAAGAAAAATATTATTTTATTGTCAGAAATATCGATTTTAGTTTTCCGTGTAAAAAAGTTATGTTAGATTCTAATTTATTATTACTAGAACAAAATTGTGTTTGTTTTGAACTGGAATTAATTTTTTAATTAATTTCAACAATTAAATCTCTGAAATAGTTTCAAAAGCATTAGTTATACTGGTTGATGCTTAGTCAATCTGCATTTGTAGATCTGGTGGTAACTATGTTCCGTAATACAAAAATTTGAATATTCTGGTTTGTGTACTTGAATTGCATCAATTATTTCCTGGTGCTACTGGTAAGTATCTGTAATCAAACAATACATTTTTGTGTTCTAGACACATTGACCTCTGGTGGAACTCTAAATTAAAATAAACTCGGCTTAAATTATTTTCACTTGATATAGGTTATTATTTCAGGTGCCACTTGTGTGCATTCACTTAACAGCTATATTTTTTCCGAGCCCCACGTTGGAAGCCAAATTTGTAATTACCTTCTTTCTGGGACACTATTCATTTCCACACACAAGTGGATTTTGTATTGTGCCTTTAGCTAAGTTTTATGAAATTATAAGCTCATAATTTTTATAGCTCTTTAATGACTAACACAGGACAATTAAATGGCTTTTTGTTTTGGACAGGAAATCGATCATACAGGGCGGTTTTATATGCGTAACTCCCCTCGAACACAGGATTCGCCTCTGGACCTGCAAAAGGGCATCAACTACTCTAGATATTTAAGGCAAAAATAGATCACCCTTAAAGACGTGTAGGAGGCAATGCAGTTTAATTTGTTTCATCCTAACCTGGTATTTTCGGAGGAAATAAACTTCAATCGATCACTCTGAGATGGTACTTTAAGCCCCGTTAACCGGAAAGGAATGATCTCGTAACGTATTTATTCTCTCACCGAGGTTACTCAACAAAAATGGTAAATTCGGAACTTGGTGTTTTGGCCCTCTTTCGCTTTGGATTACTTCTTAAAGTGGTACAATAACTCGGAAATGACAGGGTTTGACAGGTATTTTAACTATTACTATTTTTAAAATAGAAATTGCGTTTCATGGTACTGGAATACGGTTTAACAATAATGAATTTAATACTTGCGCTTTAAAAGCACTGGTCAGGATTTTTCTCTTTGAAGACTAAAGAGAAATTACGCAAGAAGAAGTGTAGTGCCAAATTATATTAAAAGTTTCGCTTTTATACTACGTTGCGAAATGGGGTTTAATAAAAAATACACGCGATGTTCCTTTGCACACAATTGTGCGCACGCAAAAGTGACGTATCGTTACCACATTTGGTGTGCTGAAACTAATTAAATTTTTTTTTGCATTTATATACATAATAATAAAGCGATTATTTATCACAAATAAGTATCTAAGTTTATGGGTGATATGACTGCGCACGGAGCGCAAAATGTAAAGGGTGTGATTCACTGTACCACACAGGAACTCATCAGGATTTTTCAGTTTAGTTTTTACTATCAAATATCGTCAATGGTGGAGGAAAATTTATCTGCAAACTGAGGGTCAATTGGGAAGGGTCTCATTTTCGATATTGAAGCAACAAGTAATTTGCATTTGTATCTTTGGGACTAATCTTAAAAGCGTTAGACCATAGGGTGACAAATAAAATCGGATATCATGATTGTGCGCACACGGCGCAGGATGCAAACTGTTCGGTTCACTGCCCTACACAGAGTCGTCTGGATTTTTGGGTTTGGTTTCTACTGCGAATTACCATTGCTCTAAATGACGAAGAAACATTTTTTTGTGCGCATCATGTCAAATGGGAGGGGTTTCATTTTTAAAATTTAAGCAACAAAGAATTTGCATTTGTTTCTTAGGAACTAATCTCAAAGACACTATAATCTAGAGTATAGGATGACAAATAAAGCAGGGTAACATGACTGTGGGCACAGGACGCAATATCTAAAGGGTGCAATCTTCATTGCATGACACAGTAAGTCATGAAGATTTTTTTGTTTAGTTTTTGCTATCAAATTCAACTATCGTAAATGATTGAGAAAAATTTATCTGAGCACAGATGGCAAATAAGAGGGATTTCATTTTCACACTTTAAGAAATAAATAATTTGTATTTGTTTCTTAGAAATAATCTCAAAAACTCAATAATCTGGGGCATGTGGTGGCAACATGATTATGTGTGCACGGTGAAGGATTTAACGAGAGTGGTTCATAAAATTCACATGTGCCTCAAAAAAAGCTCTAATGTAGAGTACATTGTGTCGAATAAAACAGGCGTCGTATAAGTGCAAAAAAGGTGGATGAAAAGAGAGTGATATACTCATTTATATCTTTAATTGTTCTCACCATCACGTTTTATGATGCTAAGTGAAAAGACGTAAATCTATCGACTCACCGGGTGGCGCATGAAAAGAGGGTCATTCGTCCGTCAGATTTCAAGCAATAAACAATGTTTCGTACTGTAATTAACATAGAACCTGATATTTAAAGAAATATACAGAGCGCAGAAAAGCGGATAAAAAGAAGGCGCCACACCAGTATACGGTGAAGGAAGGATGAAAAGTGTGCATGTAATCTATCGCAAAGAAATCAATACAGATTTTCCAATTGTGTTTTGGCTATCAAAAACTATATTCTTAAGTATTGGAGATATATGTTTCAGTGTATAAGGTTCCAAACAATAAAGGCATCATTCAGATGTCAGAGTTCAGACTATCTAAGCTTCCGAAGAACATTATTGTGAGCACAGGACATAAGGTGAAAAGGCCGACAGTTACTGCAATACTCAGAAACACTTCAGGAGTTTTCAGTTAGATTTCTACTCTCAATTGCTCTTATCCTAAATAATGAAGACTAGTTTATCAGGCCATAGAGTGTCAAATGAGAAACGCTCCATTTAAAAAATTTTAGCAACAAGGAATTTTTATTTGTATCTTAACCAGTACCAAAAAGATGAATTATCCAAAACACAAAGGGGCCAATCAAATGGGCACCACATCAGCGAACAAGGCGGAGCATAAAAAGAGCGTCAGAGAATCATTTACGTAGACATTACCATCGCGTATCATGATAAAAGACGTTAGAGGTAAATTAAAAACTAATGCTAATAGGTGACGTAGAACCTGGTACATACTAAGATGATCTAGAAAACCGGAAAGCATAGGGCAAAAAAGGCGTACTCAATCGCGAAGGATTTTCCAAGTTTGTTTTGACTATCAAATACTATAGTTCTGATAGTTAGAAATACAAGTAAATGAAGACATATTCATTTTTGTAGGGTCAATTGTAATATATAACTTAATATTTAATCACCCAGGGTGTGAAATGCAAATGGCGTTATTCACTGCACTACTCAGAAACACATCCGGATTTTTCAGTTACAATTTTGTTGTCAATTTTTCCCATCCTAAGTGATGGAGTCAAAACAATCAAGTATTTTTCATGTCTTAAGAACCAATTTAAAAAAGAAGCATGATTTAGAGCGGCAAATAAAAAAGACGTCGTATCATTGCACAGGTAGGAGTATAAAATGGTCGCCATACAGGAATTTACACTGACTTTATTACGATCTGATCAACTTTCAATGATATTTATGCTACTTAGAATTATTATTCCATTCTTCAAGGAGGTATACACTCCAATGACATCAACATTTATTAATAAAGAAAGACCATTAGAGAGTCACTTTTGTCATTCAATTGATCCGCTTAAATACGTCGTTATTAAGCAATTCTATTTTATAATTTACAGATCATACATCTATATTTCATTTATAAAATAAAAATTCGTCTGCTCGTTTTGTTTTTCTTTTTCTTTTATTACTCTGCCATATAGTCTTTTTTTGTTTAAAAAAATACAGTGATATATTTGAACGTGTTACATCCAAAGCAAACATGCACACTTATTTCAGTTTTAATTATTGTATTTAAAATAGTATTTTAGGTTATGTAATCTAACGCGCACGTTTTATTATATTTTTGGGAAATCAGAAAAATATAGCGAAGCAAACCCACTTAATTTTACGGTGCGATAAATTTGACGTTCAACAAATTAAAATTAAAGTTAATTTAGATGCAGTAAAATAAGGTTTACTTTGTATTAAAGCAGGTTTCTAGTAGAAATCATTTTAATAATTACGTAAAATTGTTTACCACAATTACAATGGTAATAAATATCTAAGTAAAACATAATGTACAGCGGTTTCATAATCTATATAGGAATTCTCCATAAATTGGGTTACATCGTCTAAGTAAAATCTACATTAAATATCGTCAGAGAAAAGCAAGTATATATAATAAAGTTTCAGCAGTCCCTAGAGGTGCTTAATATAAGAAATAAATTAAGTACCTGAAATTTTAATGATATTTCCTTTAAAATTTTAAGAAATTAAATTAAAAGTTAATATTTGATTTAATTAAGTGGAGTTAACAGTTTATCGATGGGTACCAATATTTTAAAAGAGAATTGGATCTTTGCATCACGGCATTACAGAAAGTGCTACTCTTAGATTACAATTTGCATAATGAAGGCGTTACAATCCCTTCCGGCTTATGTGACTATCAGTTCTATTACAGCTGTTAAATTTAATGCATGTAGTTATTACGTATTTTATAAAACGAAGGGTGTCAATTGCGTATACAAGATTATCAACTAAAAGATTGAATTCATAGTGCACAACCATTTTATTACTGTTAGATCTCAGCTATTCCAGTTTAAGAAATATTATTAGACATTTATTTGTATAGTAATTAAAATACTTAGCTTTTGGGTTTTTAAATGGTGAATTTTTCTATTTATATTTTACATAATTCTATACGTTTCGATAACACTTACAGCTATCGTCCTTAGTAAATTGCAATTTATGTAATATATAAATTTAAAATTCAAAAGCTGACTATTTGAATATTAGTATAATAATGGTGAAAGTCTACAATTTTCTTATTTGTACAGTATTTAATACATCAATAATCAATCCATTTATTCGTTGTGAAGTGTCACTATGCAAATAATATTTTAATATTTTCATATTGTATGAAGAACAATTGTGTAGGAATTTATTACGAAAGTGGTTCGGTTAACTAACAAGGTAACCAGGTAAGACCCGACTAATTTTTAAAGGTGTATTATAACGTCAATCAATCGGAGGGCACGAAATAATTAAAGAGATTACATAAGCAGTAAAACAATAATGGCTACTCACCAGGGTCGTGAATTCTAGCAGAACGATAAAATTAAAGCAGACAGTAGCAATACATACCTTATTCACAAACACATAAATCAATCAGTAATTTATCAATATTAGGAAAGCATAAATATAGTTCTATAAACCATCAATAATAACAGTTAAGTCAGGTATTGATATTGAAGCCTTAATAAATATATATATCAAACACACTCTGCAATAATATATAAATAACCTATCACACCTTAGCGTGTGTGAACTACTTTAATGAGGTACAAGTCCTGTATCGCTTTAACTTGACAAAATTATGTATAATAAACGGTGCAATTCTTTATAAATAACGCTACCAGCTACCAAATTGTGGTGTGGTTAAGAAAAACTTTTGTACATGTTAAAGGCAAACTATTATGTATGTTCTATGCGCACAATGGTGCGAAAGACCAGTAACAAATAGACACAGATGAACTTATAACAGTATAAATCGAAATTCTTAAACAATTATCTAAAGTAAAATTAAGAGGTATAACACTAAAAAAAAAGCAGTATTAAGCAACTTGTAATCGTCGACACTTGTACCCTCGATTAACACGAATGTATTTCGTCAATGGTATTGTAATGAACTAGAAAGGTAGTAAGCGAAATAATTTCTATTATTTTAAAATTATGAGGATAATAATTTATTTAGGATATGAAAATGTAAACTTTTACCATTATCACACATAATAAAGTACTTATCTTTTTTGATTTTTTAATGGTGGTTTAAATTATACAATAAAAACGTTTCGATAATACTTACAGTTATCTTCGTCAGTAGTAATATCTATTAAAATCTTAAAGACGTTGTAAACAATTTCGTCAAAGTTGAATTTAATTTAAAGATGTTGTAAACAATTTTATCAAAGTTGAATTTAATTTAACTTAATTTAACAATTTTAAAAGAAATTACTACTGACACAGATAACTGTAAGTGTTATCGAAATGTTTATATTATATAATTTAAAATACACCATTAAAAAAACCAAAAAAGATAAGCGTTTTAATTTATTTAGGAGATTATTTAGTTTCAGTATCCAGATGCCGTAAGAAACCACACTTTCACGCACGCACCAGTTCCCCCTTCAATGTATTCACAGCCATCGCGTCTACTTTTGCCAAAACCCCACTTTATGGCGAAGTATAGAATCAAAAGCGAAAGTTTCCATACATACCGAGGTGGTAGCGCAGTGGTGACACGACCTGCTTAGCATTCGGGGGTATTGGGTTCGATTCCCGTTACCGTCTACCTTGTGTGAGGTTTTTTCAGGGGGTTTTCCTCATACACATGTAGCGGCAAGGTTACTGCGTATATGCACACCATGTGCGGCTGCTTAGGCGAATGCTGG
Organism: Vesta saturnalis; assembly: GCA_036346205.1. Classification (NCBI taxonomy): domain Eukaryota; kingdom Metazoa; phylum Arthropoda; class Insecta; order Coleoptera; family Lampyridae; genus Vesta; species Vesta saturnalis. The sequence goes on along the minus strand of JARFJB010002510.1, from coordinate 202,912 downwards.
GGTAGTATTTCCCCCTCAGAACCCTAACTCCGTTCCTTCCGATCCTATCCTGACCACACCCATCCCTAATCCCACCATGCATATATACGTAATGTATGTATGTATGCTGGGAATCCATGACTGTGACTGAAGGAGCTCGGAATGCTCGAGCAGCCCGTCCTCCCCCTTGGAGAGGAAATGAAATATCTGGCCTTTTCCCTCCTTCCATATAATTCGACATTCTCGGTCTGCATTCGGAACAGCGAAAAAATCGCTTAAGCCTTTTAACAAAACAAATCGATCGACCTCTACCAGCATCACGATGACGGGTAGAGCGTACGAGCCCAAGAGTCACTATGTTATGGCGCTGCCGAGTAACATAGAGTTCCCACCGTTGGAGGGAGCACCGACATCGAGCAACGCGCCTTGCAACCAGAACAACAACAGGAAGATAAGAAAGAAGAAGACGGAGGATACGAAGACAGAATAGATTCCGGCTATCGCAACCGTAGTAGTCCCACCACCGATGCACGACGCAGCAGAATCATCGCCCGGCGAAGAATTCCGGATGCAGAAGAAGAAGCCTAAGAAGACATCGTTGGACCACCCGATAACGGCTACACCGACCGCCAACGCGTACGTGGCGCTTGCAGACACGACGGATTGCCCAGAAGCCAAAGAAGCCACCGTTATCAGGGAGAGGGTTACGCCGGTAATCCTTCGCGAGAATGACAACTGGGTCATCTTCTCTCGAGATTTCGACCAACGAGGGAGCGTCTTCACCCAAGTCAAGGCATTCAGCGATGGATTCAGGATACAACCTGCGAAATTTATTGTGTTCTTTTTTTTATGTAATCGTACTTAAATTTAATATGTAAATGCACTAATATATGACCGTTGTTAATGTTTATAACTGTCTTAATAAGATAATAGAAACTATTATAACTTCATTCTCTGCCGACGTAAAGTAATAAATCGAAAGGCTAAATATTTTTTGGAAGTTTGTTATAATGGTTTAATTTTATACGAAGTATCGAGTTATATAATTTTGCGGTGACGACCTCCATGTATCGTTCATTTAGATTGTAATCAATGATATTGGAGTAGTAACGTTCAATGGTTTACGTTGTTTAACGAAGTTTTAACGTAGCTTTTAAAGGGTTAATGCAATACTTTTTCTGACTTAGCATATTTTATACCGGATTGATTGAATTAATTACAAATGGTTGTAAGTGAATTAAAGGGATTTCTTTTTGAAGAACAATTATATATTGAAGTGCAGATTTATTGAAAGATTTTAAATCATAATGTAACGTAAATTTATGAGGCACTGACGGAACAGCTGATGGCATTTTAGTGCATACGAGGGTATTGCGAAAAGTTGTAAACATTTTTGATCATTTTATAGGTATCGACCTACCGATTGTAGACATCATTCTGATTTGCCAAAAGGTAAGCAGTTTATTATTTGTTTGAAGATGAGCTGTATTTTTTGACGAATTTAGCTATTACATCCCGTTATCGACGTTTGGTAAATTTTAGGATTTCATAAATTTTTGATCGCGTCTGTTTAGTATTGTGGTCACGTGTTTTTTTTTTGTTTTTGAAATTATATAATCAATTACCGTTTTAATCAGTTATGTTTGGTTATTTGAGCCAATGATCTTAGCGCTGAACTTACCGAGATGTTTATTTTCGAACTTTTGCGGCTTTTATAAAGAGCTTAGGATTTCGTTGAAATTTAGGCGAACTTAGCGTAGAGATTTAATCTTTTTGAGTGAACGTTTTCGTATCCTGTTAGGCCAATCTAAGATCTGATCATGACGTTTAGCCGCTATAAATGTGGTTAACAGTTGGCGCTTTTTTTGACATTTTTGCCCGAATTTGACGAATTTTGAAGTTGCTACAAGTGCCCTCTTGCATCTTTCAGTAAGAACCCCGCCTACAGCACTGAGCTATGCCGTCGATCAAATTCACTTTACCGGCTGGATGCCCTAGTGAGTATTTAGCCTGTAATACCGCACACCCCCCCACTCCACATATACACAGAAACATACACATACATAGACTCACACACACACACACACACACACACACACACACACACACCACACACACACACACCCACACACACACACACACACACACACACACACACACACACACACACACACACACACACACACACACACCGACACCGGCACCGACCTCCCCCCCACACGCGCGGGCGTAGACACACACACACACACACACAAACACGCATACAACTACACACAAACAAACACACATACACCTACACACAAACAAACACACACACACACACCCACACCGACAAACAAACACAAACACAATCACAAACACAAACACAAACACAAACACAAACACAAACACAAACACAAACACAAACACAAACACAAACACAAACACAAACACAAACACACAACACAAACACAATACAAACAAAACACAAACACAAACACAAACACAAACACAAACACAAACACAAACACAAACACAAACACAAACACAAACACAAACACAAACACAAACACAAACACAGACACAGACACAAACACAAACACAAACACAAACACAAACACAAACAAAGCGAGAAGCGAAAGACACCAACGCGAACACAACGCAAACGCAACACGCAAACGCAAACGCAAACGCAAACTCAAACACAAACACAAACACAAACACAAACACAAACACAAACACAAACACAAACACAAACACAAACACAAACACAAACACAAACACAAACACAAACACAAACACAAACAACAAACACAAACACAACAAACACAAACACAAACACAACAAACACAAACACAAACAAACAAACAAAAACAAACACAAACACAAACACAAACACAAACACAAACACAAACACAAACACAAACACAAACACAAACACAAACACAAACACA
>JARFJB010002510.1:172500-197500 GCA_036346205.1 Vesta saturnalis | reverse complement strand
CAGACACAGACACAGACACAGACAAACACAAACACAAACACAAACACAAACACAGATACAAACACAAACACAAACACAAACAAACACAAACACAAACCCAAACCAAACACAATCACGGGCACGGGCACGGCACGGGCACGGGCACAGAGCACGAGCACGACACAGACACGAGCACGAGACACAGAGCACGAGCACGAGCACAGACACAGAGCACGAGCACGAGCACGAGCACAAACACAAACACAAACACAAACACAAACACAAACAACACACAACACACAAAGCACAAACACACAAACACAAACACAAACAGCAAACACAACACAGCAAACAGCAAGCACAGCAAGACACAAACAGCAGACAGACACAGAACACAGAACACAGAACAGCAAACACAGAACAGCAAGACAGCAAGACACAAACACAAACACAAACACAAACACAAACACAAACACAAACGCAAACGCAAACACAAACACAAACACAAACACAACACAACACAAGCACAAGCACAAACACAAACACAAACACAAACACAACATACACAAAACACAAACAAACACAAACACAAACACAAACACAAACACAGACACAACACAACACAGACACAGACACAGCACACACGACACAAACACACGAAAGCACACAAAGCACAGACAGACACAAACACAAACACAAACACAAACACAAAACACAAAACACAAACAGCAAACACAAACACAAACACAAACACAGAACACAAACACAAACACAAACACAAACACAGACAAGCACAACACAACACAAACACAAACACAAACACAAACACAAACACAAACACAAACACAAACACAACAACACAAACACACAACAAAAACACAAACACAAACACAACACAACACAGCACAAAACAAAACACAAACACAAACACAAACACAAACAACACAACACAAACAAACACAAACACAAACACAAACACAAACACAACAACACAAACACAAAAACACAAACACACAACACACAACACAACACAAACAAAACACAACACAAACACAAAAACACAAACACAAACAACACAAACACAAACAACACAAACACAAACAACAACACAACACAAATACACAAACAAACAAACACAACACACATAAAACAACACAACACTAAACACAAACACACAACATACAAAACACAAACACAATACAACATAACACAAACACAAACACAAACACAAACACAAACAACAACACAAACACAAACACAAACACAAACACAAACACAAACACAAACACACAAACACAAACACAAACACAAACGCAAACGCAAACGAAACGAAACGCAAACGCAAACGCAAACGCAAACGCAACGCAAACGCAAACACAAAGACAACACAACACAACACAAACACAAACACAAACGCAGACGCAGACGCAAGACGCAGACGCAGACGCAGACGCAGACGCAGACGCAGACGCAGACGCAAACGCAAACGCAAACGCAAACGCAAACGCAAACGCAAACGCAAACGCAAACGCAAACGCAAACGCAAAGCAAACGCAAATGAAAAGGGAAACGCAAACGCAAACGCAAACGCAAACGCAAACGCAAACACAAACGCAAACGCAAACGTAATCGCAAACGCAAACGCAAACGCAAACGCAAACGCAAACGCAAACGCAAACGCAAACGCAAACGCAAACGCAAACGCAAACGCAAACACAAACACAAACACAAACACAAACACAAACACAAACACAAACACAAACACAAACACAAACACAAACACAAACACAAACACAAAGACAAACACAAACACAAACACAAACACAAACACAAACACAAACACAAACACAAACACAAACACAAACACAAACACAAACACAAACACAAACACACATAGACACAGACACAAACACAAACACAAACACAAAGACAAACACAAACACACACACACACACACACACACACACACACACACACATACTTACATACTCACACACCCGTTCCCACAAACAGTCACACTCCCATTCCCACATACACACGCACACACACACACACACACACATACACACACACGCATACACATACACACACACCCAATCCCACAAACACCCAAATACTTATCGAGTAACCCTATCAAAGGTATAAGAAACAATTTGATAGCTAATACAAAATATTTGTATTAAGGTTACTTCATAATTTTTATATGCTGAATGAAAAGAAAAGAAAATGTAAATTATTATCATATTAAAATCTAAAAATTATTTAATTAACTCAATAAACGCTAATTTAACCGCTATCGTATCTAGTAATTAAATTTGAAACAAACACATGAAGTGTATATTACATGTAATGAACTAATTATGTCTGTTGTACAACGAATTTCTTGCATTTAGCAGTGTAGTTACTTGATTTACTTCATTGATGCATTATAAACAAGTTTCTTTCCTTCGTAATATATACCAGAATAAGAAAAACTTATTTTAACCGTAATAATATTTACACACACGCACATACGTTACCGGCACACATGTTCTTCAACTATGTCTCGCGTACATTTTTGCGTTAGTTTAAGTATTACTTAGTCTATTATTTCGGTTTTCTCGTTTCTAAAATTATTCTTTATAATTTTTACTTTGGATTTATTAAAATATTACATGTGGCATAATTGGTATCAGTACGATAAGAGATTAATTACGAAGGATTATGAAATATTCTAGTATTTACTGTTGGAATATGTTGATATATTGTTCGCATAATGGAGATATGGCTTATTCACAAGTCTGGTTATCGTAAACTAAGTAGTATACAGTACTAACAAGTAAAAACTTCACAAAAAATGAAATGCTGAAAGAGTTGAACACACTTTGTTTAATATTATGCATTGGTATATTAAATATACCACAACTGCGCCAATGTAATTAATAAGTACTCTGTTAAATTATGCCACTGCAAATTTTCCCGGCCTATTCATTAGTTTTAGAGTGACCGTAATACGCGTTCCAATCCCGTCATGCGATTGTGTTGGATTTGACAGAATTGAACGATTTTTGTTCGTGGAATCCAACGAAACTGGTCTGATTTTGATAGAAACCAAATATGTCAGGCTGACCATTATGATCGTATTAGATGGCACGAAATTGAATGAGTTTTGACTGTGCATGTCCATTGTAAACCTATCGTTAGTGGAATCATAACAACAAGTTACATCCGGCATTGTTGTAGGACGGTATTGGATCGTGTATATTCGATTTTCAATAGGATCGTACGACAGTTGCGTCCGACATTATCGTAAGACGGCGTTGTATCGTGTATGGTCAGCTTGAGCCGGTTTTAATTATAGTTTCTTAAGATGAATTCTTAAGCATATCACGCATAGAAATATCAAACTTATTAGTATCATAGAATTTAGACCAGCTATGACTAGAGTTAATTGCTCACTTGTAGAAGCTGTAAACGTATTAACTTAAAAATAGACGGTTAACTAAAATGTAATACTTGCTCTATTCTTTGATGAAAAACCTTGCTTGACAGATATTGTATATTGTAATCACATGTTCGTATTACAAAGCATTAGTTGAATAAGTATTTCAAATACATTGCCTATAGTTTAATTCAAAGTGGTAATCCTGCACGAATAGAAGAAATTATGTAAAGGAGAGAGAACAAGACGTATGCGACACATACATTTAATTATATCCTCAAAAACTTTGACAGAAGATGAGATCCCTAAACATATCCGACAGATACCCTAATAAACAAAATATTTATTGTGTTAGTGTTGTTAGAAATTCTATAATCAATAAGAATTTCATTAACACATAGCACCAAGTTTCACCAACCGATCAAAAAAAGTTTAATCCCCTGATGATTTCAATGATCTTAAAGCCAATTGCCATTCTGAGCATACCACGTCTAAATTTAAAAATTTGAAATGTGTAGTGTACATCTAAACTATGCAAAATTGGGTTTTCCTCAAGGATAAATATTACTACTTATCTGAAAGTTTATGGTAGCATCTCTTACTAGGTAAATGTAATGATGCTACCATGAGTTCGTTGTCAACTGATTTACATGTCAGTTTTGATTAAAACTTTACCATCTGTATTTTATCCATATTTTTTTCGTTATCTACTTTTTCGTATGTATATTTTCAAGTTTGGTGAAAATAATTATTTTCGCTAGTCTCGTAGTCGCGCGGATCTTGATCAGTTCTATTTTTTCTAGCCTTTATTATATTGATACCAACTGGAAATATACGAGGGTGATTTTATATTAAGAACAGTTTTGCAATGAAATCAAAAGGTTTTATTTATGTACATAACTTATACAGGAAATGAATAATTGACATTTTCTACTGTTCTACAAAGCCACATTAATATCTTAACACTTGTTGGGTCGTGGTAATATTCATCATACTAGTATGAACAGAAAGAAAACAGGTTACCTGCTTACTGAGAGTCGGCACCGATTGGTCTATGGTTAGTACAGCTGACTTTGCTGGTCTTCCAACGACTCCTTTCTGGGGTTTTGGAAAAGTTCCCACATCAGTAAGATTTCTTTCAAATCCTTACCTTTTCAAGATAACATTATGTAATATGCATATGCATTTTATAATATTGTCTGCAGTATTGACATTGGTTTCTATTGCTTTGGATAGAAGCCGTCACTTAGCGTAAACTATGCCAAATCCATACTCTGCAGTTTTTCTTGCCCTCGATAGCCTATTGTTGTAATATTCCTTTCCAATGGCAAATTTTTTCCACTATATGGTTTTAATAAAATACTAAAAGTGGATAAGCTTCGTCCCCCAAGAATACACATGTAGCTTTGGTATTTGTTCCTGGAAGATATGTATCTTCGGGAATTTCCATAGTTTTTGCTATCAATAATTTGTAAAACTCGGAAGCTTGAAAAGTACCTCGCTCACTCTGCTTTCCATAACCTCCTACATCAATTGCGATGAATTGATAATTTGCATCAACCACAGCTTGTAATATCAGAGAAAAATATTTCTTATAATTAAAAAACATTGATCCGGCATTTTTGGGACACAAAACGCGAACATGTTTGCCGTTGATCACATTTGTAAAAAATTCAAACCTTCAAAAAATTTGCGGGTATAGAGTTAAAAGCATTTTTTTGAGGAAAAGGCATATATGTTGGCGGCAGCTCTTTCCATATTGCTACAACCGTTTTAGATACAATAGTACCTATAGTGGACACTCCCATATCAAAAGTGAAACCAAGTGATTTAAACGAACATCCAGTAGCTAGGCACCTGTAACCAAAAATCAGCGATTAATGTAAAACTCAGTAACCAACAGCAATTAATTTTGTAAGTTATTATTTCAGTTAATTGTATCTATCTAACCAATCCTATATCTATCCTGATATTCCTATAATCAATATTCAATCACAGGCCCACAATGAGTTCTCAAACTCAGAGGAAGAACTGTCGTAGATTTTTCAATCTCCTACGGGTTCTACAGGTTTTTAATATAAGAACTAGGCATCATACTTATATTGTTGTGTTTGTGTACCATCATGCATTGAAAATTAAATACATATAAACATATTTTTGTGTCTTTACCTTATCATCACCAGCTTTTCTTTCGGTAATATGGGCTGTTTGTGATAGTTATACCATATTTTTGTTAATCTGTTTTTAATCATCTCCAAAATATAGTTGAACGTATTAATATGCATTCGCATTTATTCAATAAAGCGACCTTCGTGATCTTTAATTCTACAAATAAGTGATAGTATTCACCAAACTTCGTTTTGCTTTGATTTGTGGGATGTATACCCCGTTTTTCTCTGTTAATTTTTCTAAGAGAAACAAATCGCCTGATGAAGATTACGACATATTGCTTCACAACACTGACACAAACTACACATCCAGGTACTTGTAGCCTGCTTTTATTCTGTTCACTTCTGATCATTTACCAGCTATTATAATCGGCGCCGACTACCAGTAAATTGGTAATCTGCTTTCTTTCTGTTTATACCATATAGCTCAGTCAAAGTACACATAATTTTCATGAAACCTCGCAAAAATTACAAAATGTATGAAAATTCAAACGTACGTAGTTGTAAGCCTTACATTTAAGATAAAAGATCTTTGCCATTCTATATATGCAATTTTCCGGAAAATCGCCGAGTGAAGGGTTTTTTGTTTTTTTTTACAATAATTGTTTAAATAATAAAACTACAGAAAAATATTTAGATTAAAATTTATATCCGTTGTTGATATTTACAATTTTTGTCTAACAAGTTTTTCAATATCTATTTTTGCTGATGAGGTACACGCAATTTTCCAAGTACCATTTTTGAACATCGCGATTTTTGAGGTTCTTGTTTTTGTTGTTAATTATTAAACAATCACATTTAGAAAAAAATGTTACAAATAAAAGTTGCTGTACAATGATTTATATATAACGTTATTTTGAATTATTACCAATATCTTAACTTTTCGCGGAAGTATTAGCGATTTTCCACGTGTATCTCCGGTAAAAAGCTATTTTTTTTATTAAATTATTTGCAATAAAACAAACCAAAAATTAAAAATGAATTATTTAATAAATATATGTCAAAGTTTATGGTTTACTCTAAAATATTCACTTGAAAAATTTATTTGTAACTATATTTCCCTCAGGGAAACACACAATTTTCCAAACGCTCGTTACGAACTCCCCACATTTGTAGAATCCTATTCTTTAGGTGCGATATCAATGTGACTAATTTTTTTTTTATGAATCTTGCAGTTAATTAATGTATCTAGAATGTTGTTTTAAAGTTAAATACCTACATTTTTCGTGGAAATATGAGCGATTTTCCACAAACACCTCCAGTAAAAAGTTATTTTTTTACAATCATATGCCATAAAGCAATAAAAAAATTTAAATAAGATTATTTAATTGATAACGTGTCAAAGGTTATGGTTTGAACTGAAATATTTACTTGAAATGTACGCAGAATGCCAGAATTTTGTTTTAAATTTTTACTAATACCTCAATTTTTCGTGAAAATATGAGCGGGTTTCCACGAACACCTGCAGAAAAAAGTTTTTTTTTCAATCGTTTGCCAGAAAACAATAAAAAAAAAAGTAAAATCAAATTATTTATTATGTAGAAGGTTATGGTTTAATTTGAAATATTTACTTGACAATTTCTTTTATAACTATATTTTCCAAGCGCTCACTATAAAATTCTCGCATTTTTTAGAGTCATTTTTTTAGATTTTACAGTTGTATCAAAAAATTCGTATAATAATTATAAGCATTTGTTTTGTTATAACCTATTGTATGTACCAGTTTGTTTCAGGAAGTTTAGAACTTTGGTTATATCTTCGTGGTTATCTGTAATTATCTCTTCTAGCCGATTCTTGAGCTTTAGATGTTCTCTTATGGCGTGGTATAATGGACATTCCATGAATATGTGTTGTAATGTTACGGTCTGGTTGCAATTAGCACATTTCTCTTGTTCACCTTTTCCTAGTATATGTAGGTGTGTTATATTGGTGTGTCCGATCCTTATTCTCGTTATAATTATTTGTTCCCTTCGTGTAAGATTGTATTTATTATGACAGTTCTTTAGATGGGTTCTTTCTTGATTTATTGCCAGGTTTGTTTGGCACCATGTAGTTGGCCATTGTTCCATAAACTTATTTCTAAGGTGGTGTTTCAGATCATTTGGTGAGACTTGTATGTCATCCTTTATTTTTTTATTTGCCGCTTGTTTTGCTGATATGTCAGCGCATACCTTTCCGTAAATTCTGATATGTCCCGGTATCCAAATCAAAATTATATGTTTTGAGGAGTTGCTTTCTAGGTAGTGCAGTTGGTCTCTTATTTGATATAGTAGTTAATGTATATTGCTTTGGTTTTTAAGGGCTACTAGAGAGCTTAATGAATCACTACAAACTATGTATTCGCTCTGCTATTGGTATCTGGAAAACAGTAGCGATTGCCAAATGGCGTATAATTCTGCCGTGTAATACAGTTATGAGACCAATTTTGGCTTTCTTTATCAAAAAATTTTGCGCTACCCGTTCCGGTCTGCGTTTTAGAGCCGTCGGTATATATTGGTTTCTAGTGTGAATATTTGAGCATTAGCCGCCTTGCATGCAGTCGGTATTGTATCGGCAGGGTATTATATTTTTTTAATTCTACAAGTTCTAGCCCAAAGCGCATCTTTAAGCCTAACCAGAGTCGACTCTCACATTATGTACGGTTTGTTACTGTAGGCAGGCAAACAAAGTTATTAATGAATCTTAGTCCCCTTATGATGGTTGGTTTACTTACAGTAGGTCGTTTTTGATACTCGTTTATTGTTTTGGTGTCATCCAGTAATCTGTGATTGGTGTTGCTAGTATTTTAGTTATGTAGTTACATAGCAAAATATCCCTCCTAGTGTTTAAAGGTGGGATACCCGAGTCTTCATATACAGATAGCAGTGGGCTAGTTCGAAATGCCCCAGTTGCGAGCTTTATTCCTTGTACATGTATTTTATCTAGCTGTTTCATGCAGATCAGTATACTATACTACCATATTCTATTGTAGCCAAAACAAAGTTTGTATATGATTGGATAAGTATCCGTCTATCTGAACCCCATGTTATGTTGCTCATACATCCTATAAAATTGATCCTCTTCTTACATTTTGAAATTAAATGCTTTATATGTTCTTTGAAATGTAGTTTCTTATCGAATATGTCTCCTAATATTTTTAGTGATTCTACTATGAGAACTACCTTTCCCGCAATAAGCAGGTTAGGTTCGTTGTGAGGATTTCTTTTGGAGCAGAAGTGTGTTGCTTTGTTTAATTGTATTTATATATCTTCTATAGATGTATGTTCGTAGAAAATAATGAGGTCATCTACATATAAGCATTTCTGGACTGGGGTTTGTATATATTCAACTAGGCCGTTTATTCACACCAAAAATCATGTGCAACTCAGTACCGAGCCCTGGGGTATTTCGTTTTGGAATATATACGTTTGGGAACCTACGTTTCCTAATCGAACACAAAAACTACGAAACGATAAGAAACTTTTAATTATTTGAGGTAGGTCTCCTTTCATTCCCCATTGTTCAAGTTTTCGAATTACACTATGCCTCCTCATTAATTCGTAGGCTTTGTGAATATCTAAACCAATTGCTACTGTATGTGATCTTTTTAGGAAACTGTTTAACATAAAATTTTCTAAGTACACCAGTTCATCCATGGTGGAATACCCTTTACGAAAGCCTATTTGATATTTGGGTGTAAGTTGTTTTTTTTTCTAAGAACCAAGTCAATCTATTATTGATTATCTTTTCGAATATTTTACTTATACACGATGTTAAGGATATCGGTCTGTAGTTTGTGGTTATTATTATGATTATTATTATTATTGGGTTTGATAATTATAAATAAGTCAAATTTGTAAAATCAGTTTTCTTGTTGCTTTCATAAGCTCTCTCACCTTCTTTTTTCACCTTGATTTACGATCCCTTCTCTTTTCTACCTGAACTATAGATGTAATAGTTTGTAGCACAATCGCTTCTATAGTTATTTTTATTAAGATATATTAATTCATAAAAAAAGCTACAATTAAACATAATCTAAAAAATACATGTAAAATTAAGCATGTAAAAAAACAAGAATTTCAACAAGCTATTGTTTTTAACCCACAATATATTTTCGATTTTTTTATGATAAAAACGTTATTAAATTAAAAATATTTAAGCCAAATGGAATTAAATAAATAATGATTGAAATAGTTTATTGTCTTTTTAGGAATTAAGTTTTCATAAATGAATAGATTTTATAGTCAGATTATTTATTCAAGCTTGAAAATATATTCATTTGAAAGCTGAGTTCTCCGTCTACATTTTAGATAACCTTGTTTATTTTTTCCGTGTAGTAAAATCTCAAAATTTTTGATTTTTTAATCGAGCAATAGCATATTTCGATTCGCTCGCTCCCGTCAAGTGACCTACAATAAAACTAATTTTATCTTGTGGAATAGTTTATTTACAGAAAAACTTTTCAGACAAAACTAGTAGATAAATTCAACGGCTACAAATTTTAATCTTAACTTTTTTCTGGTTTTTTATTATTTAAACAATTATTGTAAAAAAAACGAAAAAAAATTCGCTCTGCGATTTTTCGGAAAATTGCAAATCTAGAATCGCAAAGATTTTTTTATTCTAAATATAAGCCTTAAATCTACCTACATTTCAATTTTCATCCATTTTGTATTTTTTGCAAGGTCAAATGTCTACTTTGACTGAGCTAATATAACTCCATTGCCGGTTTTAGAAAATTAATTGCACCATTTCAATTGTTTTCCCATAAACTACAAGAGGCAATTTTAATAAATTGGCTGTTTTGCGTTTAAAAGCCAGAAAGCACTGTAGTGTAAGCAACTGAAATAGCAAATTGGTTATCTATACAGGATATTAATCACAACTAAATATATTTGGACAAACTATATAGGACAGCAAAAGTATTAGAGTTAGGATTTTCTGTATCATGGTCAATTTTTTTATTAATGCCAAAGGATTGTTCTAAATTGCAAGGAAGAACAAGCGTAGGAAGAATGTACGGAATGTGTTGTACAATTAGTAATACATGATTATTTTTTCATTTACGTTATATTTCAAATTGTTATACTAGAGTATGCATTCTGCTACGTCATTCTAATACACTAACTATAAATTAAAATTAGCAAAAGTAATTTAACTAACATTTTACAAACAAACAGGTAATTTTATGTTATGTTCTATGCTTTTTAAGTTCATAACTAAGATTCCATGCTATGTGATTCATATTTGTCACAATATTCACAGGTAGCATAAAAGTCTTTCCAGTTACTTTTACGGTAAGTAATATTGGAAGAAGCTAAAAAATAAAAGAAACCGTATAGGGTTGATTTTACTTGTAATATATGGGATATAACTCACAGGATAACAGAATCGCTTAAAAAAAGTATAAATCATAAATTTTAACATGAACCTTTACCAAATTTTCTATCAATACAACCCTAGAGAAAAATTTTCAAATGATTTATAGGTGAATACATTTCAAAATAATCCAATTGTCATTAATCAAAATTAAATTTGATGAATTCAATTCATTTGAATAAAAAAATTTTAGTTTGGATTCATTTATGTTTACAAAATTGTATCTTAGACTTATTGGCGGCTTACTTTGTTGTTGTACATCAAAGTACATTATCACGTGATGAGGGAGAGCGAAAATACCCGTTTAACTAATTCGCATGCCTATACTTATATCAGTGTCCCAATGTTAAAGCTTCACTATATATTTTGGACATGATAACCATTAAAAGGGACAGGGTTTAATATATGACCGTATATATCCGCAATATCCGTTCAAATGTAGCCGTAGCTGTGCTCCGGGTAACGGGTAACTCCCTTATAACGATGTTTAAATTTTACTAGAGGCAACCTACTGCCATTGATAAAAGTATTATGCTTAAAATAATTCAAATAGCTTTTCTAAGGTATCATAGCCGCTGACAATTAACTATTATATTTAGTATTATTACTTTAGTATTACTTTTACTGTCACAGTGTAATGTAAATTAAAGCAGGTCAAATACAGACTTCTGTTTAATTTTAAAGACGACGAGTATTTTCTAACCTATTAGTTGCAGCTGGCAAGACTGAGAGGGTTGCTTAAATGCCATTATGCTTTAATTGGGAGCGACAGTCTAACAATTTTGAGTCGGAAATTATAGCTCATGACGTCTTTCAAACGAAATTATCGTCACGATTCACAGGTTCATTATCTTTTTTGTATGAAATATCATACACTTATTTAGTGTTCAATGCACTTGAATAATTTTGTCTCAAAACTTATCATAGTGTAAAAGGTGACTTTTCATACTTAATATACGTGACAAATGCAGAAACATAATTATCCTCAAAACAGCTTATTAAATGGCCGGAGTAACAATGTTTCCTTAAGAATTTTTGAAATAGACCAGGAGCTAATTGTTACTTAGTGTTACTTTTTAATACTTATAGTAAATATGTAGTTAAAACGATTATTGTGTTAAGTTTGTACTTATTTCAAATTATTTCAGATACAAATTTTATAAAGGCACAATATTTACAAAAACCCGTAAAGACAAAGTATTCTGCTGCATGAAAAACTGAATAGTAAATTAAATAATAAATGTTTGTGGTTGACATGCTCAAATAAACATTATGTCACATTAAAGATATTGTATACTAGAATTTTTTTCTAGTGGATTATGGTTGTACCTAAACTCGTAACTCTTAACTGGGTCAAGATAGCATCTCATTCTCATCCTAGATCCTAGTTCACTAATCGTGTACTCAATGACAAATTATATTTCCACTTGGAATATCCAATAATAAGTAGTAAAATAAATAAAACTTGACGAATTTAACAGAATGAATGGGGTTGTTATATCTTAAACATATTTTCTAAAGTATACTTATTTACATGATCTAATCTGGTAAAATTCCGTAGCTCTTTAATTGAATATGTTTTTACATCAACATTTTAATTAATTATATCTTTTACAAAAACAAAATATGTAGTATCATTTTCTAACACGAAAGGGTGCCTTTTAATTCGGGACAAAGGTAACGAGTAGTTAAAATGCTCTAAAGAGGTGATACTCATCGACTAAAGGTACACTAACTGTAACAGCATTTCTCATGCTGATCTAAGAATCGCATAGTGTAACTGTAACTGTTTGTGAAAAGGATTCCAAAGTTAGTCTTGTTCGAGTGTAGACCTTTCGTTGTTTAGGGTAAGGGAAACATTACCGTCAGCCAGGTTGGGAAATGTGTCTTCGTGGTAGTTAGAGTGTCGGAAGAGGATTGCTTGTGTATTGGATTGACGAAGACTCTCCACTGGTTGGTCCAGTTCGAAAGATTCCGGGGTTTTGGATATGAGGCGGGAGGCTGTTCCGATGCACTGTCTAGAAGGTAGTGTCATCCGCAAACTGCACAACTACTGTGGGTTGTGCTACATTGGGAATGTCGGAAGCGAAGACGGTATAAAGGATCGGAGCTAAAGCAGAACCTTGCGGCACGCCTGCTGTGGGTTGAAGTGAATCGGAGAAGGTGATGTCTACTTTGACTCGAACTGACCAATTAGGTACGAGAGCAGAAGTTTGGAAAAGTGAACAGACATGTTAAGGTTACGGATCCTGTGAAGCAGACCGGTATGCCAGATCCTGTCAAATGTTTGCTTAATTTAATATCTAGAAACAATGAGTCTACAGGAGAACGGTGTGGTAAGGTCGGAGTGCGGTTTGGGTGTTATGACGGTGGATGGAAATTTTCAGTCTGTCGGGAAGAGGAATGGTATTAAACATTTGTTACGCATGTTGATGATTAATCTGAGAGATGAGTCGGGCAAATGTCGGAGTATTTTACGGTTAAGGCCGTCTTGATCTGGGGCTGAATTGCGCCCTTTTTGAAGTACGTTTGACCTGGTCGGGTGTGATGGGGGCATAAAAGCGACTCCCGTTGTCCAAACGGATTTCGGGAATGTTAACGTGACGGAATTCTTCAAGGCGATTCTCTAGGAGTAAATTCAGCTGGGTTGGGTGTCGAAATAATGATTTTCGGTGGAGTGGGGATTGAAGGTGAAGACTGAAGAAATCGGCTTGCTCTTGGTCAGAGGAGATTAGGTTGCCCTGTGGGTCAGTGAGATGGGATGTTGGTATTACTTTTCTTCGGGTCACCATTTCGAACTGTTGCCAGAGAAGGTTTCTATTTCGGTAATCTAACTCGCAGATGTCTTTGGTTCAAGAGTATTCGGTGTGTTTGTTTGTTTCTCGCCTGATTAAGGCGTTAGGGCGATTGCATTCGCCTTGAGAGCCGGATCCCTAGATCGCAAGAATTCACGATACATTCATCTTTTCTCTTTGATCAAGTTCACGATTTGGAAGTGGTTTGTGGGAAATGTCGATGTTTTTCAATGGGACTGAGGTTTCGATTGCTTTCGTACTTACGGAAGTTGTATTTGATGGCTTCCTCGAGATCTTGGGTGATTAGAAGATTAGGTGTGGAAAGGTTGTTGAACACAATCCAGTCTGCGTTTGAAAAATCTTTGATTAATCTATATTGGGGAGGTGCTGGTGGGGGGGGGGATGGAAAATATGAAGTTTTACCAGTAGTGGTAGATGGCCTAATGGGATTCGTCGTGCCAATAAAACACTCCCGATCGTACTAATGGGCTACGTGTTCGGAAAGAAAGATGTATTCTATTATAGAAGTACCATATGCTCGAAAAATGTGGGTCTTGTGTCACTCGCAAAAGCATCAATAGTAACAAGGCGACTGTGAGCTGATTTTGGTTAATTTATAATTTAAGTTTAACTTTATTTGTCACGGACTAGCTCAAATCGGGGAGCGGTTCGTTAGTTGTGGCTGATCATTTATTACCAGGTTCGTCCACCCTGAACAATAAACTCAAAAGGGTTTTATACATATATTAGACCTATTACATATAGTAGCTAGATATTCACACTTAACGCTAACTTAAATATGTACATAGAAGTACATTAAAATAAATCGGATACTGAAATAACATAACTAAGATTTCACGTAAAATACACATCCACCATCCCCCAAAGGGGCTGGGGTTGAATGGTTCTCAAGGTGGGCGACGGCGTACAATAGTGGCGGGCAGGAACGACAGGCAGCTTCTCCCTCTACTTACGTTTGCTGGAAAAGAACATTAACTACGCGTTTGTACACTCAACAAGAACTGATCTTAACGTATGCATTTCAATTACAAAGGAAATCTTATTTATTGTAAAATATTTGAAATTTTAATGTCCGGACCTGTTGGGTAGTTCACAGGGGAAGCTACTCGCTTTATACAGTTATGATAACGGGGTTATAGTTAGACAGGTGTTTGTGACGATAAGATAACAAAGTGAACGATTCCTTATATACCCGCTCTGCGGTTAGACAGAAAACCGTATTTTTAAAGGGACTGTTTTATACTTTATACTTTACATAAGAATTTGTATTTTGTATTGTGTAAAATGCAAATTTTAGGACAAACTTTTACGAATGAAAATGAAAATGAATCTAATATTTACATGGGCTTTCTTAACTAACGGTGATCTGTCTATTCACAGTGTAATGCTAATTATATGAGAATAAAATACATTCTAATTACGTTTAGTAATTAGTGGATATTTTAATGAAAAAAGAATTGGTGGTGTTTAAGAATGATTTAGTTCTATGAAAGTAAATCTGAATACTCTAGTTTTGAATATATTGGGCGTAGAGAGCGCGTAATGCGCTAGCCACTTGGATCCGCCTCTAACTGGAGAGACGTTAATAATAAGAATACTGTATTCAAACCTTGAGGAAGGTTTAGTTTTAGGATTGTTTATCACGTACACCTATAAACCAAACGTTTTACAGGTGAGGGACTATTGAAGAAGGATTATTTCTTTAATTCTGGGTTATCGCGATGTGTAGTGCTTATCTCGCGATGGGCGAGCGAATATTAAAGCGGTAGCAGGACTTCTAATAAGAAGTACTCTTTGAAAAGAACTAATTTTAAGCGGTTAATTACGTTAGGTGAGATTGAAAGGTAATGCTCACTGTTTTCGTAATATACGAAGGTGGGCAACCGAAATGTGATCTAACTGCGGGTGGCGTGTCGCTTTCAATCCGTAGACTCCCTGCACGTCGTTTCTAATTTGCCGGTGAAGGCGTGTTGGTGTACGTCTGTGTAAAATTTGTGTAGAATATCTTATACTGGTTGTGCTGTTTAGTTGATACCCCGGGTATCGGTAGAATTCAGGCAGTCCGCCTTTTATCCGATGGAGTATGTAAAAGACTACGTTGGGAATATCCCCCACCGTGGCGTCGTTTACTAGCGTATGTGTACGGTTGTGTAATTACATGCAGGTGATCACAGATTTAAGCAGCAGTAAACTCTGGTGTCTTCGATTAATTGCGGGCGGATTAAGTCGAGTTGACTCAACGGAAAAAGAGGATAAGAAGCTGTGGGCCCTCAAAGCAGACATTCTCCTCTTCAGCTAAGAGCCAATGGATCTGCTTCCTTTAATTCAAACAGCAGTTGCAGCATATAGGGATACATTTTTAGAATTCTTAGTAAAATTTTCCAAACCGTGGTGTATGGCATTTGCAATCGTTTTGAAATCGCATTCACACCGCTGATTCCAAGCGGAATAGTATTGGCTACGTTTTGGTTTTACTTCTGCAACTTGGACATTACTCATTCTTGGACTTCCTGATCTCGAAACGTCAGCTACAGACCCTGTTCTTTCAAATTTACTAATAAAATTCGATACGCCTTCATTTAGCACGGCCCTGCTCTTAAACCCATTTTCGTACGAAATCTTTGTAATCCAGCAGTGTAATCTTTACCTCATTCATAATAACATTGCACTAAACCAATTCTTGTTTGCGGATTCATGTTCAAATCGTTATAATTTACGTTTACGCGAGTTTTATTTTCTCTAAATTACGATAATTTCGCTTGACACTTGGATCAATAGTTGTCACGACAATTCTTTTGTTTTCTATAGATACACTAAAATACCATTATGTAAGCAACTAGATTCCATTTACTTTTTGCTATTAACTTGATTTGTTAAAATATATCCCTTACTTTATAATAACCCCATATTTATTTTTGGTGTTAAAAAAAGAGAGAGAAAAAAAGATTTGGATTTATTTGAGTATTTGTGCTAATCAGTTTAAGTGTGCGTGTTGTCTAGTTGGGTGAAGAGTACTGCGTCTGGTTAATCCAAATCGTTTGCCCGTATCTTTCGAGGTCGTCATCGAATAGACGGGGGGATGCGGAGGGCATATGGAGTATTGTCTAGGGATTCTTCTATCTCCTCGGGCAGGTCGTCAAGGACTTGTGTTAGGATTGCGAGAGGGTTTTTCAATTGCAGTTTGGTTTTTTCCCGTGGGAATTGAGAAAAACTGTAGTTGTAGGGAGTGATAACGATCTCTTTGGTTGTGACTGTGTCGCGGACAATTCTTTTGTGTGCAGAGATCCTTTCTAATGTCTGTATTTTGTCCGTGAAGGGTGGCATGTTTGCGTGCTGTATCGTGAGGTCGCTGGGGTAACTGAAAGGTAATCTGTGTATCCGTCTTAGTATTTAGCGTTCACATGAAGCGATAAAAGAGAGGTGATTGGGGTTTATGTTGGTGTGTATGTGTGCTCGGAAATCCACAACAGAGGGTATGTACATTTTGTACGTGTGTAGTAGTGCTTTGGGATGGCAACTTCTGATTCTACTCCGGAGAGCGCCCAGTTGGTCCGTCTGGAAATAGAATAGGATTAGGCATCTGCCATAAATAATAGGTGTTAATAGTAATTTTCCGATTTAGGCCGTCATGACCTGGGGCAGAATTGCGTCCTTTCTTGATCTGGTCGGGAGTGATTTCGGGAAAATGGATTGGAAATGAAGACCGAAGGAGTCGACCTTTCCTTGGTCCGACAAGATTAGCTTTGCTTGTGGGTCGGTTAAGTGGGATTTAGGGGTTACCTTCCTTCTGGTCAGTCTACCGAACTGTTTCCAGAAGAGTTTTCTATTTCTATACTCTAACTGGGAGGTGGATTTGATCCAGGAGTCTTCGGCGTGTTTGTTTTCTTCTCAACTGATTAAGGCGTTAAGGCGATTGTGTTCAATGGGATCGAGATATCTACCGCTTCCGAAGTTAGGTATCTAATGGCTCTCTTGAGATCTTGGGTCGTTAGAACATTGGATGTTGGAAGGTTGTTGGAGATGTGTTCATAGAACACATTCAAAAAATGTTTAATTACTGTATATTGAGGAGGTGCTGGACATAATGAAGTTTTGACCAGTAGTGGTAGATAATCTGATGTGATCGTGGTGTCTAAAAAGCACTCAGGATCGAAATAGTGCGCTAGGGGTTCGGAAAAAAGGATGTGGTCTATTACCGAGTCACCTAGATGGTCGAATAATGTACGCTGTGTGTTAGCGCCTCACAAAAGCGGCAACTTAGCAGAGTTGTTATTTACTAAAGTAATTTAGGTTTTCTAGTCTATTCTATATTACTGAATTGGGAAAGTAGGGTGGTGATACACAACCTGTCTATTGGCCAAAACAATCATTAACTACAACAAAAAACTATTTATTTTTCACATCTCTATTTCTTAGATACCGTAGAGCGACAATGAAAGATAATATTTTGCAAAAGCTGCCTGTCAAACATGTACAGAAATGCCATACATAGAATTTAGTGTTTCTAAACATCTTTCCCATTCACACTGTTCGTCATAGAAAAAATATGAAAGTAAAGGATTGAGTTAATAAATTGTGGGTAAAACAAGTAACAGAAAGACCACACTACGTAATGCGAAGACCACAATGAAATGAGTGTATAAATATAGATTTTAATCTACATTCGGCACAAATGTTGACCAACACTGATGAACCACATTGACGCGTCAAGATAGGTTTTGGTCAAAATTTAGACCAATGCCAGCCGATACCTATGAGTTACAGAACTTAGATCTAGATCATCAACGCAATAAATTTTGCCGTAACCCCAACGAAATTGATGTACAAATATACACTTTGGCCAATATTTGACCCAAATGCTGACCAACACTGATGGACTACATAATTTAGTTCTTGGCCGTCGAGGCAATCAATATTGCTGTGACATCAACCAAATTATTGCATAAATATAGATTTTTGACATCACAGACCTCAGAATTTAGCTCTTGATCATCGAGAGAATCCATTTTTCAGTATTCCTAACGGAAATAGGATATTTACATAGTTTTTGAGAAGCCTTCAGCTCAAACGCTGTTCAACATGGGTAACAGAATTCATCTCTTCGCCATCGAGGCAACCAATTTTGGTTCGACCCCAACAGAATTGGTGTGTAAATATAGATTTTGGACAATATTCGACCTAATACTATCCAACACTCATGGACCACAGAATTTAATCCTTGATCATCGATAGAATCCATTTCGTCGCATCCCCAACGAAGTTCGTGTACAAACATAAATTTTGGACAAAATTCAGCCCAAATTCTAACCAACACGTGACATAATGTAACTCTTTACCATTGACGTAACCATTTTTGGCGTGGCCACAGAAATTAGCCCTTTTTCACCGAGAGAATTCATTTGGCCGGATTCCCAACGACATTGGTATATATTCATAGGTATTGAGCAAACTTTAGCTCAAATACTGACTAATATGGGTGACAGGGTTCATTTTTTGGGCATCCAGGCCATCAAAAGCCTTCACACCAACGGAATTGGTGTGTAAATATAGATTTTGTACAATATTCATTCTAAATGCTAACCCACACTCATGGACCACAAACTTTAGCTTCTGATCATGAAGACATCCATTTTACCGCCTTTCCAACGAAATTTCTGTAGAAACATAGATTCTGGGCCTAATTCGGCCCAAATACTGATCAAAAGGTGCGGAATTTAACTCTTTTCCATTGAGGTAATAAATTTTGGCATCACCACCACGAAATTGATCTGTAAGAACAGATTTGTGGCAATATTTGGCTTAAATGCTCTCTAACTCTCGAGCATCACAAAATTAGCCTTTTTCATCGAGATACTCAATTTTTGGCGTTCCCAACGAAATAGGTATTGAGGAAAATTCAACCCAAATACTAACCAACACAGGTGACGATTTTAGCTCTTGGTCATCGAGGCAATCAATTTTGCCTTGACTCTAACGAAATTGGTGTCTAAATATAGGAATATTCCACCTAAATGGTAACCAATGCTCACGGACCACATCGAGCGAATCCATTTTGTTGCATCAACAACGAAATTGTGTTTGAACATAGATATTCGGCCCCAAAATCTAGTTCTCGATAGACAAGAGAATCCATTTTGCCGCGTCCACAACAAAATTGGAGTATAAGTGTAGGTTTTAGGCAATATTTAACCCAAATACTGACTAACACGTGACAGAATTAATGTATTGGTCATCGAGGCGACCGAATTTGCCTTAAACCCAACCAAATTAGTGTGTAAATATAGATTTTGTGCCATATTCACCTTCCACACAATATAGTTCTTGATCGAGAGAATCCATTTTGCCGCGTCCCCAACAAAATTGGTGTATAAACGTAGATTTTGGGAAAAAATCACTGTAAACACTGACTAACATCTCACAGAATTTATGCATTGGCCACCGACATGATCAATTATTAAATATAGATTTTAGGCAATATTTGGCCTACATTTTGGGTAAGTCTCACGGTCCACAGCATTTAGCTCTTGGTCATCGCGAGAATTCATTTTTTTGCATCTCCAACAAAATTGGTATGTTAGTATACCTTTTGAACATAATTCAGTTAAAACATTAACCAATATGAGAGACAGAATGCAATTCTTCAACCCAACGAAATTGGTGTGTAAATATAGATTTTGTGCAATATTTTCCCCAAATGATAACCCACAATCATGGACCACAGAATTCTGCGCCTGGTCATGGATGGAGTCCCTTTTGCGCGTTTTCAATGAAATTGGTGTAGAAACATAGATTATGGGAAAATGCAGTCCAAGTATTGACCAAAAGGTGACTCCAACCAAATTTATGTGTAAGTATAGCTTTTGTGCAATATTCGTCCTAAATTCTAACCCACACCCATTCACCACAGAATCAAGCTCTTGATCGTCAAGCGAATCCATTTTGCCACATCCCAACGAAATTGGTGTACAATTATAGACTTTGTGCAAAATTCAACCTAAATGCTAACTACCCTGGGTGCTGGAGCTCAGAATATAGTTCTTGATCATTGAGAGGGGAATCCATTTTGCTGTGTCCACAACCCTATTAGTGTATAAAAGTAGATTTTCGTCATAATTAAGCCCAAATACCAAAAACGTGACATAATTTACATATTGGCCGCTACAATTGGTTTGTAAATATAGTTTTTGGGCAATACTCGACCTAAATTTTGAGCAACACTCATGAAAGAGAAAATATTTTTTCGCGACCCCAACGAAATTGATATATAAACATAGATTCATCTCAAATACTAACCAACATGGGTGACGGAATTCAGCTCATCACAATCGATGCTCTCAATTTTACCTTGAGCCCAACGAAGTTGGTGTTGAAGTATAGATCTAGGACAGTGTTCAGCCTAAATGCTGGATCACACAATTTAGCTCTTGATCATCGAGAAAATCTATTTTGCCCCGTCCCCAATAAAATTGTTGTAAAAACATATGTTTAGGGCAAAATTGGCCTAAATACTAAACACCCATGAGTGACAAAATTTAGCCCTTAACCATCGAGGAACTCAATTTTGTCGTGATCCCAATGACATTAGACTTACACTCATGACTATAGATTTTAGCTACTTATCGTCTACAACGAACGTCGACATGGATTTTGAGAAGCTATCAGCCCAAATACTGACCAACGTTCATAAACACAGAATGGGGACATGCTGTTGCTACACTAGGTATCATATAACGAAAACCAGATGTTCGTCGGTGGTCTAGAAGCCGAGTTATGGTGTGCACGCACTACACTAACATAGGTTCAAATCGTTTTACTCACTTCGTTACAATAGCTCGGGTGACAAAAAATAAAGGATTAATCTGTTAATGTTTTGTTCTCGTTCGTAACGGCGCAAAAAAGTGCATACACCTCATAGCCTTGCCTTCGTTTTAATTTTTATACTTGTTTTTACACAATATTTTACTACGCAGTGAAGGTGTGCATGGAAGAAATTATCTTTTATTAAATGATTTAATCGTTTGTAATGAGCAGAGGTTAGGATTTACCTCATCAATTAATAAAAAATAAATTAATAAAATAAGCTGTTGTCCCCATGACTACACGCAGGTGCATATATTCTAATTAATGATAAAGATAATATAGGAAGGTTGTCAATAGATTTCTCTTTATCTACAATGAACGTGTATGTATATGTACTTCCCTACAAGAGTCCTCCATTTATTCATCTCTGAGCTATTAGTGTATAACAAGAAAAAAGGTGGAAAGTCACATCGGTAAAAAAAATAAATTTAGATGTGTGCTTATCAATGTTATCTGACAAGCTCAATATACACGCTAAAAAAGTCCAGATCCAAAAATGGACCTCGCCTCGTGCCACATTTATCTTAAAATGATCTCACTTTTCCCTTTTATAAAATCTATATGCTGTACTTTTAAGATAATATGGTTGACAACTTTGAAATTCTTTGTAAAATTTATTTAATCGCACATGAATAAAGATTCAAAACATATTACCTTCACATAACTACTAAATATTCCTTAATGGGTTCTAGCGCCGCCAGGAACATTGAAGCACTGCATTTAATCTTTAAAGTTTTAAAATGTATGCTTAAGGTACAGAATATTGCTTTTTTACTCAAAGGGTTACTTCTTTGCAGCGTTCAATTTATTTTAATATAACCATTGCACTGAATTACGTTGTTAACTATTATAATTCTCTTTATTATTGTAAGCATATATTCTTGACTACACAACGGACTCTTACGTTAGCGTTTCCTAAACCTCAGTATCTATACTATATGCGTAATTATATCTAATTGAGACAGATTTTAGGTTTTTGAAAGGCGAAACATGTTTGTTTTCATAACTGTCAACACTATAATTAAAAGGAACTCAGGGGTTTATGGTATAAGAGGGAATAGAAGAAGTTAGGTATATTTTTTTACTATAGCATGCACAGATGATTATAGGACAGCCCTGCAAAATCCCGGTTTTTATTTTTGTTCGTTGGCAGAGCGAGCGTTATCTAGGAAACACATATTTAACGAGGGTTCAGAAGGAAAAAAAATGTAGTTGACCTTTAAAGATGGAAACGAATAAACATAGAAACAATAAACTCTCATTTTTTTTATTACTGTAACGTAGTAAAGTAATTTATAATTCATTATATTTAATAAAGTATTGTTATTTCACGCTTGCAAATCTAAATATGCTTTAGCAAGCTGTATTTTAAATTCGTTTAAACAAATCCACGATCTTGAATACGGAATTTTAAGTTACGGTATGAATATCATTTCCAAGTAAAATCAAGTGTGCTATACTATTTTATTGGAATTTATGTGAATAAATCCTTATTTAGTTACATACTTTACTTTTACGTAGTTGCTTATACACCTAATTTTATGAAGGATATATGATTTATCAATTCGCTTTTTCTTTATTAAGTACGTTTCCTGTTCCTTATTACAATTATTTTTTCTTGTGTATAAATTGTAGTAAAACACTTTTTCAAGTTGAAATAGCATAATATCGGTAGACAACGCTTATCTAAATATTATATGCAATAAATAATAGTATTAAATATAAAAGTAAAAATAATCAATTTTACAGGAGTCAATTTAAATGATATTATGACTTCAATTACGAATTTATTACTAAAAACTATTTCTTACTACTTAAATAATGTATTAAAGTTTTAACCGTTAGATACAATAAGTTTAAAAATTAATTTTTGGTTTGGCTTATCCTACAAAGCAATTATTATGCCTTGCAAGGTTTCTAAATTTAAGACATTATGGTTACAAGTAAACGTATAGGGGTATATTATAAAAACAATTATTTGAAAAAAATTCCATTTTTAGTGATAACCAGTAAACATAAATCATAATAGTCCGTGGTAGAAGGCAATAACTAGAAAAGAAAAGAGGAAGAAAAAGTAAGAAATAAGTTTTACTACTTTAAGTATGATATGAACATCCCTCGATAAGGACACTGAAGCTGTAAACCTACAAATACTTATTGTAATCAAATAACTAATCATTCCTTTATATAACTCAATGATTGTTTTAACAAGAGTCATATATTAGTAAAAGACCTAGTTGTCCTTGTTATTAACAAGTGATTATCTCATCTCAATTTACTCATGGTTGCAACATTAGGTTTTACTATCCGAAATACTTACTTCATATTAGTCTTATCAATTTCATTATAATGGCTATTCATCGCTATAAAATTATTGGCAATGAATGTGATTCAATTGAAATTTGCGTATATGTTTATTATATCAACAGTTCGCAAATTGCAACATTATATCATATATCAATAATTCTGACACGTACTGGTTATATGTTAATATAACCCATACTACCATTATTACAGTTTTTTGTATGTTTTCCTATCCTAACCTAATTTCTTATCTACAGTTCAATGGAGAAATTATTAACGTGCATTTACTAAAGGAAACTTTAATTATGCATATCTAACATATAACGACACCATCATCCCTGTGCTGCAATAAAAACTAATTTTAATTATGTAGTGAGTGAAACCGTTAATGCTGCTGAACCAATAAATTGAAAAAAATGGGAATGAAACTACGAATCTACAGACAATAGTGTTAATAATAGTATTAATAACAGCCGCGATTCTCAACAGGTTACAGAAAATGTATCAGATGTCTATATCCTGATGAAAGGCTGGGTGTGTTGCTATTGTGTGTGTGTGTGTGTGTGTGTGTGTGTGTGTGTGTGCGTACGTGCGTACGTGCGTACGTGCGTGCGTGCGTGCGTGAGTGCGTGCGTGCGTGAGTGAGTGCGTGCGTGCGTGCGTGCGTGCGTACGTGCGTACGTGCGTACGTGGGCGCGCGCGTGCATACGTGCGTACGTGCGTACGTGCGTACGTGCGTACGTGCGTACGTGCGCATGCGTGCGTGCGTGCGTGCGGCGCGCGTGCGTGCGTGCGTGCGTGCGTGCGTGCGTGCGTACGTGCGTACGTGCGTAGCGTCGACGTGCGTACGTGCGTACGTGCGTCGTGCGTACGTGCGACGTCGTCGTGCGTGCGTACGTGCGTACGTGCGTGCGTGCGTGCGTCTGCGTACGAGCGTACGTGCGTACGTGCGTACGTGCGTACGTGCGTACGTGCGTACGTGCGTGCGTGCGTACGTGCGTACGTGCGTACGTGCGTGCGTGCGTGCGTGCGTGCGTGCGTACGTGCGTACGTGCGTACGTGCGTGCGTGCGTACGTGCGTACGTTCGGACGTG
>JARFJB010002510.1:165000-170000 GCA_036346205.1 Vesta saturnalis | reverse complement strand
TGTTTGTATGTGTGTTGTGTATGTGTGTATGTGTTTGTGTGATGTGTGTATGTGTGTATGTGTGTATGTGTATGTGTGTATGTGTGTATGTTGTGTATGTGTGATGTGTATGTGATGTGTGTATGTGTGATGTGTGTATGTGTGTGTATGTGTGTATATGTGTATGTGTGTATGTGTTGTGTGTATGTGTATGTGTGTATGTGTGTAGTGTGTGTGTGTATGTGTGTATGTGTTGTATGTTGTGTTAGTGTGTATGTGTGTATGTGTGTATGTGTGTGTGTGTGTGTGTATGTGTGTTGTGTGTGTATGTGTGTATGTGTGTGATGTGTGTAGTGTGTATGTGTGTATGTGTGTGTGTGTATGTGTATGTGTATGTGTGTATGTGTGTGTGTAGTGTGTGTGTGTGTGTATGTGTGTAGTGTGTTGTGTATGTATGTGTGTATGTGTGTTGTGTATGTGTGTATGTGTGTGTTGTGTATGTGTGTATGTGTGTGTGTGTGTATGTGTGTAGTGTATGTTGTGTGTATGTGTGTATGTGTGTATGTGTATGTGTGATGTGTGTATGTGTGTTGTATGTGTGTATGTGTATGTGTGTATGTGTGTGTATGTGTGTGTGTATGTGTGTATGTGTGTTGTATGTGTTGTGTGTATGTGTGTATGTGTGTATGTGTGTGTGTATGTGTTGTGTGTGTATGTGTAGTTGTATGTGTGTATGTGTATGTGTATGTATGTGTGTGTTGTTATGTGTGTATGTGTATGTGTATGTGTGTATGTGTATGTGTATGTGTGTATGTGTGTATGTGTGTGTATGTGTGTGTATGTGTGTATGTGTATGTGTGTATGTGTGTGTGTGTGTGTGTATGTGTGTATGTGTGTATGTGTGTATGTGTGTATGTGTGTATGTGTGTATGTGTGTATGTGTGTATGTGTGTATGTGTGTATGTGTGTATGTGTGTATGTGTGTTGTATGTGTGTATGTGTGTATGTGTGTATGTGTGTATGTGTATGTGTGTATGTGTGTATGTGTGTATGTGTGTATGTGTATGTGTGTATGTGTGTATGTGTGTATGTGTGTATGTGTGTATGTGTTATGTGTGTTGTGTATGTGTGTATGTGTGTATGTGTGTATGTGTGTATGTGTATGTATGTTGTATGTGTTGTATGTGTGTATGTGTTATTGTATGTGTATTGTGTATGTGTGTAGTGTTGTGTATGTGTATTGTGTATATGTGTATTGTGTATGTGTGTATGTGTGTATGTGTATGTGTGTATGTTGTATGTGTAGTATGTATGTGTTATGTGTGTATGTTGTGTATGTGTTATGTGTGTATGTGTGTATGTGTATGTGTGTATGTGTGTATGTGTGTGTATGTGTATGTGTGTATGTGTTGTGTATGTGTGTATGTGTTATGTGTGTATTGTGTATGTTGTTATGTGTATGTATGTGTGTATGTGTGTATGTGTGTATGTGTTTTTTGTGTATGTGTATATGTTAGTATCCACGATAACTTCAGAACGAAAATACTTTCGTTAAAATTTTGTATTTACCTTGTTTTCATTTGGCTTAGGGGGTTTTTGGTTTTTATCAAATATTTTTAAAATAGCCGAATATTTAAAAGATGTAAAAATACCTTGATGTAGACCATTGTCATGTCGATTAATTATGTTTTGTGCAATTTTTTGATATAACGCGTAATTTAGCGGAAAAAAAATTTCTAATGTAAAATTTAAATGTTACTTCATTATTTTCATTATCCATATAGCAATTAATTTCATAAGAAAAGGCGGAGACGAATTTTTTACATAAAACTTAATTTTACATCAGTTTTCTTTACAAAGTGGTTTTAATGTAAAGCGTAATAAATGTAAAAGTTAAATAGGTATGATTGGAAATGCTGCAGTTGTATTATCGATATTTTAACAGAAGCGGACCTCTTTGGAATTTTTAACATGTATTTATGTGTATGGATCTCTATATCTGAAGTTTTATACGTCATGCTGACATAGATTACAGTTTCTGTTTTTACAATGTTCCCTGTTCTCGTTATGAACATATAGAAAAGAGGTTGTGAAGTTATCACAAGCAAGTTTAAATTAAAATTATTTATTTTCTTTCAATTTAAGTTAGCATCATAATTTCTATTAACCTCCGTCTGTCTTTAAGGTTTAAACGTCTGTTTGACATAGGATTATTGTTCTTGCGTTTACAATGTTGCCTATTTTGGTTATGAGCTTCTTGTAAAAGATATTGAATAGTTATCCTAAAAAGAAATATTAAAATCATTTCATTTCTTTTAATTTCCATTTTGTAGGTTGGAAGATCGTGTGGTGTTCCACACCAGATATTTTAAATTACTGATACCTGCAGTTATAAACTAGTAAGTACTTTATTAAGATATTTAAAAACATTAATTAGAAGATATTCTAATACCTTTCGTAGAAGAAAATATTATGCAGGAGTGGGGAAGAGTGATGGGCAACAGCAAAGGTGAAAGTAAGACTAGATGGAGAACAGTACGCTGCATAAAACAGGAAAACGTAACGGCAAACCTGTGCCTGAAAAACACTTTCTAAAACCTTTCCACTGTATAAAATATACCATTGCGCCTTACTGTACCTAGTTATTGACAATCTTCACCTGGAAAAGTTGCAGTTCACTTTATATCTATTTTTCCCTAGTAGAAATCAACAAGATAATGATTTTTTAATGGTTCCAAGTTAAAATTTCACAGTGTAGTAATGCTTACCCTAAAGTTACCTATAATTCAAACTTGGTATGCAGCAATAATTAAAATGGCACACACGTAATACATTTGAGATTAATTTTACTTTTGATGTCTACAAACATGTAGTAACTACTTAAATTTGGCCGTCAAAGTAGGTTATAATTGAATGTTATGGTATAGAAAGGGAAATAGCTGACCTACCAAATTTTTGGATATTTTTTAATAATATTGTGATTATAATATTGCTGAATGTCAGAATTACCACAAGGAGTGAAAAGCTGTGACTACATAGAGATAAGTGTGTGTTTATGAATTTGAAAACATACTTGTGTTTGATGCTCTGTAAAGTATAATTTAGCTACTTTGAACACCGATACGAAAAAAACAAGCTTAAATCCAAAGTTATGTGAGTTATCTAAAAATTTGTATCGTTTATTAAGAAAAACGCAAAACAAAAAAACTATTATTAGTTTATTACGTATTCTAAAATAATGAAAAAGCGAAATGATCAAGTATTTGTACCTATGTAAAGACAAAAACGGTTTCCGTCGTTTCTGCAAGAGGAAGAAAACTAGCAAGGTAAGAGGCATGTGTACCCCATGCCATCCGGGGAGTTACTATCACCCTTACCATGGGCTCCTTAATATTGAGTCTTCGATTTGCTGTACTCGGTAAGGGATGTCGGTGCCTTATCCTTAATCTATTCTCATCCTATTCTTCCTCTCACCCTCACTTTCTTCCTATCGAATTGAAAGCCCAAAATTAAAAAAAAAGATGGCTGTGGTTTCTAGGACAATAAATACCGAATGTAAAATTTTGCCCCGTTCAGGAAGGCCGTGCCCAAATAACCTTGGTCATCCGATACTCACTTTCTGATCCATTATTGCAACAACTGTGGCATCATGTCTAATTTTAATGCTGTTCGCCAATATCTGAAACAGTTAAAACCTGAAATTTTTTTCTGTCTAAAACACAAGTCTACTCTGAAAGCTCCGATACAAAGGAAAAGTGTGTGCCTATCGCACGGACAACATCGACTGCAAGAGGATTTCTTTAGATAATAAAAAATTTGATGTGATTTGGCTAAACGTTGTGGTCCTAAATTTTTGAAATTCTACTGTTGTATTTATATGTCTTCGAATAATAGTAACTTTCAACACCTTTTCGATTACCTGAGTTTGATAGTTGACTAACATCTGTCCCAGTTTCCATCTTGTGATATGTTAATCCTGAGAGACTTCAATGTTCATAACTCAAATCGTCTTCAGTTTTTATTTACCACTAATCCTGCTGCTCATAGTGCAGAACCATTTGCTATTTCATGTGAACCCATACAAATGATATCCGAACCCACAAAAGTCCCTGATAACCCTAACCATACTCCATTCTCTTTTAGACCCCTTTCTTACACCAAACCTACTTCAGTTCTTTCCCCACTAGGCCAATCTCCCCATTGTCTAATAGAAACATCTTCTACTGTCCTTAATTCCTTAGTTGTTCCCAACACTGATAGAACCGTGTGGTGTTTTAAGTGAGGGAGTAATTTACTGGTGTGAATATTGTTTTAAGTCGTCATCCTCATGTGAACGAAGTTATACATTCCCAAAAACCATAATTGTACAGGCCATCCTCGGTCTCAACACTGGTTTAAAAGGACTTGTGCTAAAGCAATGTCTTATGCTAAATGGAGATCTAAAAAACTGCAGAGGGTGAAGCAGTCTACGTTGGTATTAGAAATACCTGCAAAAGTGTTCACTATATCTTAAAAATCGTTTTAACAACGAAAACGCAATGAACTAGCTACATCTCCTTTGAGCTATATCTCAATCAGGCGACTAGACCAGACGGCATCCCATATGTTAAAGAAATTTTCTCCTGAACTAGTACCAACCCTATTTAAGTTCTTTTCGATCTATATGCCTTCTGGAGAATTTCCTTCATCGTAGAAGTTAGCAAATGTTCAACCTATTCCCAAAAAAAGGCAATAAGACTGATCGCTCCAACTACCGACCAATCGTCATCAAAGGGATCAATCAGCAACTGTTCACTTTCCTTGAAACTAACAAGCTCTTTAGTGACCAAGATGATCTTTCCCAAGTTTGGAAAAATACATTAGAACAATCGACGAAACAGTTGTAAACACTCTCTTTGCTCATTCACATCATTAATATGCAGTTCAAATATCCAGTTGCACCAAACGAATGCAACCCACATTCTTCTCATGATATGAGGGAGCGGGAGAGAGGGAGAGGGAGAGGAGAGAGGGAGAGGTGA
>JARFJB010002510.1:0-160000 GCA_036346205.1 Vesta saturnalis | reverse complement strand
ACGTACATTTACTGTTATCTTAGAACATAAATACTACTTCATCATATGAATTTTTAATTTGTATTGGAAAATATGAAATATTTGTTACATCAAATTAGAATCTAGTTTATTGATTCACGTAAAGGCATGATATACTTTGATCATTACATCTATAGAGATCTGAAAAAGCAATTCATGGGAACTAATTTTTGGATTACTTAGATTTTTTTATTGGTGACTCAAAACAAAACATTAAAACAGTACATAACTAATCGTTCTTTTCTTAGAAATGTCAAGTTTATTATTGATTTTCTACCAGTTATTTAAAAAAAAAGATAATTAGCAAGTTTTTGTAAGCGACGATTTATTTGTAAAGTAGGGAGGCTCATTTTCATTATTTTACAATACTGTATATGAAAGACAACTAAATTTTGTTCTATTTAAGTAAAATATTAATTTTGATCTTGGGATATAATTCTTTGTGAATA
This sequence comes from Vesta saturnalis, assembly GCA_036346205.1. Taxonomy (NCBI): domain Eukaryota; kingdom Metazoa; phylum Arthropoda; class Insecta; order Coleoptera; family Lampyridae; genus Vesta; species Vesta saturnalis. The sequence goes on along the minus strand of JARFJB010002510.1, from coordinate 159,533 downwards.
ACTAATGCTTCGGAAAATAAGGAAATTATACCGATTGATAGTAAATTATGGTGTACTCACTACTTTTTGTGCTAAAGTAAAAAAAAGAAAATGAATCGAAAATGTAGTCATTCGCTTTATTTACTTCACGTTGTATTCGTATGTTGCCGCTTGAGTTTATTCGTTCTGTTGTATACAAAATATGTCCTTTTCAAGACACCTTTTATTATTTCATCATTATTTGTTATCCAAACTGCTAAGTAAACGTTTTGAACATGTGGAGTGGAGTAGTTTCTCACAGCCAAGCTCATGAAATTATTTATAAATTGTATGAATTTATGAAGCTAGAAAAATAATCAAAAGATATTATTATCCCTGTAGATCGTATGCATGAAAGATTAGCAGAAGTAACAGGCATATCCAGAAGAACAATTAAACGCATTACACAGAAAGGCAGATCGAAACCTGAAGGAAGTACATTTGGTTCACCTCGTAAAAAATATAAAAAACCAACACCTAGATCAACCATCGACAAGTTTCATGAAGAAGTTGTTAGAAGAATAATTTACAATTTTGTGTATCTCCAAAAGCAAAAACCCACTATGTAATATGTGTTCGCAGCTGTCCAAGAAGAAGATACATTTAAGAGGAAAATTAAGCAGCTTTCGATCGATTGTGAAAAAGATGGGTTTCAAATGGCAGAAGGCTAAAGACAACAGGAAGGTTTTGGTGGAAACTTCTGCAATAAGGGCGAAAAGAACCACATTTTTAAGAAAAATGAAAAAGCACAGAGAAGAGGGCAGAATAGGGACGAATCATACTTTCACAGTTCACATACGAGTTCACATGGATGGTATAATAGCAGTGACCAGGCAGTGAAAGCACCTGTTTCAAAAGGGCAACGTCTGATAGTGTTACATAGTGGGGGTGCTAAAGGATTTGTACCAAATGCATTGTTGACTTTTAAATCCGGATTAAAGTCAGGAGATTACCATGATGACATGAATTTTAAGAACTATATTTGTGGTTGACCAAAAAACTAATTATGTGTTAGTGGTTGATAATTGCATCTTACCACAACATATCTACCGAACCTAATCCAACATGTGCCTGGAAAAAGGTGAAATGCAGAAGTGGTTAAACGAACGTGGGATTGCATTTGAACAAAGTGAGACAAAACCCGAACTCTATGAGAAAATTAAACTTCATCGACCAATTCATAAACATTATTTAATTGATAATAATAATAATAATAATATTACGTTTAAATTTGAAGATGTGTGGAAATTAGCACAGAATAAATTTAAATCACTTGGTCGTGAAGAATGGGAAGCTGTGCGCAAACATACAGAAACAATTGAACAAGAATGTTTAGAAGAAGGTTTTATTGGTGAATTCGAAGAGGTGATTTTTACTGTAAATACAGGTGAAAGTGATGAAGAAATTAATTACAGAAGTAGTGACAAAGACAGCGACAGTGAATTAGATTCTAACTAATTAAACTTCTGTAGTTATTTATTTTGTATGTTAATAGAATTACATTTTAAAATGTTTTATCAATTTGTGATTTGTTTTATATATTGGTATTAGAATTTGAAATACTTCTACAAATATGTTTCCGATCAAACAAGGAGGGCCTCATTAACTTGCACGCTGCTGTGGAATGTAGAAGTTATTTCAATGTTTGTCCCCCTATTAGAAGTATTTCAAGTTATAATATTATAATCACATTCAGAAGCTTCAGTCAAGTTTTTATAGTACACATTTATACCTACCATTACTTAATCTAAGAATTACCGAACAATTAATTTTTCACATTTTCTAGTCGGCACAATAAACTAATAGTGTGAACTGAATAAATACTTGTATTTGTAATAACACTTTCTGACACACATTTTAATGTAACGACGCTAATTGATTGATTCCTGTTGTTGGTTCTTAAAAATATAAATATTTATACCTGCCATCAACTATGAGTTTTAAGAATTTACATATTCGATGATTGCTAAGATTAACAACCAAAAATCTTATCAGAAGTTATTCTTATTTTCTGTCCATCTGTTGGGTGTAATTAAAAGCTTATAAAACGTTGAATCCTTGATGACAATAGCTGTTGAACAGGTTATGTTTACTAACTAAAAAAATGATTTTAATGCAAATATGAAATAGATAACCCAATACATACCTAAATTGAAATTGTTAGAAATGATACAAATGTTCATTTACGATATCAACCAAAAAATCTATAATTACTAAATTAATTCATTTGCCGTATACTTTTAGGATGGTATTTTTGCTACCGAAGTTTCCGATTATAACATCATTTAAGTTTTTCAAATTGTAGAAAATCGCGCCGGGCATCTCGAGTTCCACGACGTTTTGTAACTGCTCTACCTACTATCATGAGTACTAGATGAAGGCGAAGTATCAACTATGTCAATATTCATATCTACGACAAGTAGAGTGTCCTCCGCTTCTACAGGTTGTCCAAACGACACAGTAGTTTTTTTTTTTTTATTTTCCAGATAATCCATCAAAATCTTCAGCTCGAAAATGCTTGGAACATATTTATAAATTCTTCACATTGTCAGAATCATTTAATTGGCATATTACAACCCATATTTTTCTAACTTTCTCTGCTGACGGAAATCTATATGCAACGATTTCTTTTATTATTAACTCTACAACTTACGAATGCAAGGTTAATTTCTTATTAAATGTATCATACTTATAGTTGCACCGAAAGCACTTTCGGACTTTCATCATAATCACAATTATGAACAAGCTCCAAGAATAATAACTTTCACTAATCTCGAAGACAACAACAAACGTAAACAAAACAAAGCCAAGATAAACTAATATGGCGTCCGCCGCAAAGGTCTTGAACTCCATATACGTAACAATATATGTTGAACTCGAAGGTACCACGTGACCTAGTATATAAGCGATGTAAGCGATTCATTGGTCAACAACAAATTATGAATGAAGTAAATTGTAGATCTTGGATTAAAAAAATAGGTGTAGCATGGTTGATAAATCGATTTAAATATTCGACAAGACTAAAAAGTAGAAAATAATACAATGAAAAAAGAAATTTTTTTAAAAATCATCATGATTTTATTTACGCGCACTAAAAAGGAGAAAACAATTTTTTTCTTTCCACCAAAATAAAAGTGTGCTTTTTAAAAGAGAGTTTCTTTTTTAAGCATTAAGCATTAGCATTTATTGAGTAGCATTTAATTTAAGAGCACTAATATTTGAAATACAATGCATTTCCACAACTTCTTTTTTATAATCACTTATTTCTCTACGCGTTTAAATACATGTATCATTATCAAGAGAAAATTCTATATTTAAAATATATGTTAAAAAACGAGTAAATGAAGAATAAAATATAAAATTTTGTCATAGATTTAGGATTTAAATTATAACTTTTTAACATTTATAGTGTTCTTGGATACAACAATGTATGTTGAATTTAAAGAAATTTAACATCTTACCAGATTCTAACCTTTGTTCTACAGCTTTATTACACCTCTACCACCCACCCTAACCCAGTTGCCTACGGAGACAACTAGATAAACTTCTTTCATGATTTTTGTATTGAATAACAACTGGAATGATCATAATCAAGTTTATTTGTATTTATGTATATTATAGTATTACTACCGACGAAGAAAACTGTAAGTGTTATCGAAACGTATAGATTTGTATAACTTAAATTCAAAAATATACCATAAAAAGTCCCAAAAAGGGAAGTATTTTCAATTTGTTAAATTTGTTTGTTAATTAACAAATTATACACTTGCGTAACGGCTGACAAGTTTTAGGCATTAACCTTAGTTTGCCCCGAAATTTAACGTAATTTTCTTGATCTTATTTTACCAAATTTTATTTGACACTAAGTCTTAAACAAGTGTGAAATATGAATGCAGGCGCTATACAAGATTTTTAGTTATTGCATCCGAAAGAAACAACTAATTTACCCTTGTTACTCCTTGGCCTCAGCTCCAGCACCACCATCACCACTGAGACCTAGAAATTTAAACCTTAAACATTTTTCCACGCGCTCGCACACGCACACGCACGTATACACACGTACACGCGGACGCGGACATGGACTTGAGCACGGACTACCCGCCAAACTAGTTGACTTCCGCTTATGAAGTTATGGGGAAAACCCAAGGTTGTGCCTTTGACTTGACTCATCACTTTCACTAGCATTACGTAACCATTTTCACGTGGGTCATCATCACTTTCTAAGTTCTTTTAAATTACAGTTTACTAGAAAAATTTAACTGCTAATGGCAAAACAATCTTACCCACACATTAAATTGTTTGCTTCAGTTGCTAACATCAAGGTATTTTCTTGAATAAGCTGTAAATAAGAAACATCGCTTACTGTGAAAAAAAAATTTTTGTTTACTTACTAACATCAAAACACATTTTCTAAAAAATAAGTTGTACATATAAATTAAACTTTTTTTAAATATAATTTTTGTTTGGTTTAGTTGCTACCCTGAAAACATTTCACTAATAATAGGTACAGATGTTTTCATTTTCTCACAATAAAAATCTCAACTAAAACGTTAAAATCAAAGAAACTGAACAAGACTTCCGTAATGGTGGTACACATAAGGCCATTTCAATGATAACACAAAATAGTGCACCACCGGTGGTACAAAAAGTCCTTATTCCGACTTAAGTCACATGGAACACACAGAAATAAGACGTTTTTCTTATAATAAGGGTTTCTTACCACCGGTGGATAAAATCACAGAAATCGCGTTCAGGTTTTTGTTGCTAGAGAATGAAAACACTATATTGTCACACTTTGATTGGAAGTATATGCACTTTTACCTTCCATCAAGCTAATTTGTAGAGAAGTGTATTGCACTAGGACAAAAAGTAAATTACCTTTTGTGCAGTTTCCATAGGGCCACTGAAAAATCCGGAAATCAGCCACTTTTTGTACTAATTACACACATTATAGGTGGTTAGAGAAAATAGTTATTTATGTATCGCTGCTGTGAACGAAGCTAGACGATATCGAGGAAGTTAAAGTACAACGCCATAATTTTTAAGCTTACCAAGAGAAACACTTTCCCACTGTTAATAATTTTGAATGCAAATATAAAGAAGGCTGCGGATTTTTATTGAAATGAGATAAATAGGATAATTATTTTTCAAAAGTTGGTGGAATGTTTGAATTTTATGGGAGAAGGTGAAGGTATTTTATTACTTACTACAACTGAGATCTTCACAATTATTTCCACAATTTCGCAATTTAATACAGGAGAAAACGAAGACACATTATTGAATGTGCTTTATTATTCCTTTATTGTTTAAAGGTTGGTATTATGCAGAATGCTAAATGTGTATCTGAAAACGTTCTGATGACTGTTCTCGTGTAAAATCAAAATTTTTAAAAAGTTCAAGCATATGGGGAAGGTAAATACAAAGCTGTCATAAAGTATGTAACTTTTTATAGTTATTTTAGGTAATTTTAAATATTGGATTACATGGGGCCATGTCATTGACAAAAATGGCCTTTTGTGATGTCTAGGGTTGCGAAAGTCTGTTAATAGTAACTGTGCCCGATACAGAGACATACATTACAAATTTTTGCAATTGCAACTCTAGATTATATGAAACTAACTGAAAATATGTGGCCTTCATCCAATAAAACAGTCACCGACTAATTTTTAGATATGACGGCACAAGCCGTTGGTATTGATACTATGGGAAAAATACCAAGTTTCGTAGAAAATTACTACGCATTAACGAACAGCAATGGGTGCACTGGCCATTGCTTTCATAGGAGCATACCCTTTTGCTAACAAAGGTGCTAGTATATCCGATCTTATCGCCAAGGTGGTTGGAAGTGTATATAGCACAGCCTAATTAAATGATGAAGAAAGACTCCATAGAAAACAAAAACAACATTGCTCATTCGGTTTTTAGTAACATATTACAGCATCTTGAAAATAGGGACGAACTTGATATGGGGCACTGTAGTTCCCATAAACATGTGTAGAAATAGAAACATGGTTTCAAACTATGATCATTCCGACAAAACTTTAGATTTTATTACTTCCCAAGTAAATGCAAGTAGACACTAAAATTGAACTAATAATATTAACATTTACCGTACACGATGGTAAAAAGAAAAGATAAGTAATAAATATCTAAAACTATCAAGACTCATTAATATATATATATATATATATATATATATATATATATATATATATATATATATATATATATATATAAAAGTGATATTTACTTTGGTGGCGTTGTTAAGGGAGCGGCCGCGAAATCCATTTTTGCGGCCACTGTAGAGCATGGGAATTCGTATCAAAAAGTTGTATAGAAAATCATTAATCGGTATGTGTAAGGTTTATATGTCGGTATTTTTATATTTTTAAAATACACAGCTGTTTAAGTAATATTTGATAAAAACCAAAAACTGCTCCTTCTAAACGCACGCCGACGCACACGTACACCTTCACCTTCACATACACGATTTGTGTAGGTATATTTATAGTTTTGCATAATTCCGTTAGATACGCCAAAATATACGTATAATATAATGTTTGTTTAAATTATCCGACGAATTGGCATCACTGCATTATTTAAAAATATAAATATATGCTATTTTCTTCTTAAAACACGAGAAAGATAATAGTACTACCGGAAAGTAAGTTAAATGGCAAGTAGCTGAAGTAGTATTTTTCTATACACATCAACATTAACAATATTTTAACCTCTGAATTATACAATCTTTCATACCTATTTTTTATAACTTTTCTTCTTTTATTATTTTGAACCATACGTTTAAAAATACAACCACATTATTACCAAATATTGCGTTTATTGCATATAAGTAAATAAGCCCAGAGCTTCTGACATGTCCCCTAAAATGTATCTTATTTTGACAGAGGCAATGAAAATGACATAAGGATGATTTTGGTGACGTGATCATCGATCCAAACCTGTTTGAACCGGTAGAATTATCGTTCTAGGAGAAGCCATATTAACGTTACTGTGATGTAAAAGATCGTGTGAGACGTGGTGATTTGTGTAGGCTAAGAAGCTAGTATTGATATTATAAATTCTTTTTAGCAATTATCATATTCAACAGAACTAGCTCGCTGCTGTGCGATATATAGAAAGTATTTTCAGTAACTAATGTCGAAATTTTAGTAATAGAATCGGCTCCAAAATCAGGAAGGATAATAGTTGAAGAATAATACTTTAAGACAACAAATTTCTTCATACAAAATGAAAGCACTTCATGCATTAATTGACCTTGATAGTACAATCGAATTTATAGCAAAAAGGTTCAGCCTCACTACGTGCTGCACTACGTACTCACAGTTAATCTACTTTTAATCTAGATAAGCAGTCAACTCTCAAACCTACATGTATCCGCTGAAAATACACATGGATTTTATTAGCACAGATTCCCCAAAAGGTTAATGTGTTGTAGGTAGCGGACGAGGAAAATTTAATTATTGTAACGTGCCAATTCTTGTCTATCGTTACCTTAATTTAAGTTTTGAATTTGTGTTATTATTGGTAAATATATTTACATTACGTTGGTATCTTATTTCTTTCAATAATTAAATTTTGGGATGTATTTCGGGCATCAATTTTTGTTGTTCTATGCGCAACGTGAATTGAACACGCTTACGCATTTCCGTTTCTTCTGCCGTGCCGATCGTTACGTTATCTTTTTTTGAGTTTTACTCCCTTGGTTAAGGTAACGAAAGGCTTTTATTTATATTTTTCTATATATTATATTTAATAGGGAACAAAGAAAGGGTACAAGGGTAAGCCTCTACATTAAGGAAAACCTCTTATCTTAAGAAAAAGCTGAAATTTTAATGGATTTCTATTTGGAAAAGCGCGATCGTGACATCATGAAGTTTAATAAAATGGCGCGGATGATATGCAATTTTATCTTGAAAGATTAAGAATGGAGGTACCTTTGGTTTGTGCCGATATCGCATGCTGTTTGTACTCCTGCTGTTAGTAGTCTGGTCTACCTTTCGTTTATTGGAATTGAAGCAACATCTGCTTTAGTGGTTTGTGCCTACATTTCGTTTCTTTATACGTTAGTGAGGATAATTGGAAATTAGCGGCTCGTACTATATGTTTATTTTGTGAATGGGAAATAACGTCTCAAACTGTAGTTCGTTTTAAGACGAAGTTAATTTGTTTATTTTGAGTACATATAAGTAATACATATCCTTTTATTGCAATATACATTTAAGGAAATAACAGATCAGTATAGTGTTATTTTGATACGGTTATAAAGGACAGCTGATTTCTGTTCCTAAGATAAAAACATTTGAGTTCATAACCTATCGTACTGTAATATTTGTTGACATAGGCCAGTATACGTTTTATTCTTGAATACAATGTTGATTATATTACATTTTGAATTTTAAGTAAATATAGATTATATGCTTGTATAGTTGTTTTGATTTTAGTAATTTTAAACTCGTAAACTTTTACGAGAAATATCGTTTTAGTTATTTATGCTGGAATTATTCAGACATTTTGGTTTCTTGAATATACATATACATACAGTTATATGGCGTTATTCAGATTACCTATGCTATTAATATAGAGCTTTCTCAATTTTTGTTGTATTTTAATTATTAAACCTATAAATTGAGTGGTGTCTAACAGGAAATGCATTACTGATTATTTCTATGGATATATCTCTGCGTCCCTCCGGACCTGCTCAAAAGGAGTTCTCAATTACTCAATCACACCTAATTTTTTATTTGTTATATTATTTTGAGATCAACGTGAAATCAAAGAAATTATCGCGAGGGAAAAGCGAAGATAGCTAAAGCCTAAATTACATACTTTCAAAATTTGGTAAAATATCACAATTTACAACGGTTATGATCAAATTACGTACAGCGAAATTAAAGTTATGTTAGTTTTGGTTGCCCTGAATTTCAATACATATGGAGTTTTCTAGGGATGAGCAAATGTTTTAAAAGTTAACTATTCTTTCATCAAAAACCCAAAAAGGGCGTATGTTTACCCACGTGGTCATTATTCTTTTTTTGTTATAATTTATTACCTTTTGAAAGCAACCCATTTCCCGAAAAATCGGGAAATTCGTCGAGTACATTCCCGGGAAATTTTATTAGACGTTTTTATGTTAAATTTAATAATTATAAACCGTTGGTAGAAGTACATAAACGATGCTTTCCGGTTTAGTAAAATAAAATTTTTCTCCTTTTTTTGTTGGGTTTAGTTTAAGTTTCCCATAGTAACATGGTCGTGTAGATAAACTTTTATCGATAACTAACCATCATTTTCAAGACAAAGCGTTTTTGTCAGTCAATAATTGTGGGGTCTGCAGCAAGCATAGAGTACAATTGCGGACTCCGCACGAACTGTCGGGCCATATACACCACCCGACAATTATAAACAGGCTTCTATTAAGCTTAGAACCCTTAGATTTACTTAAACCAGTATTTTTTTAGTAGCGACCTGGGGAGTATGTTTAGTGCTGAGCTGAGTATATCTGCCGAATTTTACATAATTAAGGGATCTCCTATGAATCCTATGTTGTGCTGCCGTCTTTGTGACTAAATTGCGCTGTTGCTAATTTTCGTGTTTGAATCTGAGTAACGTTTTACGTCTCTAAATATTAGTACAGACTGATTTAGATAGCTCTGTATGATAATACCGGTTGTTTTTTGAGAAGTTATATGTTCTGTTAAGGATTAACGTAATTTTATCTCTTATGAAAGAAACCATTGCAAATTCTTGTCTGATGAGAGAATTTATAACACTCATTTTATCAGATACGCAATATGACTTTAGTATTGTAAACATTTTGAAATGATTAATTTTATATTTTGCGCAATTAAAGTTTTCTTGTACTGATTATATAAATAAGAACTGGACCCTAAGCATGTTTACTCTTTTCTAATTTTAGTTTAAACTCGGCTTCTTAATCCAAACTATAGGAAATCTTTTTAATTCCGCCACATTAAAAATGTATTTCTAGAAAGATTTTGTATAGAATGTTGTGTTCATATCGATAATGCAGACCAGCATTAGGGTTGTGATTTCATGGTATTTAATACTGTTTTCAATTTACAACGCTACCAGCTTAGGTCATTAATAGATCAATTTTAAAGTACAATGTGTTTTAAATATCAAAATTCGTGTGCTAGTGAAGAAAGGTATATTTGATTAGTTCAAAGAAGAAAAATCTTATTTCAGTGGAGCATCATACGGAGCATATGACTCTCGTGTTAATGCAATTAGGTACATAATAACGCGTTATCTACGTTTCATAAATAGTGTAAAATATATTAATCGTTTCAATAAAAAATGTTATTTCATAAATATACTCATTACTAAATATATTTCCTGCATAAGTACATCAAAACTAGTTACTCTTATATTTGATTTAAAAATGTTATAATGGAATTGGATACATCCCTTGTCGTATTGATATGATGTCTCTTAATTCCATCCTCTCTTTTCGTATTTTTAGTGTGCCCTATTTAATTTAATATGTTTAAAAAAAATGATCTACTTGTTTAAAGGTGGCTAGTTTTCTCGCTAAGGAAGTTACTAACAAAATAATGCATTTCTGAGTTAAACAATACACTTTGGGTTATAATTACGATTGCAAATGAAGAGTTGGAAATCATTACCTGTTCCTTGACTTTATTCCTATGTTGGTTTCACCGTTTTTTTTTCCACAATTTCTTATAGATCCAACCACTTTGTCTTTCTTTGCATGTTTAATTTGACACGCTACTGTCATCCTTCTTCCAACTACTTGGCCGTTTTATGTAACTAATTCGTTTTGCGGGTCTGCACCATTTCACTATATCTCCAGTTTAAGTGTTCTTATCTGTTATTGATTTGTTATCAGTCATTCCTCTGGTCCGCACATGCTATACGGTTAAAAATTCTTACTTCATTTTTCTTTGCTATATTTTCTCCATAGGAGATAGTATCGCATAATAGTTTACAGCTTATTTCGAGCAGTCTTCATCCTCATATCCCAAGAAAGAGTATTATTGATCCCATATACTTCATTGTCGGTGAACGTTCAGTGATTTCGCCTTTTACGTTCAAATCTTTAGTCTCTGTATCGATTCAAATTCGCTGTTTTCCCTATGTGTTTTTTACTTTACACTAGTTTGTACTGTTTCCCTATTATAGAAGGTGACTCACAATATGTGAGAAGCATATACCTGGAAATGACTGGTTTTGACGTTACACGCTATTTAATAGGAAATTATTACAGAAAACCAATAACTTAAAACTAAAATAACTCATAGTAAATGTTGGAAGTATTAACCGTCAACTGTGACATGTTTGTATCCTCCGACGCATTGATTGACGCACACGTTCAAAAATTCCGCGACAGATCACTTAGCCGTTAATCAAGCAAATGTCTTATGATTTGGAATCACATGATGAGGATATTTTTCTTCATAAATACGTCTCGCGTCGAGGGAGTTTCTACTAGCAAGATCATAAAGCGCATATCGCACATCTATATTTTATAAAAAAAAATAATAAAAGTTTTGAAATGTGTAATTTTTGTGTAATTGTGGTACCAAATATAAAAAAAATCATAGTAATTAGCATTACTATTTAAAAAAATTATGCTTAACACACTAAAATTTTTTTCTGAATTCAACGATATATAGTTTGTTAGGGTTTGGTGCAAAAATAATGCTTAAAATCTGAAACTGTAAGGGGCTGTTATCTTAGAAATTAATGCACGCTGCATATTAGGTAGAGAATGCTTGAACTTCTTCCATATCTTCTCCTAAAATATGTTAATTTGGTATTCTTTGAAATTTATAAATTACACCTAGCTTTACCTGAGTCATAGCAATCCTGTAATAAATCCGGATCTTCTAGTGATCGACTTGCTAAATCTGATGTAGTAGAACAGGAACATAAAGATTCAGAGCAGCCGCATGTATCGGTGCGAACCATTTGATTTTTCCTGCATGAACATTTGTTGGTACTACATCCTTTTTTACAAGAACATTTTACAAGACCAATAACAGCCTGCGGCGCTGGTGATTCGTTTAATCTCTTCCAACCAAATAGATCTGGAAGGCTTTGCTCTAAAGTTGGAACAAAAGTACCTATTAAAATAATTTTTTTAGAGATAAATATCTATCTTACCTTAAAATATGTTGATTTAAAGCATCAGTCGTCGGAGGCAAGTTTTCCCCTTCTTGACCCTTGGTGGACACAGGTATTAGCACAAATCCTTAATGCGTTGTAATCGTTATTTTTGTAAAGCAAACATACAAATTCTTCCAAAGTAAGCTCCATCTCTACGGTGGAAGTATCTTGATTGCCCAATAGTGCTAGAGCCGTCAGTATGCCAGATGTTTCATCCATTTCCAAAAACAATTTTGCACAAAATTCTTTACTTATTTTGGAAAACTTCCCTGTCATATCCGTACCAGTAAATGCAAGAAAACCAATAAGTGCATTTCTGTGTGAACTGCTTAGCGATTCAGCCACTTTCCTAATATCAATTTCTCTTTTGTTTTGCCACGGCCAGTTATCATTAAGACTTTTCTGCTAATTGTTCATAATAACTAACTAGTAGAACGAAAACGTCAGTGTCAGGATTGTAAACTACAATTTGTATTTCTATTCCATAATATTCGGTCACACGAACTCCATGAAGTATAAAACTTGTATCGTCTTCTTCATGATTATTCTCCAACACATTTTCTGCCAGAGGTATATTTGAAATAGTTATGTTATTATGTGAGATAACATGCCTAATTTTTTCACATTCTAAAACTTTTTGCTAGAAATTCAGTAAGTTCCTTTTTTGTTTTTGAGTTCGATAAGAAATCTTTGAGCGAAATGTTTTTTATTAGTGTTACATGTGTAACATGATAAATGGCATCGGAATAGTTTTTACCCCTTTTACATCTAGTGAAACTTTTTAATGAGTTCTCCTTATAACTATCAAAAATTAAATGTACTTCATCATATGATCGAGTGACTTCTATTAGCATTGAAATAAATGCATTTGCAAAATCTTTACACGTCTTCAGGACTGGCGATTTTGAAATACACTGCGCTAAAGCCATTCCGTCAACTAAAATTACGGATCTACGATTGACTGATGATGGATTCAAAAGCGGGCGAGTTGGGCAATTTTTTTAAGATTCTTCCAAATTTTGCATCAATTTATATTTATATCGGTAGGAAGTAGAATGGTTCCATCAGCGGTAAGCAGAGATCGAGGAACTGAGTAAAATTCGTATTCTCCTACTGCGGTTCTTAAATCAATATCTTGACGAGTACTAGAAACTAAAACTAAACGCTGAAGTAGACATCCTTCTTCTCTAATTTGTAATAATTTTTTATCTTATTTTGTTCTAGATTTTGCATTCGATAATATAAATGTTTTTAATTTTATTTTGTGAACCGCATCTCAAATTCCTACTTTTCCTTCCAAAATTCTTTCAGCCTCAAGAGGCTTGTATCTTTCTTCTCCGAACTTACCTCTCTTTAAGATATCTCCAGCTACTTCTTTATCTAACATTTTTCCGGTAAGAAGATACCAAAGCAACTTGAACAATATTAAATTAAATTAAAGTTTTGTTATGAACTTATTCCTTCATAATAATTTAATATTAATCAAGTTGCTTTGGTATATGTGATCCTTGCGATATTGCAGGCTCACATCCCATTAATGTAAGTAATTTGATTGTAATCTCATTATATTTAAAATTTACATCAGTTCTACATACATAAAGACAGTGTTTGCATCGATTGGGGCTTGAATCTCGATGGCGCAGTTGGTTAGCGCGATATTCTAGCAAAGTGCAGGTCATAGGTTCAAATCCTACTCGAGGTAAGCTTTTTATTTATGTATTTAATAAAATTAATAATAATTTTTAATTACATATTTCCTTTGAACTTATTCGTTCATAACTAAAACCTATAATATTTTAATATTAATCTAGTTGCTTTGGTATGAGTGAATTCTTGCGATATTGCAGGCTCACATTCCATTAATATAAGTAATTTGATTGTAATCTCGTTATATTTAGAATTTACATCAGTTCTACATACATAAAGACAAAGTTCGCATCGATTGGGGCTTGAATCGCGATGGCGCAGTTGGTAGGCGCGGTACTTCAGCAAAATACCGGCCGAAGGTTCATATCCTACTCGAGGTAAGCGTTTCATTTATGTATTTAATAAAATTAATAATAATTGTTAATTACGTTAAAATGGTTTCAAACTGTTTAATGTAACTGCAAACAAATTTGAAAGTACCATTACTTCTTAAATACATATTATTATACTGTTGATCTGGATTTCCAAAACCTTGAATCAACGTTCGAAACTGATGTGTTACTTCTTTTTTAATATTTTTGCTTGTTATAGTGTTATATAAGATCATAATATCGCTGGAACGTATTTAAAGTGTTCCCAATTATTTTCAGGCCACCTTAAATAAAAATTGAAAAATAACAAAGAAAAATGAACAGTGTGAACAATTATTTCACAGAAGAAACATTTAAAACTTAATTCTAATTACTTTCTAGGACAAGAATTAAAAATTTAAAATAGTCAGTGAACTCCAACTCCAAAATTCTTCATTATTTAAATTATAGCCAGTGTAATTATAATTTTTCAATTCTTCAACCAGGCCCGAACCTGAAACATAGCAATAATGAGTACCTAGGCTCCAGAAGAAAAAGATATTCGTGTAGGTTGGGTATACACCCTGAAGAAGGAGAATTTGATTGAAGAGGGAGAAAAGTGCAGGCTGGATACATCAGGAACAAGCGAAGCTCTTCGAGCCAGAATAATAAAATATTTAAGGACTGGAGAAGGTCAAGTTGACTTACCCATCCCGATGGAACCTATCTTACAGTTTGAGACAAGCGAACTGAGTGGTACTACACCTGGTCCATCCACTTTTACTAACCATAATTTTCCAAATAGAACGGCTGATACCTGTGACAGGGTTCGAAAATGGGGACTCAAATACGATGGAGTTAGTGACTCTATGTCATTTCTAGAGAGATTACAGGAGCTCCAGAATTGTTACCAACTCCCTGATAACGAGATGTTATCTGCTTTACCCGAACTGTTCAAAGAAAACGTTTTACTCTGGTGTCGGAACAACAGATGTAATTGGCATACCTGGTATGATTTTCTGAGAGATTTTCGATTGCAGCTCTTGCCACCTCGATACCAACAGAAATTGGAAGAGGAAATCCGAAATCGAGTGCAACGACCAAAAGAAAAGGCAGGAGAATATGTTACATTTCAACTGACCTTAATGCGACGTCATGGGGGGTTGAGCACTACCACTCAGCTAGAACGGATATACGATAATCTGAAAACAGAGTACAAATATTATATTCGACTACAAGATTTTTCCACATTATCCGAGGTACTAGAAATGGCCAGACAGTACGAAAGGTTGCCTTTGCGAAGCCATAGTCCAGCCCATAGTCCTAGTTCACCCCGAGTACATTTTAGAGACCTTACCGTCCCTTCTTCATCACGTATTGCCCATATACAAACTAACGCTTGCCATAGAGTTCGGACTAATCCATAAACCAGGTGACAGACCTTCTTCTCCCCAGGTAAGGGTGGTGTGTAATGATCCTGCAGATCCTTGCTAAACATTTCTATCCTTGTAAATAAATTCCCCAAAACTTATTTCCTACTTCCTTCCACAACTGTATTTACCTTATTTAAAAATGTTATCAGTTGTTCCCCACTCTCACCAAAATCTCTATATAAACACTAGCTTCCCATTCAAGGTTATGCCTGAAACCACTCATCATTATTCCTATTATTATTATTATTATTATTATTATTATTATTATGACTCTCATTATTACTCTGCTGCCTGAAACCACTCATCATTATTCCTATTATTACTATTATTATTATTATTATGACTCTAATTATTACTCTGCTGCCTGAAACCACTCATCATTATTCCTATTATTATTATTATTATACCCAGACTATCCATTCGATCACCCAATTATTATCCTGCCTGAAACCACTCATTAAGATTCCTGCCTGTTCTTATAATCATTCCTGCATTCATTTTATCCCGTCAACCTGAAATCACACATATTCCTGCTTGTTCAAATACATTCATCATCATCTCCTAGTTCCTAGGAGTAACCTGAAAACCCTCCATTTATTCCACCTGACCCAACTAGATTTTACGATCCTGAACATCCAGCCAGACAATCCTTTAAAACCCTTATCTATCAGTCTACTCAACTTATCCCTACACCCATACTTTAACACCTTAATTAGTTATATGACCTTATTGTGGGTTATGGCCCCTATTTGAGTATAACCAAAGAAAGTTAAGTGTACAGAAACAGACGGAGGTAATTTACACCCCGAATGCTTTTAGATACTAAACTACACCTTTCCTAATCAATTTCACCAAGTCAAACAAGGATTCTACCTCTATGAGCTTGTTGAAGGTCTAAGCCGCGACAAGGATAGGTTGTAGATATTCTAGCGGCTGTAGTGAATTGACGGTGGTATCTTGCTCAGAAACATTCTATATTGTCACGACCAATATTATTCCTTTAATTCTCCTCTTTGATGGCTTCGGTTTTCGCCCCGAAAAAGGATTTTCCTATATCCAAATATACATCCCAGTTCCACTTCCGTTACTTATCATATTACCCCTATAACGTACATATCATCTTCATCCCCTTATAAATTACCACCTGTCACCCTATACAAATTGTATCATACCTACTTCTTCAATTACCTTTTGTTTAGTCATCCTATATAGACATACTCCAACCTAGATTCTATCATTATTCATCCCTACATAACATCCACCCTCAACCAACCCGAAATTAACCCTACACGTGAATAAAACCTGTTGTTCCTGTTTCACCACCAAATACTATTTCTAACTTAAATTAGAAAGAAAGCAAATCTCGTACTTACTCAGTATGTAATCCCATCCTCGCACCATTAATACACCACGTTTTTACACTAACTAGTTATTATCCCTCGTAATTTAATAAACAAATCTGTTCTCTGTTATACCAAGTTTTTATCATATGTTTTCAGATTTAAAAGTGTAGCACTATTTGGACAGGTTTGAATCTAAACCAGACCAGAGGCGTAGACTTTTTACAAAGTCGAGGAAGAATCGATAGGATATTATTCAAACATTGTTTCTTTCAATTATTTACTCGTTTAATTTCAGTTTTAATTTTGTTAGAATCATACTATAATTTCCAGTTTTCATTGTAAATAAACCTATCCTGTTATTGTGGTAAATGTTTGTATAGTTAGACTAGTTTAGGCAACCAAACCTACTTCCAACCATCCATAGTAATCTGAACCGCCCCTTAAGAAAGTATTCATGTTCAAATAGAGCATACAAATTGTAAAGTAATAAATTTTGCAACAGGTAAAAGAAAGATAGCAGTTACCAGAACCAGGAAGCATTACAAATGTTGAGGGTGAGGTGTGAGTGTGTGAGTGTGTGAGGTGTGAGGTGAGTGTGTGAGTGTGGGAGGTGTGAGGTAGTGGGAGGGGGTGTGAGGTGAGTGTGTGAGGTGTGAGTGTGTAGTGTGTGAGGTGTGAGTGTGAGTGTGTGAGGTGTGAGGGAGTGTGTGAGTGTGTGAGTGTGTGAGGTGTGAGTGTGAGTGTGTGAGTGTGTGAGGGAGTGTAGGTGAGTGTGTGGAGTGTGTGAGTGTGAGTGTGAGTGAGTGTGTGTGTGAGTGTGAGGTGGAGGTGTGAGTGTGTGTGAGTGTGAGTGTGAGTGTGTGAGTGTGAGTGTGTGAGTGTGTGGGGAGGTGTGAGTGTGTGGGGAGTGTGTGTGGTGAGGTGTGGAGTGTGTAGGTGGGAGTGTGTGAGGTGGAGTGTGAGTGTGTGAGTGTGAGTGTAGTGTGGTGGAGTGTGTGGAGTGTGTGAGGTGGAGTGTGAGTGATGTGAGTGTGTGGGGTGGAGGTGGAGTGTGTGTGAGTTTTTTTGGGGGGGGGGGAGGTGGAGGGTGGAGGTGTGGAGTGGTGAGTGTGTGAGGTGTGGTGGAGGTGTGAGTGTGGGAGTGTGTGAGTGTGTGTGGAGGTGAGGGGAGTGTGTGAGTGTGATGTGGTGTGTAGGTGTGGAGGTGTAGTGAGTGTGGAGGTGTGAGTGTGTGAGGGTGTGTGAGGTGGAGTGTGAGTGTGTGAGTGTAGTGTGTGAGTGTGGAGGTAGAGGTGTGAGTGTGTGAGTGGAGTGTGTGAGTGTGTGAGTGGTGAGTGTGAGTGTGAGTGTGAAGGGAGTGTGGTGAGTGAGTGTGAGAGTGTGTGAGTGTGGAGTGTGAAGTGTGGAGTGTGAGTGTGTGGGAGTGTGAGTGTGTGAGTGGAGTGTGTGAGGTGTGGTGTGGAGTGTGTGAGGTGAGTGTGTGAGTGTGGAGGTGTGGTGGAGTGTGTGGAGTGTGTGGAGTGTGTGAGGTGTGAGTGTGTGAGGTGGGAGTGTGTGAGTGGGAGTGTGTGGAGGGGAGTGGAGTGTGTGAGTGTGGAGGTGGAGTGTGGAGGTGAGTGGGAGGTAGGGAGGTGGGTGGAGGTGAGGGTGGTGGAGGTGAGTGTGGAGTGTGGAGTGTGTGGAGTGTGGAGGTGGAGTGTGAGGTGGAGTGTGTGAGTGTGAGAGGTGAGTGTGAGGTGGGGGAGTGTGGAGGTGTGAGTGGGAGTGTGGTGGGAGGGAGTGTGAGTGTGGAGTGTGGAGGTGTGAGGGAGTGTGTGAGTGTGGAGGTGGTGTGTGAGTGGGGTGTGGAGTGTGAGTGTGGGTGTGAGGTGTGGAGGGGAGTGTGAGGTGGAGTGTGGAGTGTGGGGAGTGTGGAGGTGTGAGTGTGAGGTGGAGGGTGTGTGTGAGTGTGAGTGGAGTGTGGAGTGTGGGGTGAGGTGTGGGGAGTGGAGGGGAGTGTGTGAGTGTGTGAGTGTGTGGAGGTGGAGTTGTGAGTGTGAGTGTGAGTGTGGAGTGTGAGGTGAGGTGGAGTGGGGTGTGTGAGTGTGAGTGTGGGTGAGGGAGGTGAGTGTGAGTGTGTGAGTGTGGTGTGGAGGTGTGGGTGTGGGTGTGAGTGTGTGAGGTGGTGTGGAGGTGGAGGGTGAGTGTGAGGTGGTAGGTGGAGTGTGGGAGTGGAGTGGGAGTGTGTGGAGGTGTGAGTGTGTGAGTGTGAGTGTGTGGAGTGTGAGTGGTGTGGAGTGTGGAGGTGTGGTGTGTAGTGTGTGTGTGTGGAGTGTGTGAGTGGTGTGAGTGTGGAGTGTGTGAGGTGTGAGTGTGTGAGTGTGTGAGTGGGAGGGGAGGTGAGTGTGATGTGTGAGGTGAGGTGGGGGGGTGTGTGAGTGTGGAGTGTGAGTGTGAGTGTGGAGTGTGTGGAGTGTGTGAGGTGTGAGGTGTGAGGTGTGGGTGTGGAGTGTGTGGGTGGAGGTGTGAGGGGAGGTGAGGTGTGTGAGTGTGTGGTGTGTGGTGAGTGTGGTGTGGTGAGTGTGTGAGTGTGTGAGTGTGAGTGGTGTGAGGTGTGATGTGGGGGTGTGTGAGTGTGTGAGGTGTGGTGTGAGTGTGTGAGTGAGTGTGAGTGTGTGTGAGTGTGTGTGTGGAGTGTGTGAGGTGGAGTGTGTGAGGGAGTGTGTGGAGGGTGTGAGTGTGTGAGGTGTGAGTGGGAGGTGTGTGAGTGTGGGTGTGGAGTGTGGAGTGTGGAGTGTGTGTGTGTGATGTGTGTGAGTGTGGGTGGTTGGTGTGTGTGTGTGGTGTGTGTGTGGTGTGTGAGGTGTGTGTGAGGTGTGAGTGTGAGTGAGGTGTAGGTGTGTGTGAGTGTGTGAGTGTGGTGTGTGGTGTGTGGTGTTTGAGTGTGTGGTGTGTGTGAGTGGTGTGTTCGGTGTGTGTGTGTGTGTGTGTGTGGTGTGTGTGTGTGTGGTGTGTTGTGGTGTGCTGTGGTGTGCTGTGTGTGTGTGTGTGTGGTGTGCTGTGTGTGCGTGTGGTGTCGTGTGCTGTGTGTGCGTGTGGTGCGTGGTGTGTGTGTGTGGCGTGTGCTGGTGGCTGGTGTGCGTGTGCGTGTGCGTGCGTGTGCTGGTCGTGGTGGGTGCGTGCGTGTGCGTGTCGTGTGCGTGTGCTTGGTGCGTGCGTGTGCTGTGGTGGTGCGTGCGTGTGTGCGTGTGGGTGTAAATCATTGTATTTGTCCAGTTATGAACTCTTGTAACATTGCAGACGAAACATTCTATCTTGATAACGGTATTTTATCGTTTATTTTTCTGCACACAACTGATGAAGCAGTAAGTAGTAAATCTCCATGTCGTCTGGAAAATGAGTACTGTTGTTTTGGCTTATTTATGGTAGGGGTTATTTTAGCCAAACTTTAAAACTTGAAATTCTATTCGGAGTGTATACTTTCTAGTTAAAGGTTGTTTCCACACTATACAAGCAACTGTGTGTAACAACTTAATAACAACTTAGTAACAATTTAAATGTGCAGCATTAAATGTTGTAAATTATAAAATAATTTCTATTCAAGCAAATGGATATCTAGATCGATTCCAAAAACTTTTTATCTTTTTCTGAGAGATATGATGAATACGCACTTTTTACGATCGCATGATATATAGTTAATAAATTCAGAAACATTTTACTCATTCATGAGTTATTTAAATACTCCTCGGCCAGTTTTGAATATCGTGTTATTATCAAGAGCGTCAGCAGATGTAGTAATTGTGGCGTTTTAGGTTACGTAGTAATGAAGTGAGTCTTACCTAGATCTCTAATATATTAAACGCTATTCAACAGTTCTCAAAATCTAATGTAACCATTTAAAAAGGAAATACGAGACATGGACGCATTACCCGAGGAGTTTGGGGGGTACCAAATACTCGTCAGTAATAGGAAGGAGGCGGGGAAATTTGTTTTAAATTAGTACAAAATTATGAGTTTTATGCGTTCCATGGCTAATGCAGTAGTGACAAAAACAAAATCTATCTCATTCTCTATTTTACTTCGGTTTTTAAAAGTACATAGTTAATAAAATGTCGAGCGAAACGTTATTCATTTGTATATTTTTCCATTTCTGTGGCGGCGTTGTATCCTGGTAAACACATATACATATCACCAATTGTTAGTATGTTGTGTGGTATATCTTCATTCTTGAAGTGGTTACAGAGTTGGATTCATCGTTTGTCAATAAAAACAGAAACTTCTCACCACCAATTTATTTTCTGAGTGGTTCTGTATTTTTTAATGCACACAATCGAAAAGTTCCGAATCGTCAATATGAATATAAGGGTGTTGTTATTCAAAAACAACACCCACATTGACCCAAGAAGTTCTTTTTTAGCAATACCCAATGAAATGCTCGCGAATCCTCAAAGTGTTGCGTCCATTTATCCCAATAAGCTATACAAGTATTATAGTACATGGTCATTGACGTTTTAAATTGAGTTACGGCTAGATTTTATTTTTTTACCAAAGCTACTAGCATAGTGTTAACTTGATTTGGCTAAAAGACTTTATTTTTCCGTTCTTAATTGTTACTTTAAATTGATAGAACCATGTACACTTCTATCATTGAACGTTTTTCAGATTCCACTTGCAGCACACATTTATGAAGTGTAGAAGACTGTGAGTGAAGAAACCATTGCCAAACTTCAATTGTTTTTAAAACTATTAAGAATCAATGTAGGACATTTTTCTTGAGAGAGAAAGTAACTGTTTTTAATATTCTTTTTATCGAAGGTAACAACGATAACCATCTGGTTTTATTGCATCCCAACAGTTTATAGTATTTACAAACATTAACTAACTCACAAAAATGCTTTTAATTGTTCAATTATACAACAGTATAAATGTAGCGATAGCCAGATTTTTTCAATAATGGCTTCGATGTCAATAGGCGAGCAGTCTGATGATGTTGGAGTACATTTATGACGCATATGAGCCGCACAGTTCACCCCAACTAAAGAGTTTCTACCGTCCTAAATTCACCCTACACCTATTTATTTATTTAAAAACAGTTATTTATTAACGCTTAACGTTAACTAACGAACTATTTACACTACATTTATTTACACACGAACAAGACACCCTTTTATACAAATTCTTTTCGCGTTGGGCTTCATACTTAATACTGCCTCATAAGCTGTATTGCGCACTTTTCATTTTGAGTCGAAAAAACTACTAGAAAAGTCTCGTAAATTGTAGAACTTGTGATGTAATCATATTGTGTCTTATCTGAAGGTCGCGCTTCCTTTTTCGTAGTTTCTAGACTTTGATTAATTCCTTCTAAACCATGAAACAGCTGAAACGGGACAAAAAAGGGACTTCTTTATAAACACGAAACATTTATGTGATTTATTTAAATAATTACCTATACGAAACAATCTATTTAAAAAAGGGACCGCCCCTTATAATACCTTATTTACCGAGATAAATATATGAAACTATATATTTTCAGAAAGCTAAAAGGTATCTCTAATTAATGGAGTCATAGCCAACTATGGTTACCATTTAAAAAAATGCAACTTTGGTTTGTAACTCGGAAACAAATTAAGTTAGAAAAAAATCGAGTACGTCACTAAATTGCACATAAAAAAAGGCACAAAAGATGTTTTTACCAAAATTTTAAATATTCACAAACAAAAAAGTTACGGGATTTTAAAGAAAACGGCATAAAACGAAAAACACCCTATATTTCCCAAACGAGTCGAGATATTGAAAGGTTCTTTAGATTATTAAATTTGTTTCAAAAATCGGTCCAAGGGTCCCGACCATGATTTTACTCTATCTATTTGGGAAATACCTAAAACCCCCCAATTACGTCGAAAATAGGACACCCTGTACAATGGAAAACTTATTTCAAGGTGTAGATTTATCATTCGTAGACATCGTTTGTCTCGGTTGAAATGACTTTTTAATTTGTTATTTATTCAAGCCATTATTTATGAAAACATTTTCATGATGGTTTAATTCATGTTGTAGTTTACCTGAATGACAAATTTTTGTGGCACGGTTGTACAAAATTCGCATCGTACTAAACTTTCGTGCTGGACAATGGTGTGATGAAGCATTAATATAATGATCTGTATGAGTTGGTTTACGATATACGGAATGTGTTACGCATCTATCTAGTTTTCTTTCAATTAGAACATCAATGAACGGAAGACAAACATATTTTTCTTTTTGTATTGTAAATTTAATGTTTGTATGTTGATTGTTTAAATGGTTTAGGAACACCATTAATTTGTAACAACCTTTTTTTGTGATTGTATTAAAAAATACGTTAATCTAAGATCATTAATTTATTTGGCGTAAAATTAGAGAAGTTTTTAATTATTTACATGTAAAATTGAGAAAGGCAACTTAAATTGCATTTCATAGAACATATATTTTGGGTGTAATATTATATAAATAGTTATAGTTCCCTTTCTTTTAAAAATTGACTGATCATTGTATTTCGCGCAAGGCGTGACACTTTGAGGGGGGCATTTACAGAAGCGTTTCTGAAAGCCTATATTTTTACTTCACTTGCTGCTGAATGTTAAAGCAGAAGTAATTGTTATAATGGTTTTTACTTCATTTTATATTTGGTGCCATCAGAATTTTGGTGGTAAGTTAGTTTTCAATTCCTTATATTTTAAAGCTTAAGTATTTGCTCTTTCCAGGCACTTACGTACACTTACGTACACTTACGTACACTTACGTACACTTACGTACACTTACGTACACTTACGTACACTTACGTACACTTACGTACACTTACGTACACTTACGTACACTTACGTACACTTACGTACACTTACGTACACTTACGTACACTTACGTACATTTACGTACAATCATTATAGTACTTATATTTATATTTTAAATGGCTCTTAAGTTACTTATTTACACAAGTTTCTCTTCATTCAAATAATATCATCTTAAAATGCAATTTTAATACAATAAAACATCAAGAATACAATAAGTTTAGTGGAACGAAAATTCCTTCAAATACCTAGTAGATCGCGTTGTTACAAGAATACGAAAGGAAGATGTAGAAACGCTTTCATACTGATTGACTGTTCCGCATGCATAATAAAACACAGGAAGCTGTCTAAAGAAAATCATTATACTGAGGAATTTATGTGGTAAATTTTATATTTTTTTAAGCTTAGCTTTAAAACCTTTTCTTACCTCTCCTTAACCATTCATATATTGGGAAAAATAAACTTAATTGCACATTGTTAATTTTAGATTATTATAGAAAATTTATATTATACTGACGCGGGCGAGCAGGGACTTGAAATTTATTACTTTGTTATTTTAATCATTTTTAATACATTTGTGTTAATGTTACACTGGGGCTCGAAAAAGGGACCTGATTTGCTGTTGTTTCTAATGCTAGTTGTTTTCAATTTTGTTTTGATTATTTAGTGTTGACATAATTTTAAGGAGTGTTACGGTTTATTGTTTTACGCTTGGTCTTTTATGTGTTTATATAATGAACTTTATTGAGTGTGTTATATAATATTTTTTACGATGTCAAATTTTAATTATTTAGTTGATGTTTTATATAGTGATGAGTTATTAATCGAACTAAAATTTCGCAATGTAAGTGGAGCAGAACGGTTAATTGTGGAAGAGAAGCGTAAACTTTTAAGACGACTATTAAATGCAGAAAAGATCAATCCAAATTTATTTGATTCATACCCGAAGTGCGGTATAAATCAAACAGTAGAATTGGAATTATTGAAGGAAAAGTTAAATCATATTCAGTCTTCAATTAAACTTTTTAAACATAAGCCCTCGAAATCAGAATATCTTAGACTACACACACGTCTAATTCATATTTTGAAACACCTGAATTACATTACTTTTGGTAATGAATTTTTACATTTACATGATCAATTGTTGACGTTATGTAACGAATCGTTAGAATTAATTGAATCTATAAATGAAAATATTGAATTAAATAATGATGTTTCAAATTTAGATACTTCTAATATTTCGATGTCACAAAATGACCCTGTTAATACTTCAGTTAATATACCTACAGAAGATTTTTCCACGTTAATTAATAACTTACAAATTTCAAAAGGTTCTGTTCCTGTATATAAATTAAATTTAAAATTTAATGGTAGTGAGAAAGAAGTTTTTACTTTTATTCAAAGATGTGAGGAGCTAATGATTGCTCGAAATATCTCTAGGAAGGAGATGCTTTTATCAGGTGTTGATTTATTTGCAGGGAAAGGTTTAGTTTGGTATAGGGCAATTAAACCGTTTTTACATACTTGGGATGATCTTATTACTAAATTAAAGAGTGACTTTTTACCGGAAGGACATGACGAAGTTTTGTTAGAGGATATTAAAAATCGTAAACAGGCTTTTGATGAAATTCCAACCCTTTTTATTTCTGAAATGGTTAATTTATTTTCTCAATTAGAGATTCCTCCTTCGGAAGGTGAACAATTAAAGATTATAATGAAAAATTTACAACCTTGGTTCGCTACTCAATTAGCCTTTGTTAGTGTAAATGATATTTTTCATTTAATAGATTTGTGTAAAAAATTACAAGTGAAAGCTCAGAATTCTAAATTCAAATTTAATTCTTATTCAGATTCACAAAGACAATCTGATTATAAGCCTTCTTCGGCAGTGAAACAAAATATTAAACCTTAGGTCCATTTTTCAGGTATTAAACCAAAAATATGAATTCTACTTTTACTGCAACAAAAATTAATACAGCTAAGTCTTCAACAACATGCTTTAAATGTAGACAGTTGGGTCATACCTTTCACACCTGTGATAAGGATGATGATAGAATCTTTTGTTTTAGATGTGGTTATTCCAATGTTACTTTTTCTAATTGTCCGAGGTGTAAATTTTCAAAAAACTGGTAAAAGGAAAGTGTTCCGTTAGTCGACACATTTCTTATGATTTTTCAGAGGCTGATAAGCATGTTTTTAACGAATGGTTGATTACTGTTAAGGAATTTTTTGGAACTTCGAAAAATTGTTCTAAATTTGTTGAGAATAATGATGATGTTAGATCTTTTATTAATGTTAAGATTTTTAATGAGAATTTTATTGCTTTATTAGATAGTGAAGCTACCGTAACAATTTTAGGTAAGCCTGCTTTGTATTTGATTGATAAATATGATTTAAAATTAAATAGGAATTCGCCTTTTTCATCATTGGTTATTGCTGATGGTTCTTCACAATCCATTTTGGGAGTGTTGATTTATCTTTGACTATTAATGGTATTACTAAAACTATTTCTGTTATTGTTTCTGAATTTATTACTACTGCAATTACTTTGGGGGTAGATTTTTGTCGTTTATTTGAAATTAAAGCTGATTTTGGTGAAAATTTTTATGTTGCAAACTCTGCGGAGACAACTTTTTCTATGATTAAGAGTATTGATGATCTTAATAATAATCAAGTTTTTGAATTAAATCAAGTTATTGACCTTTTTAAAACCTTATCAACAACAAAGTTAGGTAAGACAAATAAAGTTTTTCATTCACTTAATACTGGTGATGCAGCACCAATTAAACAACGTTATTTTCCATTATCTCCTGCTATGTTGGAGCATGCGAATAGAGAAATTGATGATATGTTAGAGCAAGGAATTATTAAACCCAGTTCTTCTCCTTGGAATTCTCCAATGGTTTTAGTTAAGAAGAAGTCAGGTGATTTTAGAGTTTGTTTTGATGCTACGAAATTAAATTCTGTTACAAAAAAAGATGCTTACCCTTTACCTTTTTTAAACGATATTTTGGATAAATTAAGAGATGCTCGTTATTTAACTTCAATTGACTTAAAGAAAGCTTTTTGGCAAATTCCTTTAGACGCTGAGAGTTGTGAAAAAACTGCTTTTACTGTTCCACGTAGAGGATTATTTGAGTATACTGTTATGTCCATGGGACTTACAAACGCACCCAGTACATTACAACGATTTATGGATTCCATTTTAGGACATGATTTATCTCAATCCGTTTTTGTTTATTTAGACGATATTATTATCTTTTCAAGCACTTTCAAGGAACATGTTTATCTTTTAACGGAAGTTTTTAAAAGGCTTAAGGGTGCCAATTTGAATATTAATTTAGATAAATGTGAATTTTGTAAACCTCGTTTATCATATTTAGGCTTTGTTATTGATAAGAATGGTCTTCACACCGATCCTTCAAAGGTGGAAGCTATTACTCAATTTCCTCAACCACATACTTTCACAGAAGTTAAACGTTTTATTGGAATGTGTTCTTGGTATAGACGTTTCATTCATGATTTTTCCACAATTTTAGCTCCGATTAATAATTTATTGAAAGGTAAGAAGAAATCTCAGAAAGTTTTATGGAATGACGAAGCGAATGATTCATTTTTAAAAATTAAATCTTTATTAGTTGATGCTCCTATTTTAGCGAGCCCTGATTTTCTAAAACATTTTATTTGCAATGTGATGCATCTAATTGGGGGTTGATGTGTATTAACACAAGGTGTTGGAGAAAAGGAAGTTTTATTGTTATGGTTCTCGTACTTTAAACAAAGCCGAGCAAAATTATTCTATTACAGAACGTGAGTTACTTGCAGTTATTTTTGGTATTCAAAAGTTTAGACCTTATATTGAAGGTACCCATTTTAAAGTTATTACTGATCATCATTCATTGATTTGGCTCAATAATTTAAAAGTTCCTTCTGGTAGATTAGCCAGATGGAGTGTTAAACTTCAACAATTTTATTTTGAAGTTATTCATCGTAAAGGTAAATTAAATGTAGTTCCTGATGCACTTTATAGAGCACCTTTGGAAGTTAGTTCTTTAGAATTTTCTGTTGTCGATTTAGACGATTGGTATAAGAAAATGTTAGCCAACGTTTCTAAAAATCCTGAATTATTTCCTGATTGGAGAGTTGAAGATGATAAACTCTACAAATTTATTTCTAATGATTTAAACATCGAATCGAATTTAGTGGAATGGAAATTAGTTGTTCCGAAATCTTTAAGGAAAGACATTTTACGAAAATTTCATGATGATCCTACGTCATCACATTTTGGAGTTTTTAAAACTTTTTCAAAAATTAAAGAATTTTATTACTGGCCAAAAATGAAGTCAGCTATTTCGAAATATATTAGGAATTGCAATGTTTGTAACCGAAGCAAATCTTCACAATTTAATCATTATGGTTTTATGGGTAAAGAGAAAAATGTTTCTTATCCTTTTCAATGTATTTCTATTGATTTAGTGGGTCCTTTTCCTAGATCGAAGAGTGGAAACACAGTTTTATTAGTTATTTGTGATTGGTTTACTAAATTTACTTTGATTCACCCTATGCGCAGTGCTACTGCTAAAAGTATTTGTCAATATATTGAGAATTATGTATTTCTAGTATACAGAGTTCCTCAAATTTGTATGGTGGACAATGGTCCTCAATTTAAAAGTTCACAATTTAAAAATTTAATGAGTTCTTACAAAGTTCAATCCGTTTTCAAAATAATTTTATTTTGTGCTTATTTCGCACATTATTTTATTTTATATTTTTGTGGCTTTGCAAACCACTTAATTATTTTTTTTACATTTGTTAGCATGATTTTTGCTACATTTGTTTAGCACGATGGTTGATATTTAGATCCCATTGTGTGATTGAATTGCCGACTTTGTGGGACATTAGTTCTCAGGCAGATTATCTTCCTTTATTGGATTTACAATTTGCTATTGTTACAATAGTAAAATTGAAGATAACTATTTTGAGTTTACCTCTGATCGTTAATTTGACGTGTAAAACTCATAACCATGGATAAGAAAACTAGTAATGATGCTATACATTTTTATTTTTTGATTAATTTAATTATTTTATTTTTCCTGATTTGTGTAGTGTTACTATTCTTGGACGGTGCTTGAGGACTTCGGTTCGCCTCGTGTCAACCTTGATTAGTTCACTTCCTGATTATGACGTTTTGGTAGTTTTAGGAGGGGGTTGTTGTGTTCGTAAGAGTGCATCATCTTTCTCTTTGCTATCTCACCTAGATTTCGATTTATTTATAAAACGTGCGTGTTAGTTAGGGGTATGTTGAGTCTTGGACGATGACTGTGGAACAACATGAAACCTGAATCTCGTGAAGGGTAGATTGGCCTCTCTTGTTCTCCACGACGAAGCATCCTGAGCTAATTTGCCATAAAAATAGTCGTATCTTGGGTTTACCGATTTTGACTCACTTATCGAACGTGACAGTGGTAGTTGTGTTATGTACCTAGGAGGCTTGGTTTGAGACCACCGGGGTAGGGTAATTGAACCGCTCTCTCGACCTCAAGTCTCGCGATTATTTATTGTTAGTCCGAAAGGATTTTTTCTATTTTTATACTCGAGTAGAGTGGCGTTTAGCCTTGATTTTTATGAAGTTGTACGATGACCGTTTCCGGGTTCTCTGCCCACTGTCCCTTCAGGTCATGGTAGGTTACGGTTTCTTCGTTTTTACCTTAGATTCAAATTTTTTACCGGATACTCATTTTGCTCTTCTGATGGTGGTTTGCTTCACTAACCCCACCAGTTAAAGTTTTTACTTTATTTAAGGTTTCGGGTCCTTGATTCTCGACTAGTGGCGTGTGCGGGTGGTAGCGCGTCATTAGCTTTTTGGTGTTGCGAGGGGTCTTTCCTGACCAACGTCACCACATTTTCCGTACTTCTTCGTACATTTTATTGTTATTTTTTCAATATTGCTTATATTTTAATTAGCTTAACATTTTGTATTTTTTTAAATTTTAATAATTTCTTTTATTAGCTTAGTGTTTGGAATCTCCGCTTTGGTGATCTCCGAATCCAAATTTTAGGAGGGGGTGTGTAACAACCTTTTTTTTGTGGTTGTATTAATAAATACGTTAATCTAAGATCATTAATTTATTTGGCGTAAAATTAGAGAAGTTTTTAATTATTTACATGTAAAATTGAGAAAGGCAACTTAAATTGCATTTCATAGAACATATATTTTGGGTGTAATATTATATGAATAGTTATAGTTCCCTTTCTTTTAAAAATTGGACTCCGATCATTGTATTTCGCGCAAGGCGTGACACTTCTTGAGGGGGGGCATTTACAGAAGCGTTTCTGAAAGCCTATATTTTTTACTTCACTTGCTGCTGAATGTTAAAGCAGAAGTAATTGTTATAATGGTTTTTACTTAATTTTTATATTTGGTGCCATCAGAATTTTGGTGGTAAGTTATTTTTCAATTCCTTATATTTTAAAGCTTAAGTATTTGCTCTTTCCAGGCACTTACGTACACTTACGTACACTTACGTACACTTACGTACACTTACGTACACTTACGTACACTTACGTACACTTACGTACACTTACGTACACTTACGTACACTTACGTACATTTACGTACAATCATTATAGTACTTATATTTATATTTTAAATGGCTCTTAAGTTACTTATTTACACAAGTTTCTCTTCATTCAAATAATATCATCTTAAAATGCAATTTTAATACAATAAAACATCAAGAATACAATAAGTTTAGTGGAACGAAAATTCCTTCAAATACCTAGTAGATCGCGTTGTTACAAGAATACGAAAGGAAGATGTAGAAACGCTTTCATACTGATTGACTGTTCCGCATGCATAATTAAACACAGGAAGCTGTCTAAAAAAAATAATTATACTGAGGAATTTATGTGGTAAATTTTATATTTTTTTAAGCTTAGCTTTAAAACCTTTTCTTACCTCTCCTTAACCATTCATATATTGGGTAAATAAACTTAATTGCACATTGTTAATTTTTGTTATTTATAGAAAATTATTATTGTTCATTATTTAGGGTTTTGTTATTCCTGGACAAAGATAACATGGCGCTCGAGCATGCATTTAATTATACATTGTTTTTTTATTAATAAGAGATGGGAAAATAATTAAGCAGGTGAGAAACAAGCCGCATTTCAGGTGTATTAACAAGTCAATAAAGTAGAACCCACCCTATTTAATCAACCGATTGGGGACGAGACGGCATATAATTAGTGGTGAAAGGTTAGTAATTCAATTTGTTAAAAATTTGTATTTAGAGATTACATTTGGCGTTTATTCAATGTACAAATTACATCACCATTCTGTTATTATTATTATTATGTTTATTGTTATTATACTGGCCATTTAAATTTTCTTAAACCTACTTCACCACAACAATTTTATGTATTTTATAAATTCTTCTTCCCCAAAAAGCCAGATAGCAAAAATATCATAACATATCTAAGCCAACGTTTTTGTTTTGTTTCTTAGGTGCATTATTTAGATCCTGCTCTTCGAAATGTTCCATAAAATAATTTGCAATCGATGAAATTAGAGATCCCAGAGCTACTCCATCTAAATGTTGATAATACCCGCCATTAAATAAGAGGAATTATGTAGTTGGACAATGTTTAAATAATTTGACCTCGTTGTGGTTGAAACGTCATTCTAATAGTTGTAATGTACCATTTATAGGTATCTTTGTGAATAAGGAATCCAAGTCAAAACTAATTAATAAATTATCTGGGTTAATTTGCCAGTTAATTCAACAAAATGTTCGGAATTCTTTATAAAGGAATGGCTCGAACCAATGAAATGTCGAAGCAGAGTAATTAAGTATTTAGATAATGTGTAGGTTGTTGATATTATGGAGCTTACAGTTGGTCCAAGTGGAGCATTTGGGTTGTGTACTTTGGCAATCCATAAAGTGTTGGTATTGTAGGATCTTGTGGTATTAGTTTCTTATTATTTCAGCTGGTAAGTTCGATGCCTTTAACAGTTTCGTAGTTAATAATTTGAATTCTTAGGATTGCATGATAGTTTAGTGTAAGCAGAATAATTTAGTAAACCATTAACTTTGTTTATCCATTCAAACCGTAGCTCGTCCTTTACCTGCTAGTAAAATTACGATGTCGTTGTTGTTACGTAATCCTTTCAAAGCTTGATAATCACCATAAGTTAAATTCTTTTGTATATGTTGTGCTCTACGTAGTATTGTTTTAGTATCAAATCTGATTTCGGTTGCTGGAAGGTGACTAATACTCGTTTCAAGATTAGGCGATGATTTCTTCAACAGGAACGTAGGAAGAAACCACAGCAAAATCCAGTTCTTTCGACAAAACAGAGCGAGCAGTATCGGATAAATTACAAGCACTAAGATTAACTACAAGATTGTCATATGTACGATTTGTAAGGTCTTTGTAAGGTTTACGTGTTTTCGTATGTGTTGTGTGAAGTATTAATAAATAACCACTGAATGTTTAAAAACCACGATGTTTTACTCAGAAGGATCTGTTGGTATATCATTGTAGTTTTTGTACTTTACTTGATTACTGAATATTCCTTCATTTTTTACACATGTCACAGCTTATAAGAAAATAAAGGGACTCTTATATCAGTGCAAGTAAAAAAATTATATGCTAGTCGTGAAGAATTCACTCAACAAAAAACCTAGATATATCAAATTTAACATTTATTTTAGAATTTTGTATTCCATTCGTCGAGACATTTTGATGAATTTTTTCCGAAAGAATATGCTTTCCCGTATATTTCAGGTAGCCAACCTTTGATAACAGCATTATACTCATAACGATAATTATAAGAGGACTAATTTACGTAAAATTCAATTTTGTTTTTACCGAAGCTAATAAAATTATAACTGGTGTGTTAGCAGCATTTTGCCTCTCTCCATATATAGATCTATGTCATGTCATCCTCGCCGAATGCAACACAGGCATTTCCAAACTGCTTTGTTTTATATATAATATACGTTGCAAGTACTAAGCGCTTCTAACAATAATTATTACTACGTTCTATTCGTTAATTGAAAAAACAAGGAAGCTCGCGCGCTGTTTTAGCTTCGCTCGTTCCTACAGTTACTATGAGGAATTCTCAGCATGCGTATATGATGTATGTATTCATGGTAGAATTGAAGATATATTAAAGGTGAATGCGGTTAGTACAGGATAGCAAGGGATGGAGTTAGGATTCTGAGAGTATTGTTGCCGCCCTAGCATTTGGCTAAATAGCCGCAATGGTGTACATATTATCATCCCGACACACAAATGAACATGAAAATAGGAACAGCCTAGAGCTCATACATATCATCCATATATTACGTAGACAAAATCGCATTGTATTTCCCTTTCATAAATCTGCTTGACAGTTTAATTGATATTATAGATTTCATTCTTTACTGACGACGGTACTTGCAATTGCTATCAAGACGTATTAAATCTTAACCCCCTGGAAGCGACCGAATTGTATTATCCTAAATCAATTTCGTCTCACGTTCAAAGAGGCCCAGTTCAATGGGAGTAAATCTCGACCATGGCAGCACGGCGTGTAGATAGAACTCTGCAGTTTATTTTAATTAAGGTTCGAAGCTAAGCCTGTCCAGTAATTAATGGTGAATAGATTTCGTAGCTAAGCATGTCCAGTAATTAAGGCTGAATAGTATAACCCTGTTTATATTATCCGCAGGTTTCTAGATATTAGAATTTAGTGTAGTAAATTACCATCCCCCGTTTCGTCTCTGTGTAAGAGAAACCGCTCCTTAACATGTTAAATGCATTCCGTTGAAGGGTAAATATTTGTTGGTTTCCCAGTAATATCAACGGTCTCGTGATAAAAAGGTAATTTCCCGTTAATTACTAATACATATACAAATCCACCACGACCACCAAACCCCACCGACTGTCAGTGGTTATTCCATATGTTCTAAAGAAAAATTCTCCTAAATTGCTATTGTTCTGTGAATTCTTCAATTAATCTGAAGTAATTGATTATAGTTTAGAATACCACGGTTTATTTGTCAGTGCAACTACAAGAGTTGTTAACCTAAAATGTATTACACTCGAATATTCATTTTATGTGTGATATTAACATCCTTTTCCTTAATAATCAACTCTACGTGTCGTAGTGTATACAATGTGTTCTTTCCAAACTCAAATCCCTCCAGAAGGTAACCAAGCCTCCAATTTTTCCACATAGGTACCACTTATGATTGGATAGTTTGGGTGTGAATATATTATTAAGCTACGCTTTGTTTTATTACATTATATTATTGTTAACGTAGTCCTTTCTATTTGCCTATTAGTCAGTGTGATAACAAGTAGCGAAGTTACACAAAATAATCCATACTCACTTTCGAAATTTGAGATAAATAGCGGTGGCGCAATAAAGTAACTGATAGTATAAAATATATACTACCTTCCTACAATTACTATGGCCAACAAATTATTTGGAAGAGTTTTTGGTATTTACCTTAGTGTTCTAGCAGTTTTTACCAATTTGTATAAATTACATGATTGATACATTCTCGTCTTATTGGGTACCATTAATAAGAAACATTCTAAGTATTCGTTACCTATCACATATTTATGCCTAAGCCCTCTTCTATTATCCAATCTTTATCTATTTGAGACGGACTTACTGTAACCGACCCGCGTCCTGTTTATTGTTAAATGATTATTTGTTAAATTGATCTTTTTTATTTATTAAATTAAATGAATCTTAATTAATTCTTTATATGCCTCGAATATAACTCAGCGCAATGAGAAAACTGTACTCTGCAGGACTTCTGGGGTGTTTTTAATGCATTTATGATTAACAATGAAACCTTAATATATATATATATATATATATATATATATATATATATATATATATATATATATATATATATATATTATTTATTTAAAACAACAGACAAAACAATTTTAAATCCTCATTACAGAGAAAAACAAGATGCATGTACCAAGGGTACGCCTGTTTAAAGCTACTAGTAACATGCAATCGAAAGCTGACGGAATAATCCTCTAGATATCAATTCAATTTAATAATGGCCTTGATTAGATTATTATGTCACCTTTTTAATTATTAAGCATTAAACAAACTACATGCAAAAACCTGTCTAAACTCGCAATATTATTTTCTTCGCTTAAGCAAATCCTACCTATAAAGGTGTGTAGTGTTACCTCGATACAATTCCCGCTTCTACAAAAGCTCGGCGAATTAACGACAAAAGCTTCTTGTAGCCAATGTAGGTTGCAGTTTACTTCTCCAGGAGAAACAGAGCCACTTATATGAATATCGCACCTACGAATTTGTATAACTTTAATATTTTACAGTATTTTAGTTCACTGTAATATTTTAATGGCCATTATTAATAATTGTAGCACTTGTTTGTGCTTTAAAGATTTACCAGCGTTCACTCTTAATTTCCCGCTTATGTTAGCGTCTCCTTTCTGTGCACACGTAACTTAATACTACAATATATCTATAACATACAAGGTAATTTTCGTAAAAACATTTATACAGGGTACTGCAGAGTAATCAATCTCTTACACTCATTTGGAATAAAATTAAATTTCTATTTTCACGAGGTGTTACAATTAGAACCTTCAACAATAATTGATCATATAGAAATCCCAGATTAGTTTATATAAAATTGGTGTATACCAGTAATACATAGCAAATCGTATTTGTTGCACCTAAATATTAAAGTTTGTTTACATCTTTGTCCCATTATGCAAACTGAACCAACGTTATTTACTTTGCAACAATATGGTCAATTTAGATGAGAATGAACATGAACCAGTGATATGATGTGCGCATTCAAATTTTGCCATATAATATTTTGAATAGAATGATAATTTAAATTATAGCTCATAAAATATTGTTCTGAAAATGCTTCTAATTTTATAATTAATTGGCGCATAAGCATGTTGAGAATCGTGAATATCTGAAAAACTACATGTAGTATGTATTGCTTTCTAATTAAAAATGTAATCAAACTTCCGTATCAATGAATTAGGAAGCCGTTAACTTCAAGTAAAGAATGCATCATTATCCCTTACGTAAATGCGAAAAGTAAAGGGAAGGAAGCATTTGGTTACATTCAATAAACTTGTTTCTTGATTATCTCTAATACTAATTTCGAATTGGAAATGGGTTCAGATATTATTTCTGATTCTTGAGTATTATTCTTCTTATAGTTGCGTTTATAGTTTTTAATTTAATCTATACGCTGATATAACTAATAATACTGTAGAGATTTTTACCCTAGTAATGAACATGTAGATTAGGTATATCAAATTTCACATCCAAATCTTTCAAGGCTAAATAGTGCAATATCCAGTTTAGATATTAATCTTTTCTGTCTTTTCTACCGTTATGCGTAAAAATAAAATTATTACTAACACAACTAATTCATTGTTGTATCTGCTCTAAATCCGAATTATTACTTAATTTATGTAGGATGCTTAACATTTTTAACGTGTAAATTTAATTTATGAGCTTGTTTTCAATTAAAGTTGTAAAACAGTAATATATGAATATGTGCATACATATATAGTTTCACGTGGTATTTTTAAGTTTCTTATCTAAAGCGAGTTATTGCGATCGGCCAATTACCTCAAAAGTGAACTGAGACCAGAAATATCCATTTTGAGGTCCCCAGAGTCCAAAAGGTGTGGTCTCAAAAATTACAATATGTGTATGTGTGGGTGTGTGCGCGTGCGTGCGTGCGTATGTGTCCGTGACAAACATTTCGGGCGCGGTATAGCAAAAACCTGAAAATCAAATTTCACAAAAGTATTTATGACCTAAATGTCACGACCCCAGTAAGTTGTGATGTGGGTGGATCTGTGGGGTAAGGATCAGGAGGGGTAATTGTCACTTTCTTTCGGCCACAAGTTATAAAATTGAAAATTAATTCTGCTCAAATTTAACATAACTGTTTATCACCTCAATGTCTAGATCCCAGTGGTTTTTGCTGATGGAAAATCTGGGGGATAATTTACATGTAATAAATCCAATATTTTCTTATTCAGTTTTTTATCTTTTCTTTTTCAATTCCTTTCCATTTTTTGAATGAAGGTGGGAAAATTTTTCGATTCAGCGGACCCAATTTTTTTCACATATTTTCACGTCCTCTTGATGTCATTTAGCCTCTATTAATGGCATAGTAATTTGAAATTCAAACTGCATACTAAGACGTAATATGTATTTTTATAATACAAGATGAAAATGTACATGTGAAACGCTATAAAAAATTTAACCTAGGTGAAGCGTAACTTACACACTCATTTATCAATTTATCATACATCTAAAACTGTTAACACAGAGAAGTTTGAAAAATAGGAAAGCTGGAAATCTTTAGAAAATAAACTTAAAACTCTGAAAGGCGTAGCTCGAACTTCGAATATGTTGAAATTTTCCAAGCTTTCTAACTTTCGTAATTAATGTGTAATTAACCACGTTGTAAAGGTGTTTCAAATTTAATAGGTGCAAAAATACGAAGTTCAACACTTTAAGTGTTCATAAAAACCAATTATTAAAATAGTTACAGCGATTAAGATGAATAATAAGCAACTTAATGAAATTTCTTTAATAATATAGAACTCCATTCCTTGACCACTTCGGAAATCAAAGTATGGTCGGTTATTCAATCCTTGAGAATGCTAATATAATCATTATGAATTTACGATAGGTTAGCAAATAGACAAGATTTACTGAAATGAATTTCTAGGGCTAGTGGTTTAACTGCCATTTGATATTGGTACATGTCGATGGGTTTTCGGATAATTATTGTATTTATGTGCATTACGTGCGAAGCATTGTACTTAACCATAAATTAATTCGGGTTAATGTTTTTTATAAAGTTGTTACCTAAAAACGAAAGATAAGTATCTCAAAAACTACTGATTTCATTTGTTTCCAGAAACCCTTATTTTTTCGTACAGAGCGTACATACTTTCTATACGAAAGGACAGAGGTAATTTACCGAAATGAATATAACATTATTTCAATGGAGCCAAAGAAAATTGCTAAACATGTGTAAAGGTTAAGTAATTACTGCGGTAAACAAAAGAAGAAACAATTGTCTCATAAATAAAATTCGTAAATGTATGGATTTCTGACCAAACGCTATTGCGGCGTGTCCCCTTTTCAATTCTCTTGCAGCAATTCGGTCACTTGGAGACGGCCTTAGGGAACAAAGTCGGTTCAACAAAAACTTTCACAAACTTGTTAAAACGGAATTTCATTCGAAAATGAACAAAGCGATGTATATACATCACCGAAATCTGGTTGTTCTCTATTATACTGTGCATACGTTATGTGTCCCTTATACAGATTTATACCTTTGCTTGTAAACTAGAAGTTCTATAACAACTTTACCTACGGCATAGTTCCCAAAGAGCAGACCTATTGGAATATATTTTTACCTGCAGATGAACTAAGTACAATTAAAACTTGTAGCAATTACCTAAACTAAACTAGAACTTTTCTTTACTTTTCAGACAATCTTTGTCAGAGGCGAACCAAATTTACTCTTTTCAATACCGATGAAACTTTTTTATTGTTCCGCAAAAGATTTTTTTAACACGCGAGTCGTATACTGATTTGCATAAATATCAAGTAATCGTATATACAGTTTAAACTACAGTTACACTGTACTGCCGCACTACCCTAAAATACGTAAAAACAGACGGATTCCTTCTTCTCACATTTGGTACTTTATTTCTTAAAAACGTGATACATTCTGACCCTTGTATTTATATGTTACATATTTTGGGACACAACTAAATTCGCGCTCTAACATCACTGGGAATTATTATTTATCGATAATACGTTTGGAGTTATGTATATGCTTTTATAGAAATTGTAAATCAAGATTATTAAAGCTCGAATATCATTTTAATAGGTTAAGTTTGTAATGGTTACCGTACTATCTATTTTTCGCATAATTTTTGTGTAATATATGTAACAGAAACAGTTACAATTATATATTCACCGCATAACATAATACAAAAAACTAAATGCTTAAATACTGAATAATAGCATAGTATTGCCAAGTCACAAGTAATGTAAGCAAAACGTGATTAATGCTCTTCCCAATCAATAATAGTGCTTATACAAACATGATACATTCCGAAATGCATAGTTTGGAATGAAATTATTGTGTGGGTCGCCTTGAGTAAGCAACTCCACATTCAATAGAATTAATTATGTTATTGAGAAACGAATTACAAATTTCGTGATTAATTTGGATTTATAAACACCTCTTGGGTTTGTAAGACTTCATGACAATGATCGACTAAATCATACGGATACAATATCTATAGCATGTAACCTTCATATATGAAGTCATAATCCAACATAGTGATTTTTTGCACAAATTGCATAAAACAGTAAAAACGCACATTAGTATGAACGCGATACCTTATATCACTGGTAAATTATAAATATAAAAATGACGTGAAATTAAATTTTTCTAACACACACTTTATTTTTAACAATTTCACAATAAGGAAATCAAATAGTGAATTGCCGAAATGAGACCAGGTATTTTCAGACTTATTCATATTTCCAGAAATGTACAAATTTCCTATTGCGCAAACGTAAATATTAGATAGGTAACATTCTAACAAGAAACACTTATTAACCACTTTTTATCTTTATGCAATGTACCATTGGTTTAACTTATTCAAGCGTACAGTTCAACAGAATATACCACTATACATTTTATAGTTTTGTGAAAAACTTATGTCAACTTCAAATTGTTGCCTTGTTTTCAGATGCAAGGATTTATAAATAATTCAAATAATTTAAGGATGAGAGGCATGTATTGTATACCCCATGTCAGAGGGATGGGCAATTTAGTACTGAGTCTCCGATTTTATGAGCTCGGCAAGGGCTGCCGGTTACCCTTTCCTTACCCTTAATAAATCAAAATACTGGACCTAAAATCCTGCCCCGTTCGGATCTCCGGGAGGACAGGACCTAAGCGACCTCGGTCATCGAAAGTACTCACTTTCTGATCCATCATTGTAACATCCACGGTATCAGGTCTAATCTTAATGCTGTTCACCAACATCTTAAACAGTTACAATCTGCCATTTTGTTTCTATCTGAAACACAAGTCTCCTTAGAGAACCGCGATTCGCCCGATTTGCAATTTCCCCAACACAATCTTCACTTCAACTTTCAATGCAAAGGAGGATTGTGAGCCGACATGTTATTCTTTGGAGAATAACCGTGATTTGGTCCAAACATTGTGATTCTACATTTATAAAATTGTACTGCGGCGTTTATAATTTTCCCAATAAGAGCAACTTTCAAGACTTCTTCCAGGGCCTTAGTTTGAAGGTTGACCATCTTCTGTGTGACTTTCCATCTTGCGATATCTCAATTCTGGGATATTTCAATCTTCATAACTCTAATTGACTTCAATTTCATAGACTACTAATCCTGCTAATCATAGTGCAGAAACATTTACTATTGCATGTGATCTCACACAAATAATTTATGAACACAAAAAAATCCCTAGTACCCCTAACTATACTCCACATCTTCTAGACCTCTTTCTTACATCAAATCCACTTGTTTATAAAACTTCAGTTCTTTCTCCACTCGGTCTATCTTGCCTAATGGAAGTAACTTCTGTTGTCCCTAATTCCCCTGTTGTTCATAACACTGATCCTTTTCCTCTTCTTTGGGCATTTTCCTTTCAGTACCTGAAGTCATTCCTAAAAAACAAAATTGTATAGGTCACTCTCGCTTTCAACCCTGGTTCAATAGGGATTGTGCTGATAAAAAAATAAATATTATTCCATATGGACATCTAATAAAACGGTCAAGAGGTAGTCGTAAATTTTTATCCTTAGGTAAAGCCATCAGTAGAAACTTTGGTACATCTTCATTTCTTCCCATGACACCTTTTGACTAAAGTTGCTGATTCTGTAGACAAATCCAGTCTTTTTGTGGATTTATTTGCACCAAACTCGTATCCAAAACGATTCTGGAAAAGATGTGCCCCTAGCCAACTGCTCTTCATACGTGATGAAACCAATTGGTTTTATTACAATCTCATAGAATCGATCATCATGATCCCAATAAGGCAACTGGCTTAGAAGGTATCCCAGATATTGTCTTAAATAAATGTTCCCCCGAATTAGTATCAACCCTATCCAGGCTTTCCGCCTTAGAGAAGTTTCCTTCTTCATTGAAGTTAGCAAATATTTACGCTATTTCCAAAAAGGCGGCAATACCGATCTCTCTAACTACCGACCAATTGCCACTACTTCCATTTTGTCCAAAGTCATAGAAAAACCATCAATCAGCAACCACTATCTTTTCTGGAACCAAACAAACTCCTTCGTTACCACCAATATAGTTTTGGGTAGAGTTGTTCAACAGGTGTTCTTTCATATGTAACCCAAGTTTGGAATAATACATTAGAACAATCCTGTGAAACAGTTGTAGTTGCTTTAGATATCTCAAAAGCATTTGATCAAGTACTTACTTATCAAACTCACCTCGTTTGGATTAAGTGATACCTTCTTCAACTGGATTTCCAGTTTTCTTGATAAACAACGAATACGTGTCGTTGTTGATAGCTTCCTTTCAAAAAAGGTATATAAATACATAAATGATCTCATTTCTTCGACCACTAACCCGATCCCTTACTTAGCTGATAACAGCACTCTTCATTGTAGTTCATTTCAGTCAACTCATAGTAATAATCCACCTTCTATCTCACATCAAGACATTAAAATTGAAATCACCATTTCAATGAACAAGGACATTCAATATATCCTTGAATGGGGAAGTAATAGTGTAGTTAAATTTAATACCAACAAAACCCAGTGTTGCCATATGTCTGCCAAAAAATATCGATCATTTCCTGTAAGTATTAGTGGCCCAGACCGTAAGTTTTCCGATTCTATTACAATGTACTGTATCTTCAAATCTATCATAGGTAGACCTTCTTCTGATCTTCTGTAAGCTACTAAAACACCTGCTCGCAAAAAAAGGCTTTTTGTGGTGATTTACGCAGTACTTTACCTCCCGACAACTCTTTCTGATGTATACGGTCCCAATTCGGCCTCATCTGGAATATAATTCTCACCTCGGAGTTAGTGCTCACCAATACGCTCTCGGGATCGTTAATTGTATTAAAAAAAGAGCGATTGTCCTTATAAATGACCTTCCCTTAACTTCTGACATACAGTCTCATGAATATACAAGAATTGTTTCAATTCTTTATTTGTCCTATCGGTGTTAACAACTTTATTTGTCCTATCGGTGTTAACAATGGCTATTGCGCTGCTGAATTACATTCTTTGATACCATTTCGGGTCATCTTTGCTAAGAATACTCGGTTTACTCATTCACATCATCGACATGCAGTACAAATCTCCAATTGTCTTACGAAACAGACGTAAACCACATTAATCTGTACAGATTCTAAACTATGGTATGATTTTTCATGTTTCCTGTTTTCGTACATTTAAGGTAACCGTTCACAGGCACCTCTTGGCAATTCAATATCCCCTTATCTATCCTCTTAGATGTTCCTAAATGCATTTTTAGGCTATATTCAGCCTATTCAGGACCACAATTATTAGAATAACAATAATAATTGTCTTACATTAAAAGTTTGGGGCAGGTCGATAGACCCGTAAGTGCTAGCAGCCCTAGTAACTAAAATTTCTGCTACAATGTTATACTTTGTGACACCTTTTTTATTTAGGTTTACAATACGTTTACAATGAAAAAATTCAACATTGTCAAAATAAAAGTCATAATCATGTCAGATGGACGTTAGTAAACATTTAATTACCAAAAATATTCCATAATTTTCATATTTAAAATTTAATTACATATGTATTACCAGCGGGTGCGTGTTTGTTTGGATGTCTGTGTTAGTGAGCGGGTATGCGTTGGTGCTCATTCGTGTACCGTCTGTTTGTATTGTAATGTCGGTCCTTTCCTCGTGACGGAAATGGAGGTTACTGTTAAGTGTATTACTACTAATGAATAATTTTCACTTTGCCCTTTTTAGCTCAGTCGGATTTTGTACTTGCAAAATAAGGATCGGGGTTCGTTATTCAGGCTCTCAACATTTTGAACAAATAGATAAAAAAAGTTTATATACATTTATTCCCTATTATCTTTTCATAAAACTAATTCCGTTACTGTAAACTACTTCTGAGATATAAACACAAAATATATTTTCCTGTGGTTCTCCCCTTCCTGGCTGGTCTTGGGACGGAGGGTTAGGTGGTCCTCTGGAGTTTCTGCAATGTAACATTAATAGAAGGGTTGGGTTTTGACTTTTAATTTACGTCCTTTGACTGGTTTCAATTTATATTGTTTAACTGCCGAAATAAAATAAATAATTTTACCTGAATCCGTCCCTGTATAAACTACAGAAGTTGGTAGCAAGATAACCCTGTTATAAACACGTGTACGATAAAACACCGAGTTCAATGCTCTGCCTTTAAAGAAATAATCGATATTTTAAAGCGGTCGGTTTTCAAATATATAAAAGTAATCTAATTTTATACCTGCTTTTCTTATGAAAATAAACTCATTCACGTTTAAATTCAATTTTGCCCTTTTAAATAAATGAAAGCTTTTCGTTTTGAAGGTAGCTTCTATAAGGTAGCTGCGGATTATTTGTTTCTTTTCCTATATTAATTACTTTAGTACACAGGTTTTTATTTAAATAAAAAATACTTCTGTTAAGTTGGCCGATTTTAAAATATAAAACCTTCGTTTTCTATTAAAGTGAATTTTTCGCTTCTAACAATAATGATTTGAATTATTTAACACGAAATATATTATCGGATAATTTCTGGTTTACAGGTAACAATCTTATTAATTGCAAACGGTGTAACTTACGTTTCTCGGTGGTGGCGGCGGCGGTTTTATTACAGACGACAAATTTTATACTGACGAACACGCCTAGTTTTTACGGTTACGTTTCTATATTACTGGATTAACGGCGTTAACTAGGTGTTCAGCTTAATCTTCCGGCGAGGTTTTAGTTACAGGTACTCTGCGGTTGCTGGTACGTTTGTCGAGGTGCTTTTAGTGTTAGTGTTAGTGTAAATTTGTATGTGTGGGTCTCCTTTGCTAGCAATCTGGGCAACCACCCGTTAAACCAAATAAAAGGATCTCCGGCGGTCAATGGAATGTCGGACAACTACCCTCCAAACTCCACAGTATAGGTGTCTAGTAATGAAAGAGTATGTCGGGCTTACAACCCTGCATATACCTCTTACCAGGTGTATAGTGTTGTAGGTATCTCCACTTACGTACATTCAACGTTAGATCTCTGCAACTCTAACTCTTTGACTTCGGTGATGCTATCAAGTCGCGGAGTCGCGATTTCTACTTCGGACGGCGCTTTTAAACGGTAGTAGTCGGCGCGAACGCGACTATAGAGCACACGACTTCTATTCGGATTCTTCTGGTAGCGAGAGATGTTTCTAGACCGATTCATCCTCGACCGACCGATTCGTTATCGACCGACCGATTTATTTCTCCCTTTTTGCAACGCGTGCCGCGTTTTTACAAAGAATTCGCGAGGGTGGTTACGAAACTTTAGGGGTGAGATTCCGTAAGTCAGTATTGGCGGAAGATGCTCTGACGTATACAAACTTTTAAACGTTTTTGGGATTTACGTCTGGAGGGAGAATGCATGATTAATTATTGTGCAATTTTCTGCAACGTTATAAAATATGTTTAACTTTTACTAAAACTTCTACGAATT
Source organism: Vesta saturnalis (assembly GCA_036346205.1). Lineage (NCBI taxonomy): Eukaryota > Metazoa > Arthropoda > Insecta > Coleoptera > Lampyridae > Vesta > Vesta saturnalis. The sequence goes on along the minus strand of JARFJB010002510.1, from coordinate 114,964 downwards.
TTTATAATTGCTTGCACCTGTGCATTTAGCGAGTCACCTTATCTTAATAAATTCCGTGAATATTATATCAGTACTGGTATTTTACTTAGCAAATAATTAATCATGATAGGAAAATTTTGATGAAGGACGGCGTCTTGCTAATAAACTTTAGGAAACTAATTAATAATAGTAAAAAATTGGGATATCTGACGGCGTCCCTTTACAGTATGATTGTGTGTCTTTAATAAGCAGTTCAGGCGCTATGTATCAAACCCATTCAAAACAATTAAATTTAAATGTGACATACGTATGACAGATATGAAGATGCAAACTTTCACTATTATTACAAACAATTAAAATACTTAGTCCTTAGGGTTTTTTAATGGTGTATTTTTATGTTTCTATTTTTCAGAAATCTGTACGTTTTGATAACAATTACAGTTATTACAGTTATTATCCTAAGTAGTTCAAGATGTTAGAATCATTTTATGAAATATGAAAAATATGAGAACACAAACCCAAGCCTCCTATTAATATAACAGTTTGATAAACGTATAGGGCCAACTATGGAAACTAGTTTTAGTAAATAATAACTAGATCCTTAATTAAATTAAATATTATTAATCTGCCTTGAAGACGACAAATAAAAACACCCTCTAACGGTCGAAGGCTAACAGTGAAAATGTCATAACCAAATAGCAAAATTAACAAAATATAAACAAATTGTGATGTAAGTTGTGAAAAATTTTAATTTCAAATTGCTAAAATAATTCACAAATAGAAACTTGACATATCATTTAAGGATCTAGTCAAATCTAACAAAGATTAATTTTTTTGCTAATAATTGTAATTGTTATTTTACGATTACACTTTTTTAGCAAAAAACTATTTCTTCGTTAGATTTGACTAGATCTTGAATTGATATGCTAGTTTCTATTTGTGAATGCTTTTATCAATTTGAAGTTAAAAGTTTTTCATAATTTTACACTTTACCTCATAATTTGATTAAATTTCGTTAAATTTGCTCTTTGATTGTGACATTTTTCATTGTTAGCCTTCGACCGTTAGAGGGAGTTCAGATTTGTCATCGTCAAGCCAGTTTAGTAATATTTAATTTTATTAAAGATCAAGTTATTGCTTACTAAAATTCCATGGCTGGCTTTACACGTTTATTAAACGGTTATATTAATAGCAGGATTATGTTTGTGTTCTCATGTTTTTTTTACATTTCCTAAATTTATTCTAACATCTTACACAATTCTTAAAGGATCACCACTACTGAGGATGGTAACTGTAATTTTTATCAAAACGTATAGATTTATCTAAAATATAAATATAAAAATACACCATTACAAAAATCCAAAAAAGCTAAGTATTTTAATTATGTATGAGAGACTTTAACCTTGTAATATTTGATAGTGATCGTCTCGTGGAGTAAGGACTAATTGGAATGAATTTTACTTTCTTTCCTCCGTAATAATTTAAAACCCTGAAAAGCGATTATATTCAATCTTGGCATTTAACTGTCTTGAGAGCAGTGAGTTTTAGTGAAGAACATCATCCGCGTTACAACGTAATATAAAGATAGTATAAATGCTTAAACGAAAATTATGATGGTACCTAACTTTTCACTTTAAATTGCCGGTTATAATATTTTGTTATGAAATTATCCCTTATTCTGCATTGCAGATATTACCAATGAAGTGAAATTACCTTATCTAATATTGAAAGATACAGAGAAATATGTAACATTTCATTTACGCCTTCTTAATTAAATTCGATACCTGCAGACGTAAATGTATGCGTACAAGTAATATTATTCTTTAAATTTTGTTATCAAAATATTCGAAACTGAGCTGGAACCATAACTATCTGTTTTTATGTCCCGATATACCTTTAGCCATGCTTCCGTTCGCAACCGCCGTCCGTGTGCGGGTGTGCATGTGGGTTTATCAATGTGTGCGTGCGTACGAGTGGGCGTATATAATTCTCAAACACAGTTTGGTTAAAGTATCGCTTCAATTATATAACGGGCAGTTGAATTAGTACAAATATTTAGTGAATACTAAGTTCATGGTTAGACGTATATTCAGGTTTCTCGGTATCGGCAGAACAACAATTTAGGAAAATCCTTTGTTGATAAACGTCAAATTTTTGCACATTGGATATATGCTCCATAAGGATAGTATAATATAAATCAGTTTAAGAACATTTTTTTATGAAATGCACAAAAGTGAAACTTACATCAATTAAAGTAAAACTATAAACTGTTGGTCTTAGTTTAAGACTTACTATAGTATAAACAATTTTGAAAAAACAATGACTAATACAGCAGATTAGAATTTTTCTTAAAAGTTATAGACTTGGCAGCTATTTAATTCTTAACAAACATCGACAATTATGAAGCAATAGATTAGCACAAAAAGGTAGAACCATAATGAAAGTGGGGATTCACGACGAAGAGATATGATATTCATAGTCTTGTTGACGATAAGTCTCATTAAAGTAAATTACATGATTTAAACTATTACTGTGGATTGCTAACACGCATTTACTTTTTTATAATTTGCAATCACTTTTATGTAATGTCGTACCTACTTTTTTAAGTCAAGTAGGTGAATGACCAATATAACACAAATAACAACATCCACAGGCACTAATTAACTTATACCAGATTTAAATTGATCTTTAGTTTTATTTTTGACTTTTGCAAATAGATTATTTATACTATTAACATTGTAAAACATATTAGTGATTTCGTTGTTGATTTGTGGTAGGAAAGGGAATTTCTTGTAAACTGTAGTGTCAGGATTTAAATTATGGTTAATCTTGTTCTCTCTTGTACATCTATGGTTAAACAATTGTTTAATAATTTCTTTAATTCATAACTCCCATAAACCACTTAACTCTAACAAATTTTTGTGAAGTAAAGAGGGATTCACCATATTTACAATTCTATTCTTTACTGCCAATATACTATCCTTTTCATACAAATCGGATAATTGGAATTGTAATTAATATATCTCCCAGAACTTGGTTTTATATACCAATCTATAATCAGGGTATTATTATTAAGTTTCATATCTAGAAATGGAACGCTGTTATTTATTCAAGCTCTAGAATAAATTCTATATGTGAATTTCAGTTATTAAGAATTTAGTGGATTGTTCGCTCCTTAAAAATGTTATATCTTTGAGGATGAACGAAGACAAAAGTTTAGAAAAAAAGTGGTAGCGTGTTTAAAATAAAATTGTCAGTGAGAAACAGGTATAAGGACAGTAAAAGGCTTATATTAAGCTATCCAGTAAAATCAAAGATACAAAAAATTTTATAGACAATCCAAAATGTGCATTCCTAGAAAAAGCTGTATTTGTATTAATTGTGTGAAAAAACCAACATTTATTAAAAATTAATTTTGTCTATTTTGACTTTTTTATACTAATTAAATAATGTAAAGTTATATTCCTTATATATTAACCTAGAGAAACGTTTAAAATTTCAGTATCGTAAAAAAATGCACAACATGAAAAACAAATTTAGTTTTAGTAAATGTAAACAATTGTAATTTGAGCTGTAGAACTAAGTAACGTATGGTCAACAAGCAAATCCTTATCTCTTTAAAAATGGTGTAAGGTTGAAATTTGTTCTTTTGACCAATTATAGTATGGTAGGAGACCACAATGATTTCAAATTTGAATTTCGTATAAAATGAATAGAAACAAATAGAATAATACAATTCGTGTTCATCTGATTAAATGGATGGAAGGTTTACCTCAAAAAATGATTCCTTAATATTATTTTAAGAAGAAGTGTTAAAGCTTCCATTTCGCAATTTTGGTGGATGCAATTTTATTACAGTTTTGTCTAAATAATTCATTCTAAGTATGCTAAATAAATAAATAAGTAGTTAGTAATTATCATTCGAAACCCTAGTGTCCTCGTCTTAAAATAAACATTAATTTCGTTCATATTTCAAAAGAGTTAAGTACAAATTTAACCTTATAATTGTGGAGGATGGAAGTCCTAAACATTGTACGTTTTGGAAGTTTTTTGTTAATTATGACACTGGTGGTGAAATAGACAACGAAACACTACAATTTAGTACCGAAAACTGAAAAATTGCAAGACGGTAAATCTGTTCAGGTGATTATTGGGCACTCCAGCGCAGTTTGAAAGCGTTTCTTCGGGCACCTTTAAGCCTTTTATACTCGTCCGGATTTTGTATGAGCTTATACATTTTCATTAAATCTGTATTTTTATAAAGGGTGATTTTTGTAAAGGGTGATATAATTTAGATTTCTCAAGGAAATTGTCAGTTTGGTCCTGCATTTCTGAAATAAAGTTAAAAATAATGTAACTTCTAACAAAGTTTTTATATTCAAAATTATTTTGTGTACCAAATGAAAGTTTTAATTAAGATAAAGAAATGTCTTATTATTAGTTCAAGGTACCTTTAAGAAAAATACTTAAATTTTAATTAATTGGGGCAAAAAAATGTAATTTGAATAAAATTTATGTACAGACCCGAAGTTGTTTTATCGAATCCTTTATTAGATTTCTAATGGTATCATATCATTTAAAACTACTAATTTCTAGGTTTAATGAGTATACTAGTCTAATAAGTTACTGTTCGATACGGTTCTATTCGCGACTCTAACCAATTATCCTGACTTGATTAATTTGTGGATTACGACAAATTCTTATATTATTAAAACTGTTTTCGTAACAGAATGTGCGATATGGTCAAATTTATTAAAAGTATGAGTCAAAGAATTAGAACGTTTTTCAGTGTTCTAATAGTGCATAAACATACTTGGAATTTTGTGCGAGAACTGCTAACTTGAATTAATAATGCTCTTTGTTTCAGGTAAGCAGTCCCTTTTATCATTTGTGGTAAATGGTAAGTAAAATCATTAAGTCACTGTTGATAATTTGCACAAATTAGCATACATGAATTTAACAATGTAATACAAAGAAATAGACTGATTTCTAAGATTGTTAGTATCTTTAACAGGAAGGTTGTATGAGATCCGTAAAATCTAAGACTGATTTTAAAAAATGGAGCAAATGACATTTAAATATACACCTACCAATTCACATTTAATAGGTCACTAAACAAAAGTTACAATTAAAGGATCTATTTTCTAATATATGTAAATGATGTAATTTTCCTATTTGGAATGGTATCAGTGGATACTATGTTCTATTGAATGTTTCGAATAAAGTTACGTTTGATTAAATTCCCTGTGTAGTGTATAGCGCCATTTTTACCATAATTGTAAACAATTATGTTGTACAAATTATATCATAGCACAAAGGGCCGTAATTGATAACGTCATAAGTTAAATACAAATGCAAACGTTTCTTGAAAAATAATGTTGCCAAGAAATGTTTAATATTTTTATTTAGAATGTAGATACATATTTATCAACCGTAAACAGCACTAAGCTTTGATTGCGCATTGCGTTTCAACGTTTTTCAGTTTTCTGAATAAAAAATAAAGGAAGTAATTGTTCAAGTTAGCTGAAAATTAGAATTGTCTGCTTTGAATTAGTACCTTATGAATTATAAAGCATTTCTGTATATTCAATTATTCTTTATTATTTTTTGTTTATGTTTTACATTATGCGTGTAATTAACTCCATAAAAATTAATTAAAGTTTATTTAAGAATGAAAAAATATCTTCGCTTAGTTAAAAGGTAACAAGTAAAATTTTTCATTATAAATAAAATATTTATTCCTAATAAGTTTATGTTGTGTGTACCTAAGCTTAGTTAGTAAAAGGAATTTGTATTACCCCTTCGTAAATGTGTTCTTTAATTTAAAGGATATTCAAATACTATAAGAGGTTAGAAAGTTTTGTGAGCTTTCAAAAGTTTTAAAGCTAAAAGCAAATCCAAAATTAATAAGTAAAGTAGTTACAAATTAATTCTGTAATACTGTTCGGAAAATTTACGCGGACCCCATATTCAACTATATAAATATAATATCGAAAACCAATTAAAATAATTGAGTTTTATATATATATATATATATATATATATATATATATATATATATATATATATATATATATATATATATATATATATATATATATATATATATATATATATATATATATATAACCTGCCCAACATAAGGATGAACAGCAATATACTGCCCAACATAAGGATGAACAGCATGGGGATCTTGAAAACGGTAAGAGATACGAAAGCGATGAACTCAGAGAAAAGTTGTATAATGTAGGGCATGTTCACATTTAGTTCGCAAAAGTTCACTATTGTTTATCGTTTCCGAGACTTAAAACAAAATGCTATGTTTGGGTTTTTCTTTTTTCGTAATTCCTTCATTTATTTTAAAAGATTTTTAAAAACCAAAGGTTTTCATTGACACTTTTTGAATTGTACTAGATGGCGTTTTCAAATTTTTTATTCGACGTTTCGTCTCTGAGAAACCATCATCAACTTTTTTTTATAACCAACGAAACACCCTGTATTACGAATTTAACCATATATTACACATTATGGTTTTGAAGCTAATTTTTAAGAAAAATTAGGGTTAATATAAGTATTTGATAATACTTTTTTATGTACAAATTTAACAACTCTTAAACCTATTTAATAAAGTTAAATAATTCCAATAACTGTTCAAATAGGTTGCCGTTATTTTCTAGACATGTAAGTTCTCTTTACTTAAGAATTTAAAAGACGGTCTAGCATTTCTGGCGAATTTGCATTAACTGCTGCCATAACCGATATTAACAACTACTCTTCATTTTCAAAACTCCCATCACACACTTTTTTCAGGTAACCCCACTGAAAAAAATCCAACGGACTAAGCTGGCCAAGCTACTGAACTCTAAGTTCCAATCCGTTTTCCTGTAAACCGCAATAACAGATAGTCCTCAGTAACTACACAATTTCTGTGGAACAAGATGTAGCATATCAACATGTCATACTTTTCTTCGTTTGTAAAATTTCGTCTTTCCATAGATACACTTATTGATAATTTTAATGATAAACTAACTAAACAAAACCAAAAAAAAAACTATCCACGAAGCAATGGTAAAAAAAACGACGATCTTAACGCAATAAAACTAAGTTAAACAGTTTTCGACAAAATGTTAAACATGTGTTATTTTAACAAAGCCTTCTAGTATTAATTGTTATCATATGAAAAATAGTATCGAATACAGGGTGCTTCGGTGGTTGCGGCGATATAAAAAAATAAAATTGATGATGGTTACTCGAAGACGAAACGTCGAATAAAAAATTAGAAAACGCCATCTAATAGAATTCAAAAAGTGACAATGAAGAAGTACCTTTGGTTTTTAAAAATCTTTTAAAATGAATGAAGGAATTACGAAAAATGCAAAACCCAAAAATCGCATTTTGTTTTAAATCTCGCAAACTACATGTGAACATGCCCTAAATTATACAACTTTTCTCCAATTTAACCCCCTTCATATCTTTAGGGTCCCCATGCTGTTCATCCTTATCTTTGTATATATATATATATATATATATATATATATATATATATATATATATATATATATATATACATATATATGTATATATGAATTATTTCTTTTATTGGGCATTCCGTGAATTTCAATTTCAAACTATTTTCTGCTATTCCAAGTTTTCCAAAATTTATTTTCTTCATCAAGGCTAAACTAAAATAACAAACATTTAGATTTAAAAAAAAAAGAAGATAATTAAACTTACATGCAAATTAAGTTTAAACACAAGGATTGTAACATCCATTATTTCGAATGTTACATTAGTTAAGCAGATAGCTATTAAAGTCAGTTGTTCATTTCTGTTACTGTTATTTTCTTATTTAACGTTGTCTCCATTATGTTATTTTCCTAAACTAAACCGTTTAATATTCAAAATTGTTGACGGTCACTCTTACTTAACACACATCTTTAGAATGTAGAATCACTGGTCACTGTTGGTCGCGATGTAATTTCTAGTTATTTATTTAGTTCCAAAACAAAAGAATGTTACTTCATCCTGTTTTTTTCAACAAGTTTTTGGTACAAGCCACGGTTTAATCCCTAGAAGAAACAAATAACTTCAGGATTTATTTAATCCATTGACGAATGTCGGATTTATATTTGTTCTTCGTTACACGAAATGAGTAATTGGTATTATTTATTTCTGCGCATAATGCGGATCTAAAAGGTTCAAAAAAGCGTCAGGTAGGCCTCACTTCCTTTTTTTCTATTTTTAAAACTTTCTTTACTTTTAGCCATCGCCACAGTTGACTCGTAATTACAAACTTTAAGAAAAATACTTTACATATCTAGGAATAATTTAAACTCTTGTTACGAACATAAGTTTCTCTCGGAATTTGTACTTTGTGAACCTCGTGAAGGTAAGAGTGTATCCAAAGGGATACTCGTGTCTTATGTAATTAATTGCAGAGATTCTACTTCTAGTCCTACGCCTGATCTACTCTGGGGATAAGTCAGACAACCATAAATATATTTCTACTGCGTCATATATTATATACACAATTTGGTAAACTAGTTCTAACTTTTGTGAACTGTCACATTAACTGGAAAGTTCCGTAATTAATGTTTACTGATTAGTAGCACGAAGAACTGTAACTATATAACTCCGACAACAGGACGAATTCTACAGCTAAGTTATATAGTACCTATACGCCTTTTTGGGTGAAAATGTACTTTTAAATTATGTAAATGTACAGCCTTGCCTTACTTGTTATAGGTTAACCTAAAACAATTATTTCATTTCAAAATTTAATATAGTTATCTGCTGTGTCTTTAAAACAAAGTCAATCTTACACAATTTATTCATAGATATTTTTTTTTGTAAACATAGGATATCCACTGGTAAATGTGTTTATGGTCGAGCTCTATGTGTTCAATGCTACATTGTTACTAATCGTAGAATGGTTACATATTCGTTTCTGATTGCGAGACTAATGTATTATTCACTATTAGTGATTAATTGAATTATTATTTGACTTTTATCATTATACACCGTACAATACATTTAAATGCTTTGTGGAGGGGAGGAGGTCTGTGAATTTGAAATTGGCAAGTTTGTGTTAATATAATTTTTCTTGTTTTGTTAAAAGATATATTAAATTCAAACCTTACTTAGCGTTGGTATTAGCCGATTTTAATTTAGTTAGACATTGGACATAAATTCCTTTTATTACACTACATGGAATACATCCAGTATTAATTTCTTTGTTCTACGTTACACTTTAATCGAATCTTAATTTAGATATTAAGGTTCACTTGACCATTACATTTAATGCTTAATTTTTTGTTACATTGCAGTGAATTACTGGTTTCCTTGAACAATAATTAATTGCAACATTTAGTTTCGTTGGGGTTTACTTTATATAAATAAAAGTTTTGGTACTATATTGTCTACACAATTTGTGTGTGTGTGTGTGTGCGTGTATATAACTCTTCTTTTTCAGGAAACCTAGTCAACTACCTAATTTGTGTGTATATACTTCTCCGTGTCGTGAGTTACCTTTTCTGTTTCGGGTTTTGAGGAAAGGACTCCCTGTTTTTGTGTATTTTACTTAAAACTCGTGGCGTCCAAATTTATTTCTTTTGTTCTACATATATATCTCTCTGTCCTCAATGTTCCCCCACGCATCCAAATGCTCTGCAGCTGCTAGTCAAGGTGCCATTCTCTCTCTGCCCTTCCTATTTCTTTTTTTTATCTTTGCATACGTGTTCAACTATTGTGCACGTTACAAATTCTGGCAGCTCCCAAGTGTGGCCCTGCTGTAATAAATTCTTACTATAACATTGAGGTATTGGTTTCGATTACCTACTTTTTGCTTTAGATTGTTTTTTAATCTCTCGGGTTTAATTTAAACTCACCTTTTTTGTTGTGTATCTATTACCTTTACAGTTCTACTACCTAATCCTTGTCATATACCATCAAGTCGATCAATTGGAAGATGGATGTAAATTGCTTGTTTAAATTAGAACTGCAATATGAATTGATTTCCAGGGGATTACCTAGTGATGTGAGTGTTAATCTGCTTCGTAAAAATATTATCAATGCTCTTAAATTGGATTGTAACGAGCTTTTTCTGTATGGTTGTTCATCATATACCCTTTGAAGAAGATACTACTGCTTTGAATATTGCTCATCGTGAGCTTACTGAATTTTTATCCCCGTTTACGGGTGATACTTCTCTCTCTTCCCTTCCACGTTTTCCTAGTTTGTTTCTCCATGCACAACGGCATGCAGAACTCATGAAAGCCACTTCAGAACATGAAATTGAAGGGAAAAATCATTTCTTACTCCTGTTTGAAACTCTGAAGGCTGATGTCGACTCTAAGATTAACTTATCGAAATGTGTTACTTTCACTGTTAGTTTCTTCTAGTCCTCGTATCACTAATACGAACTGAGACGATGCTGAAACATACTTGATTTCTGATTCTCATTCACATGTCTTACCGAAATTACCACCTGCCTCTACATCACTTCCATTACTTCCTTCGACATCTAAATTCTCTTCGATTTCTAAACTGGCATTACAATTTTCTGGAGATAGTACCTCTTCACTGTTGGATTTTCTTACTCGTGTAGAAGAATTGAGTATATATCGCGGTATCTCATGCAATATTCTTTGCTGGTGCTTCTGAAATCTTAACAGGAAAATCCTTCTTATTGTTTCGTACACGCAAGAATTCCTTAAGCTCTTGGAAGGATGTAGTGTCCTTACTAAGTTACTGAGTTTCTACCTTATGACTATGATGAACGTTTATTAGAAGAAAACAAACTTCGCACTATTGGTTCTTCAGAAGCTATGACCATCTACGTCGCTGTCATGCAAAGTTTATTTCAACGCTTGTCTATCTCACTACCGCAGAGCAAACAATTGTATTGTATTGAATTAATTGAATTAATAATGCTTTTTGTTGATGTAAGCACTCTCTTATCATCTGTGGTAAATGGTAAGTAAAATCATTGAGTCACTGTTGATAATTTGCACAAATTAGCATACATGAATTAAACAATGTAGTACAAAGAAATAGACTGATTTCTAAGCTTGTTAGTATCTTTAACAGGAAGGTTGTATGAGATCCGTAAAATCTAAGACTGATTTTAAAAATAGAGCAAATGACATTTAAATATACTGACCTACCAATTTACATTTAATAGGTCACTAAACAAAAGTTACAGTTAAAGGATCTATTTTCTAATATATATAAATGGTATATATCTCCTTCATCAGCATAGCTATCTAAATAATCATTATAAAGAAATTCCTACGATTGAACAGAGGAAAACAATTATAATTCTTTGTTACTTGCAAAAATTAATGTTAGGTAAAGTAGATAACCCGTATATACTACAAAAAATAGGAATAAAAACACCTCGAATCAACAGCAGAATAAAAAGTTATTTCTCAGTTCCTAAGCCAAACACTAACTGTTTACTGAACTCTCCAGTTTTTAAAATGGTAACCCTATATAATAAATTACCTAGCGAGGTAGATTTGTTTGGTCTAAATAAAATGCAGTTCAAAAAAATATTGATGGCTATTATATTCGATATTAGGTAAACAATAGTATGCAACTAATTAAGTTTAAAATTTTATTATAAAATGTTACTTTCATTTCATTTTGTATCTGATATGTATTTTCTTTAATGATTACTCTGTAATTGGGTTCTTGTACCTGTAGAGTAATAAACATTATTATTATTATAAATGTTCCTATTTGTAATGGTATAAGTGGATATTATGTTCTATTGAATGTTTCGAATAACGTTACGTTTGATTAAATTCCCTGTATAGTATATAGCGCCGTTTTTACCATAATTGTAAAAAATTATGTTGTACAAATTATATCATAGCACAAAGGGCCGTAAGCGATGACGTCATAAGTTAAATACAAATGCAAACGTTTCTTGAAAAATAATGTTGCCAAGAAATGTTTAATATTTTTATTTAGAATGTAGATACATATTTTTCAACCGTGAAGAGTGTGTTAAACTGCTTCGTAAAACTGTTCGCAATGCTTTTAAATTGTATTGTAACGAGCTTTTTCTGTATGATTGTTCACATATACTCTTTGAATTAGATACTATTGCTTTGAATATTGCTCATCGTAAGCTTACTGAATTTTTATCCACGTTTACGGGTGATACTTCTCTTTCTTTCCTTCCACGTTTTCCTAGTTTGTTTCTTCATGCACAACGGCGTGCATTCTCCTTATCTGTGGGTGCTCTTACTTCCTGTACTTTAGTTAATGGAATTAAGTGCACCATCTTAGGTTGTGTTCTTCTTCCTGTTACTGTTAAATCTAGAACTGCACTTGTAGACACATTGGTGATACCTGAAGTGTCTTAGCCATTGATTTTAGGGATAGATTTCTGGAAATTAATATACATCGTACCAGTCTTTAGAACAGATCATTTATCTTTTAGTAGCAATGCTCCACTGGGTTCTATTTCTTGGGAACATATTACTCCTTTTCTGCTTTCTCCTTCTGAATGGACATCTCCACAATCTCTCTTAGGTAATGCTTTTGCTCAAATGCATTCGTCTTTGGGATGCACTACTCTAGTTGCACTTAAGACCTCTACAACTGCGGAACCAATAAAGCAGCGTTACTACCCTCTTTCTCCCACTCTTAAGAAAATCGTTGATGAAGAGTTGGACACTATGTTAAAGTTAGGAGTTGTGGACCCTTCCACTAGCCATTGGTCTAGTCCGGTCGTTCTTGTCAAAAAAAAGGATGGGTTTTATCGATTTTGTATTAATTATCGCAAGGATGATACTGTTACGGAACAGGATGCTTATGCACTTCCTTGTATTAGTACAATTTTGGATCATCTTCGAGACACTCGCTATTTGTCTAGTTCGGTAGATTCCTTTTACTACTGACTCAAAACCGTCTCCTGCCTCCCTGCATTGAAGTTTTCAGGTTACGTCGTGAATAAGGACGGTCTTATGGTAGACCCAGATAAGGTCTCTGCTATTACTTCTCTTCCTACTGCTTCCACTGTCTCAGATGTTCGTCACGTAATTGGTGTTGCTTCGTGGTATCGTTGGTTCATCCCTAACTTTTCTTCTCTTATTGCTCCGCTGACTGCTGTTACCAAGAAGAATGTTTCGTTGACTTGGTCGTCCGATTGTGAGACCGCTTTCAATTCACTCAAGGAACAATTAGTATCTACTCCAATTCTCGCATGCCCTGACTTTACTCGTCCATTTATTATTCTAGCAGATGCTTCCAACTTCGGAATTGTGGCAGTTCTCAGTCAAACTTCTTGTGTTCGTGAAAAGGTAATGTTATATCAGTCGATATTTAGCAAAGGAAAAGGAATGCTTGGATGTGCTATGGGCTATCGAGAAGTGTAGGCCCTATGTCGAGGGAAGTTCTTTTAACGTGATCACCGACCACCACACTCTTGTTTGGTTAAATAAATTATCTAGCTATTCTGCCCGTTTAGCTCGATGGGCACTACGGTTACAACAATACAACTTCACCATCATTCATCGCAAAGGCAAAGAACATGTGGCCTCTGACTTGCTTCCTCTTTCGGTTCCTTTAGTGGATAGTGTTAATGTTACACTTTGATTAATTTACCGGTCCAAGATCCTTGACACCTCAAAATTGTTACTCGCGTTTCTTCTTCGCTCAATAAATTTCCTTCGTGGTTCGTAATAGACGATCGTCTCTATAAGCGTATGAAGATATCTCCTCTCGCAGGATCCGATTTAGATGGTTGGCGTATTGTAGTTTCTGAAGGAGAACGACGACGTATTCTCGGGGAAAATCATAATTCTCCTACTTTTGGCCACCTTGGTATAATTAAGACTGTTACTAGGGTGTCTCAATATTACTGTTGGCTTGCTCTTAGGACAGAGTTTGCTCGTTACGTGCACAACGAAGATCAGTAAAGTTTAACTTGAATGATAAAGTGTGGCGACGAAATTTCGTTTTGTCAGATGCTTCACGGCATTTTAACGCTAAACTAGCTCCTAAATTTACTGGTCCCTACGGAATTTAAAACATTGCTTCTCCTTGGACTTATGAATTACAGGATGATGCTGGACATTCGCTAGGTGTTTATCATGTCAAAGACCCAAAACCTATTCCTCTGAGTTAGATTCTGACGTTTCTGTAGATGTTGCAAACCTTCATACTAAGAATAATTTATCCTCGTCGACGAAAGAGACCAATATACCTACATATCTCAAAGGATTGTTCTATAAATTCTGATTAGTGCTTGTCTTGGTATATTCTCTTTTATTTGCTACTCTTAAAAATTCTCTGTTGTGGTTCCTTATCCTACACACCTTATCTTTTGGGCGGTTGGTTGGGCATTGGTGTTACATTCACTCCTTTGTTTTTCGTTCCTCGAATGTAATACCCTGCTCGTCTATCTGAGCCCTTTTTCTATTCTTCTCTTTCTTTATTCTTCTGTTTGGGTTGGGTTTCTTTGATTGCTTTTGGGGCGGGTTAATACGTAGGGTTTGGCTTTTATATTTATGTACAGGGCTGGGAATGAAATGTTGTTGGTTCAAACTTCTCTCTCACCCTTTTACCTTTTTTTGTTTTCTTACCTTTATTACCTTTTTGTAATTTCTCTGACGAGGTCTCAATTTTGCTAGGTGGGTGTGTAACATCCATTATTTCGGATGTTACATTAGATAAACAGATAGCTATTGTTCATTACTGTTTCTATTATTTTCTTATTTAATGTTGTCTTTATTATGTTATCTTTCTAAATTAAACCGTTTAGTATTGAAAATTGTTGATGGTCACTCTTAATTAACACACATTTTGAGAATTTAGAACGACTGGCCACAGTGAAATTTCTAGTTATTTACCAGTCAACCGGAAAGTAGTACCCATTTGCGCCGTGCGGAGAGCTGGCAAATAGAGTAGCCGCCGGACAAGTACTAACACGTTAAGTTATATTTCAACTGCCTGTGTGCAACGTTACACCTCGCCGGTATTGACTGTTTTGTTTCTGTGAGTGTTTATAATGTTTAATAGAATAGAGAACGCCGCAAGTTGTGAGTTGAAGAAATTACGGCAAGGTCTGTTGTCTAGTGGTGTCATTCTCCTCCACGATAATGCCAGGTCTCATACGGATGTCATAACAAAACAACTTGTGCAGCAATTCAAATGGGAAACTTTCAACTATCCACCCTATAGTACAGACTTGGCTCCTTCAGATTTCCATCTGTTTACAAAACTCTAGGACTTTTTGGTAGGAAAGAAATTTGAAAGTCATGAAGAGCTGAAAGATGCTGTGACTACGTATCTCAATAAACTGGCGGGGGAGGAATATGAAGCTAGGATACAAAAACTCGTCACACGTTACCACAAATGCTTAAATTTGCTAGGTGAATAGGTAGAGAAGTAGTTTAAGGTATGTTCTTTACAAATATAACGTTAATATTTGATTATATATACTAGATTTTTTTATATTCCCAAACGGATACCACTTTCCGGATGACTCTCGTATTTAGTTTCAAAAAAAAGAACGTTTCTTCTTCCTGTTTTCTTCAACAAGTTGTTGGTGCAAGCCACGCAATTTCTAGAGGAATCAAATAAATTCTTCCATCGACGAAAGTTTGATTTATATTTGTTCTTCGTATACGAAATGAGTAATTGGTATTATTAATTTCTGTCCATCATGCGGATTTAAAAGGTTAAAAAAAACGGCAGGTATGCTTCGCTTCTTTTTTTCTATTTTTAAAACTTTCTTTACTTTTAGCCAACGCCACAGTTAACTCGTAATTACAAACTTTAAGGAAAATACTTTACATATTTCGATATCTATAAATAATTTAAACTCTGGTTACCAACTTAAGTTTCTCTCGGAATTTCCACTTTGTAAAGCTCGTGAAGGTAAAACTGTATCCAAAAGGTTACTCTTGTCTTATGTAATTAATTGGCGAGGTTCTACTTCTAGTTCTACTCTTACTCTACTCTGGGGATAACTCAGACAACCATAAATATATTTCTAATGTGTCCGATACCATATACACAATTTGGTAAACTACTTTTCACTATTGCGAACTGTCACATTAACTGGAAAATGCCTTAATTACTTAAATACTTACTACTTAGTAGCACGAAGAACTATAACTATATAACTCC
This sequence comes from Vesta saturnalis, assembly GCA_036346205.1. NCBI lineage: Eukaryota > Metazoa > Arthropoda > Insecta > Coleoptera > Lampyridae > Vesta > Vesta saturnalis. The sequence goes on along the minus strand of JARFJB010002510.1, from coordinate 98,839 downwards.
GATAACAGGTCGAAGTCCACAGGTAAGTTATTTAGTAGCTATATGCCTTTTTGGGTGAATGCAAATACACTTTTAAATTATGTAAACGTACAGCCTTGCCTTACTTGTTATAGGTTAATCTAAAACAATTATTTCATTTCAAAATGTAATATAGTTATCTGCTGTGTCTTTAAAATAAAGTCAATCTTACCCAATTTATTCATAGATTTTTTTTGTAAACATAGGATATCCACTGGTATTTATGGTCGAGCCCTATGTGTTCAGTGCTATATTGTTACTAACCATAGAATGGTTACATATTCGTTTCTGATTGCGAAACTAATGTATTATTCACTATTAGTAATTAATTGAATTATTATTTGACTTTTATCATGGTACACCGTACAATACATTTAAATGCATTGTGGAGGGGGGTGGGGGTATATGCATTGACAATTTTGTGTTAATATGATTTTTGTTGTTTTGTTAAAATGATATATTAAATTCAAACTTTACTAAGCGTTGATATGAGCCCATTTTAATTTAATAAGACATTGGATTTAAATTCCTTTTATGACAGTACATGGAATACATCCAGTATTAATTTCTTTGTTATACGTTACACCTTAATCGAATCCTAATTTAAATATTAAGGTTCACTCGACCTTTACATTTAATGCTCAATTTTTTTTTACATTACAGTGAATTACTGGTTTCCTTGAACAATAATTAATTGCATTTAGTTTCGTTGGCGTTAACTTTATATAAATAAAAGTTTTGCTACTATTTTGTCGATTATTTCCATGTCTACATAATTTGTGTATGTGTAACCTTTCTTTTTCAGGAAACCTAGTGAACTACCTAATTTGTGTGCAAATACCTCTCCGCGTCGTGAGTTACCTTTCCTGTTTCGGGTTTTGAAGAAAGGACTCCTTGTTTTTGTATTGCCGCGGTGTTTACCGTAGAATATACTCGGCCAGGCTAGCAGTTGGTAATCTTGAGCAGTTTAGGTGTGGGCGGCAGATATGCGACAACTAAATAAATGTAGTTTAGAGCTTAAGGAAAAAAAAAAGGTTAGGCGCCACAAGTTTTCTTTAGGTCCCTAAACTTGAAAAGGGCATAAAAGAAACAATATTGTGAGAGTAAGTGATACTATATTTAACAAAACTATAAATGGGAATTTCTGCAAAGTGTAAAATAAAGTTTCAAATTTTAAATTAGTAATAAACAAAAAAATTCCTTTTAATATGTAGTAAGCAATCAGAATTGGTTGCCAGTGAAAGTGACTTGATAAGTGGAAAGATACTAGATAACAGGGCAGGTAGAAACCAAGCAAAGCGTTTAAACGAACTTATCAGTAAGCTGAAATAAAAAAATTAATTTATGCATACAAAAAAAATATGGTCAACACAGTAATTTATTGAATAGATTCAACGTAGGCATACTGCGCACCTAAATAAACAAAAAAAATATAATAATGAATTAATTGTAAGCTGCACAGGAAAAAAAATTCAGTGTACAACTCTGCGTAGCCCCTTCCTCCTATAATCTGAATAAACAAAAAAACTTGACTTCCGGCAATTGAATTCCGACTGTACTACCGTAAATGATTTACAAAAAAAATATTGTTACAATGGTACTGAAGGTATATCAAACACAATAGCAAAAGAAGCGTACATAAACAAAATGCGGTACAATAGTCACAATAACTTAGGGTTGGATGTTTTTTTTTTATGTTGAATACATTACGTTTCTTTTAACAGTTCATCAATATTTATATTATAAACTACAACAATGGGAATTTTAACTGAACTTAAACATAAGATCAGTGAAATATGATTTAATCGTTAAGCTAACCAATATTATCTATATAAAATGAAAAGGTACGTAACCTCAATGTTTAATTTAACAACGTGAATAGTGATATTAAATTCCAGCAATCCAACACAATCCACAAGCGTTCCTCTTAAGGTATGAGTTGCACAATGGTTTTATTCGTAACAATAAATTATAAATTAGACTGATCTGACCTGTTTGTTGCTACGAAGAACAGAATGGTCAAGGTAGAGTCGAGTCGCAGACCAGAGAAGATGGGTTGTTGTGATATTAATTAGCAATCGCACACCTTGTAGTAAGGGGTTCCGTCTGGATTTGTCGGTCGTAAATTGAATTGGTACTCCTTGATGTAATAATTAAATTATTTTTTGTAGAAGCAAGAGTCGTGAACCGTGAATAGTTCACTGTTAAATGTGGCCTAAAATACATGAATGAAACAGGAACAATTTGAGCAGTTGGTTTAGACTTTTACCTCAGTTGATAGGCGGCCAGACAGGAAACATGCCAAGTATTATCCGGAACTTCCGAAACATAATTGTACAGGCAGGTAATTACAAAACTAATTAATATAAGCCTGTATTCGATTTTTTTTATATGTGAATGCACGAGATTTATCCAGAATTACCGTTTCAAGTACACCACATGGCACGAATTTTTAAAAAGGACCAAAAATTATTGATAATAGAATGAAACCAGAAAAATGCTCAAAAGTACCTAGCAGTGATAAAATTTGGCCTAGGGGTCAGGCTATTGAATTGGAATTCAAAATTGATATCACTAAAGACATCTATTATGCCAAATGTGACTTAAAATAATTATTTTTAAAAAGTTTACTATTCATGAATATATTGAAATTTATTGTTAAATAAAAATTGAACCGTTACAGTATATTTTACTTAAAATTCGTGGCGTCCAAATTTCTTTCTTTTGTTCTACATATATCTTTCGATCCTTTCTTTCTCTGACCTCAATGTTCCCCACGCATCCAAGTGCGCTATAGCTGCTAGTTACGGTGCCCTTCTCTCTCCTCTTCCTATTTCTTTTTACCTTTGCTTACGTGTTCAACCATTGTGCATATATATATATATATATATATATATATATATATATATATATATATATATATATATATATAGTGTGTGTGTGTGTGTGTGTGTGTGTGTGTGTGTGTGTGTGTGTGTGTGTGTGTGTGTGTGTGTGTGTGTGTGTGTGTGTGTGTGTGTGTGTGTGTGTGTGTGTGTGTGTGTGTGTGTGTGTGTGTGTGTGTGTGTGTGTGTGTGTGTGTGTGTGTGTGTGTGTGTGTGTATGTCGTAATTAATTTTATAAAACGAAGTGAATATTGAAAATTATGTTTTAACATTCGTATTAAATTTGGTAACTACTTGTTTTCCGTTCATCCGCTGTACTCATCTTCCCATAGTAACTCTTGTAATAATCCAGCTTTATTTATTTTGAAATGTTTTCAATGTATACTATATCTCGTACTTATATTTGCCACTGATTTCCATTCAATTCCTACAAAACCTATTAAAAAACTTTCGTTCATTTTTACCAAAAGAAATATAATTAAAGCGACCTTTTACTTTTAAAAAGCATCTAATACCGCAAAATAAAGAGAAATAATAACTTCAATTAAATAGCAAATTTTGAATATCATTTAATTATTCTAGATCTTATTTCTGTAACATCACAGAACGTAACACATGAAAATGATATAGCCTTACCTTGTCTGAATGTCCGATTAACCAAAAATCCAAATACGCAAAGTTTAGACTGTAAATGTTATATTAATTATTAATTTTAAATTTTTCTAGTATCTCAACACTCACAAGGTAATTGCTTTGTGCTGTCTCACCAGCAAATGATTAAATTATTGTGTTAAGGATATGATGCTGTAATGAAACGCAGAAAGATCTATAGCTGAGAAGTACAAACTTCAAAACTATCACGACCTATTACAGGGTAAATGCGCATTAGCACATTACCTGCACAAACAAAGTGCTTGGTCACGCACTAACTCAATTGGATGGGCTTAAATCATACTCACAAATGCATACCCACCAAGATCCTCGTTGTTCAACAAAATGTTAAAGCTTGGTACCACCTACAATGTATCTTTGGTGCCATCTGCTAGAAATTTATAACGGAACAAGCTATGGGCACAATCTAAAACTGTTTGCATAAACAGGAAAGTATTTAATACGTTTAATATTCAACTCAACCTACACAATTTTTACATTTTTCTAGTTCTGAAACTTTACCAAAAATTAGTATTCAATATAAATCTTAATCTTATTAAAATAAGGAAAGCCTAAGTTGCTCATCTTCGAAAGAGGCATTCTTATAATCGATACCACAAAATTGATGTAGCTATAACGACCCGAATTTTATATAAAGGATCGTCTATTAAAAAATATACACATAATAAAAATCAAATTAAGAAATTAGCAACTCATTATGAAAGAATCAAAGCTACATCCGCTGGTTTACTACTGCTTGATGGAACAGACTAGGTGCGAAGATAAAGCAACAAAATGCCAAATTGGCTTTCTACAAAAAAATCTGTTGAACGTAAATACAGCTGATGCATGGAGATATAAAGAATACCGTTACTTTTCCTTACGCGACATTAAAAATAAATACAGAAGGTTACGACGTCAAACTCCGATTTATCATAAATGTTAGTCAACAAAAAAAAAATCTGAACGCAAAAATTGTAATGCAATTTACCCTAAAATAAAAATTTTAACACCTAAACCGGAATTAAAGGCATTATTGTCCCCTTTAATAGGGAGCACAACTTCAATATCGATAATACCACAATAATCAATATCAATAATTGAAACTATAACAATGTTATAAAGTAATAGAAAAATTTTACGTTAATTCTTCTACAAAAAACGTTAATTTACGTGATGACTTAATTAGGCTGCCGTCTTTAGTACTTGCCACTGTGAATGTCACTAATGAATTATTTTGTTTTATAATCCTTTATTTATTATTAATGGTACTAGTGTGTTTATTTAGATTTATCTATGTAAACTTGTGCTTGGCATACAGATTGTATGTACGTACTGATCGCGTTATTAATTATGAGTACTGTTAATATTGTGTACTCTTATTATTGTATAATAATTATATTCCGGTAACCATTTGCTTTTTAAACCATTAATTGTATCATAACTTTGTTATTATAATTTGTAGCTATACCAAAAACTTTAATTTTGGGAATAGACAGGGTAACATGGAAAACCACTGAAACGTGATAAATTTTGATACACCATAAGTAAACGGTCTGAAGTCTCTAAGATTTTTGTCATACTTTTTGTGTAAAACTTTCTTTGTGTCTATTTTTTTTTGAAAAGAATTGTATAGGTTCAGTTATGATTAATAGATTTTAACAAACTTGATACCTCTGCAAAGAGCCTTTCTTCCTCTTTAATGTGAGGTTTCTTTTTAATATTCAGCACAATTCCATCGTTTTTAAACCAAAGATATTTATTAACAGATATATTTACAAAACTACAATAATTGAAAAAGAATCAAAATTGTATCTAATAAATAATTACTATAACACGTGAAAGACAGATATGGCTCAGCTTTAGTTATTTAAACAATCAACTTTACTCCAAATATTCAAATGTTTATCTTTTTGTTTGAATGCAGAGCTCCAGCCGTTCTCATGTAGGTAAAAACACAGTTTCCTTTTCTGCTATAGAAATGCGACTAAAAGTGCTCCTGATTTGTTTGACCACATCTGCTTTAATGTTTGTTAAAACACACAATGTCTTTAACCTACTCCACAAATACAATCCAAACAACTTAGACCTCCTCACTAACACAAAACTAATAATATTAATAACAGTAATTCGAATCAATGACAATACCTGAAAATAATATTTTTCTTCCTAACCACGTATCCGGACGTAAACACTCAACTGGCCCTCATATTGCACTTCCTGCATTCAGAGGGGATCAGTTCTAAATCAGTAATACGCGTTATCTAAGTTAAATTGTCCATAGTATAAGCAAAAGTAGCCGAGTACTTTCACGAAGCACATATGCAAAAGCCAGTGGTATTTTAGTAATCTAACCTGCGACCAAAATCATGCAGGATTAGTACTTATTGAAGAAGTATGCATGTAGCTAAAATTCAATCAAATACCGGATTTATAAGAAACTACAATAAAGTATCATATTTTGCAATATAACCTATCTTCCCTTAAAACCTGTCTAGTATATGCTAGGCGATGAATTCCAGTACTGAATAAATACTTGTTGCATTGTGCATGCATTAAAAAACACTTCAAGCATATAAAATGGGTTTTCTCCATTGGACATTATCCATGATTCATTTGCTGATCTTAATATCGGAGCAGGTCATTACCCAAATGTCACCAGATTTTCTCTTATTCTGGATTAGCAGAATAAGATATATATATATATATATATATATATATATATATATATATATATATATATATATATATATATATATATATATATATACCATAGACGGTGATACGCCACAATAAGGACATGTTTGTGAGTACCTTGATGCGTTTACAGAGAAACCTATGATTAATGAAAAAGCAAATATGTCTGTCTATTCTTAGATGATGGATATAGGATTATCCGCCTACAAGTACAGAAGATAAAATAGACACTCGTACCGTGTCTTACTTGTTATGTTTACCTGCAGTTAGAACCTCCCATTCAAACCAACCACAGCTTTTGCAGATATGAAGAGAGAGTGCAATAGAATTATAATGTAGCATTCAAGATAAAGAGAAAATAGTTCATTATTATGAATACAAAGTTTTCCTGCAGTATTAAAACAATTTCAGTAGATATCAACATATATTTAGGGAAAGCGATGTTTACATATTTTATGTACACAATATATAAACACTTTATCACTCAAACTACACACATAAATACCCAAATATTAAAAATGAACAATACGAAAATTAATGTACCGAATTACAATGTAATTATGCCTTAATTAAAAAATTCCATGACTAATAATAATAAACTGTATATGTTTTATCCTAAAATGGTGTTTTGTGATATGAATATTCATTTATAAATAAAAAACTCAAATTCTTCCACAGTATTACAACAGTTTAGCTAGATATACAGAATATATTTAGGGAAAGCGATGTTTACCAATATATAAACACTTTATCACTACAACTACACGTATAAATGCACAAATGTTAAAAATCACTGTAGTTGTTGCACATCTCAGTACCGCTGTCTTCATCGCTGGTAGTATCCACAGTAAACGTTGGCTATAATTTGCACTTTCTTATTGGTATCTTTAATAATGGTTTCTGTGTGCTTAATACATTTTCTCCAAATTTCTGAAGTTATTTTGGCAAGTAAATTTTTCCACGTTTGCAATAAATCATTTTCGGTCCCAGATGTTTTAATGTAATCTGTCTTTGCTATACCCCAAACTAATTCAATAGGGTTGAATTGGTATTGGTATGGGGGAAATCTAAGCATTTGATGTCCGTATGAGATTGTCATCTACATATATACACTTTGTCTTATGACCGCTCACTAACTGTAGCAATTCCGCTTTCACGAGCTCTCTTGCAACCATTGCACTATTTGCTCTTTTTTGGATACTTTTCCAATTTTCGGGTATGATATGACGCATTGTCCAAAATGATAATACTGGGTTCGTCTAACATTTTTAAAACATGCTCTTGGAACCATTTTTCAAATAAAGCGGAAGTCGTGTTATCGTGATAATCCATTGATTTATTTTTCGTTGAAAATACTAAACTTCCGTTTTCTATACAACCATTTGAATTGCTAGCGTGTACAATAACGTAGCGTTTTCCATCCGAGCTTTTCTTCGGATTTTGCACACTTTTTACACTATCGTCTTTCCACGTAAATTTAGACACACTCTTAGCGAACACCCACGTTTCTTCAAAAAAAAAAAATAGATGACACCTGTTATGTTAACTTTACTGATAACGTATTTGTCTAGATGTAATTACGTAAACATCGCTCTCCTTAAATATATTTTGATATCTACTGAAATTGTTTTAATACTGCAGGAAAACTTTGTATTCATAATAATGAACTATTTTATCTTTATCTTGAACGCTACATTATAATTCTACTGCACTTTCTTTATATCTGCAAAAGTTGTGGATGTTTTAAATAGGAGGTTCTAACTGCAGGCAAGCGTAACTAGTAAGACAGGGTACAAATGTCCATTTTACCTTATGTAATTGTTGTAGGAGTATAATCCTATATCCATCATCTAAGAATAGATAGTAAGTTAGTCTATTAATTTTGTATTAGTATTATAATTATAAGATAATTGCATTGCAGATTCTTGTTTACTATGCTTTCATTTCTCATTGAGAATTGTAATTTGTTTCTTTTTAACAATACTAAACACTCTGTTTATAAGTTTGAAATAATACATATAGCAAGGTAACGTTTTTTGCAAGATTTCATAACCTATGTTTGTTTGTACAGTATTAATCATAGCAGTAACTGAAAAGTAATTAAATCCTGTTTAATTGTTTACTTGTAAACTATACATATCAATAACTTTTTTCGTAGGTTTGATATTATTGATAGTATTTAATGTCTGTAATCCTATTTATTTTGACGGCACTAACTGTAACCGACCCACTTTCTGTCTATGGTTAAATTGAACTTTTTGATTTTTCAATTTAAATCAATGTTAATTAATTTTTTATATGCAACGGCTAATAACTCAGTTTAATGCGAAAAGTCTTTACTCTTAAGGACCTTTGGGGTGTTTTAATGCATTTATAATAGCAATAAAACTTTAATGCAACAATTACCGATGCGTCTATATGATTTTCAGTCTTTCATAAAGGGGTTTACAATACCAAGTTAGTGAAAGCCATTAGCAGGTAGGAAAATTGTTTAAAATAATCAAAGTACGCAATCAATAAACCGCTTTCTACGTGTGTGGTTGAAGAGGGTGAGTCAGGGTATTATAGAATCTAATTTAGCGGAGGATTAGAAACATGTACTGTTTCTAATCTTTCTTTCTAATCTTTCTAATCTAATCTACGCTTGTGAGGTTAGAATCCTCATAACGCTGGTCTGATGTTCAAATACCCCCCCCCCCCCCAAGAATTCCTCTAAAACAAATGTCAAAGGCTTCAGATTTTCTTAATCGGAATGAAACACAGTTCATATGCATTGATATTTTACTAATATTAGTGTAGACGAATGATATTAATTGAATATCTTTTATCATCATGAAGACTTAAACCTACATTTGTTTGATTAATACTACATACCATAAATTTATCACTCTGAATTAGTCTCTGTTCTACAGTTTTCTATATTCAATTGTTTAAACACTCCACATAATCATCAAACGTTATTCTGTTCTTAACAATGTGCTTCTTCACCCCTTCAGCTTTCTTCGTAGTGTCTATACCTTTCACTCTGTTCGCGTACATTTTAGACCGTAATCCAACAAATTAGGTAATTATTTTAACAATTTATTTTGTCTTTCATAAGTCCTAACACTTTCTTGTTCACTTGGGGTATACCTTAGACGTTGTCTTTGACATAATCGCTTGTATTAAATTTTTTACTACAATCTCGACAGATAAATGCGTAGATATCACATTCGATAGAAAAGATAAGCGAGTCTGTATCTGTACAGGCGACTTTACATTTTTCTCCAAAAAGAGGCTTCATATACTCATAGTGGAACTTGTAAATTTTCATTTTCGAAATGTCCAAAATAGCCATACGTACACAAATCGGTTTACTAAAGTATACGGTTTTATTTAGTTCAGTTGGTACTAGATAAATATTGTTGAAGATTTGAATTCAGGCATTGCTATTAAAGCTTTTACAATAGTGTTTGCGAACCTTTCCATGGTCTTGCCGAAAACGGCGTTGTTCATTAATCAAAACAAATTCTTTTCAAAATCGTCTTTAGCAACTCTTCGTAGTTACACCTTAAGGTCGATGTATGATTTAAGCGACTCAGATTGTTGAAATTGCAAGATTCTGTGACTTTCTTTAAATTTCATTCCATGGTTTAAAGGTTGTTTCAAGCTCCTATAAAGTATGATGTATCGTTTTTTATCACATAGTGTACCAATTAGCTTCTTTTCCTTTAATCCTGGAGCAGACTGATTATCAGGACAAAAAGGCAAATCAGCATGTATACCGTGGAACTCTTGAGGATATTCCATGTCCACTTCTAATACGTATCCAGTAAAAGTATTATCAGATACGCGCTTGACGTCGAAGGTGTCATCGTCATCTATCCATTTAAGGCCACCATAAGGTAGACATTGCAACATAGCCCACCCATACTGGTTATTTACATCATAGTACATAATAAATCTACTCGATTTAGATAGATCGTAATTAGGCATGTACTTATTGTTAGTTTTGACATACCTATGTGGATATTGACTGAGGCCTCTCCTTGATCGTTCTATCCACAACGTCCACGTTCGTCAAAAATTCTAAATTAATATCGATGTGTTTAAGCATGCACTGCCACGTAAAACGGGGAAGCGTTTACGAATGCGCCAGATCAAGTTTATATTTATTTAAACAACTACTTCTAAACTGATCGAAAACGTCAGTTAATAACAGAACATCTGTTTTTACATAAAGGTCTGAGTATTCACCTAATTGTTAATTTTAAATCCGTTCCAAACGTTTTGAGCATGTTTGTAATCTGTCAGAAATATTATCTGTTCATTTGTTGTAAAACTTAGATTTGTTTGGAAGCTTTGTGAAATTTTTGTCGAAATAATCACAGGGGTAAACACCTTTACGTGTTACTTGTTTTAGCTGTGCTTCGTTTAGATTACGAAATATGTGGGTAGAATTGGGTACTCAAACAAATATGTAACCAAATCAGCTAATCCCGAAGCCATAAACCCATACGAATCTGTGAATCGGAATTATATTATGCTATCCATAAAATGTTTTATAAATGAAATAAATTTTTCTTTATTTCCGGCAGCACATCTATACGACCGTCTAGGTCCTAGGACAAATTACTTATCGATAATTTACTATCATATCAAGAAAGGTTAGGTATTATTCACGGGACCACGTAACCATTTTGATAACTAAGATTACATTCCTTATGGCTAATACCTGACGCACCAACGTTATATGATCCTGATCTCTAACCCTTTCATCCCCTAACGGTTTTTCACCAATATCGAAAGCTACAACACTGTCGTAATTAAATCGTTCCGCAAGGCGTTAATTTTTCCACGGGTAAAGGACACAAAATAACAGTTTCTAAACCTTCAACAAAATTTTCTGATTTTCTAATACAGTCGTGACCTCGATCACAGACACACAGGCACACAGACACAGACACACAGACACACAGATACACAGACATACAGACACACAGACACACAGACACACAGACACACAGTCACATAGACACACAGACACACAGACACACAGACACACAGACACACAGACACACAGACACATAGACACACAGACCCACAGACACACAGACACACAGACACTCAGACAGACAGACACATAAACACACAGACACACAGAGACACAGACACACAGGCACACACTCACACAGACACACAGACACACAGATACACAGACACACGGACACACAGACACAGACACACAGGCACACAGACACACAGACACACAGATACACAGACATACAGACACACAGACACACAGACACACAGACACACAGTCACATAGACACACAGACACACAGACACACAGACACACAGACACACAGACACACAGACACACAGACACATAGACACACAGACCCACAGACACACAGACACACAGACACACAGACACTCAGACAGACAGACACATAAACACACAGACACACAGAGACACAGACACACAGGCACACACTCACACAGACACACAGACACACAGATACACAGACACACGGACACACAGACACATAGACACACAGGCACACAGACACACAGACACACAGACTCACAGACACACAGACACACAGACACACAGACAGACAGACATATAGGTACACAGACATACAGACACACAAACACACTAACACACAGACACACAGACACACAGGTACACAGACACACAGTCACACAGACACACAGACTGACAGACACACAGACACCCAGGCACGAAAGCACGCAGACACGTAGGCACGCTTACACACAGACACACAGGCACACTCACACATAGGCACAAAGACATACAGACACACAAACACACTAACACATAGGTACACACACACACACACACACACACACACACACACACACACACACACACACACACACACACACACAGAGAGATACAGTCACACAGACACACAGACTCACAGACACACACACCCAGACACGAAAGCACGCAGACACGTAGGCACGCTTACACACAGACACGCAGATACCAAGACACACAGACACACAGACACACAGACACACAGACACACAGACACACAGACCCACAGACACACAGACACACAGACACACAGACAATCAGACACAGAGACACGCAGACACACAGACGCACAGACCCACAGACATACAGACACACAGACACACAGACACACAGACACACAGACACACAGACACACAGACACACAGACACACAGACACACAGACACACAGACACACAGTGACATAGACACACAGACACACAGACACACATACACACAGACACACAGACACACAGACACACAGACACACAGACACACAGACACACAGACACACAGACACACAGACACACAGACACACAGACACACAGACACACAGACACACAGACACACAGACACACAGACACACACACACACAACACAGACACACAGACACACAGACACACAGACACACGGACACACAGGCACAGAGACACACAGACACACAGACACACAGACACACAGACACACAGACACACAGGCACAGAGACACACAGACACTCAGACACACAGGCATACAGACACACAAACACACAGACACACAGGCGCACATACACACAGACATACAGACACACAGACACATAGACACACAAGCACACAGACACGCACACGTACACGCACACACAGGCACACGCACAGCACTCGCACACGCACACGCACACGCACACGCCCACACAGTCGCACACGCCCACGCAGTCGCACACGCACACGCATACGAACACGCACACGCACATTAACACGCACACGCACACGTAAACGCACACGCGCACGAGCACGCACAGCACACGACACGCACACAGCACACAACACACACACCACACACACGACACACCACAGACACCACATCACACACACACACACACACACACACACACACACACAGCACACAGACACACACACACCACACACCACAACACACACACACACACACACACACACACACACACACACACACACACACACACACACACACACACACACAACACACACACACACACACCAGCACAGACACACAGACACACAGACACACAGACACACAGACACACAGGCACAGAGACACACAGACACCAGACACACAGGCACACAGACACACAAACACACAGACACACAGGCCACACACACGACATACAGACACACAGACACACAGACACACAGGCACACAGACACGCAACGTACACGACACACAGCACAGACACACAAGCACCAGACACGCACACGCACACGCACACACAGCACACGCCCACGCATCGCACACGCACACGCACACGACACACGCACACGCCACGCAATTCACACGCACACGCACACGAACACGCACACGCACGCACAACACGCACACGCACACGACACCACACACAGCACACACACACACACACACACACACACACACACACACACACACACACACACACACACGACACCACACACAGCACACACCACACACACACACACACACACACACACACACACACACACACACACACACACAACACACACACACAGACACACACACACACACACACTCACAAACGCACACACACACACACACACACACACACACACACACACACACACACACACACACACACACACAGACACACACACACACACACACCCAGGCACGCATTTGTGCGCAGGCGCATAGACCCATAGACACACAATCGCTAAGACCCGCAGACGCACACAGGCAATTTGCAATGATTCAAGGCAACGAATGTAAAACCTCTAAACTGGTAATATATAACCGTCTAGTGGTACCATAGAGAAATGAACCTTGGCAATATAATTAATGTAGATAAAAACCTATACAGTGTGTACCACCAACCGTAGCTTGCTTTTTTATTAGTTAGGCTCTTCTTGCTGTTTTCAATATATTATTAATATAAAACAAGGTTATGTTTGTGTGCAGTAGGTAAGTAACAAATAATTAACCAATAATGGAAAATGTGACTAGGTTATAGGTATAACCTCTTGAAAGCAGAATTATCACGTTTAAAATTTATCCTGGCTTAATACCTGTGTGATAAAGTGGCTGCCTAATTTTACAAAGAAAAGGTTGCGCTCTAGCCCTACATATCAGAAAACTATAAAATTTCATCCATATCACACTCGTTTATTTTGTGTGAACGTATTAAAGGAGTATTTGTTAATGAGTTGTGCATGACTTTAATTTGTATGCACAAATTACATCTTGTAATGGGGATGCTAGAATACTTCCTTTGGCGCATAAGTTTTAACTGAACAATGTAATAATCTAATGTATATATATATATATATATATATATATATATATATATATATATATATATATATATATATATATATATATATATATATATATATATATATATATATATATATATATATATATATATATATAATTGTAGTATTCGCATTTATTCGAATGTTTCAAAATAAGAAGTATTATGTCATTAAACATATTTTAAACCATGATTTGCATAACGAAAATATATTTTTAGTTTATGTAAGTTAAGTCTTTTTTGCAACCAGTTTAAAAGTTTTACGAGACTTACACAACAGAGCTAAAATTAGAGCTTACATAATTTAACATTAAATGTGCCATTAATCTAAACAATATCTATGACAACGTTTGGTCAAATAATAATAGTTCAGGATAATAATTACATATCGTGCAGAAAGCATTATAGATATTTTCGTTGAATACACGAAAGCATAATGGAAAATGACACTTAGGTTATTGTTGCTATCCAAAGATTACCCTAGTTTATCTAGTATTTGCATAGGAGTGATAAATTGAACCTAAGTATGCAACTTGGTCATTAAGTACTTAAGAATATTACCATTTTTCATCATTCAATTGCTGTTGCATTATGAGTTTTTAAAAAGTTTTCATCTTTGAATATAAGTGAAATAAATAATTCATAAGAGAGACGCTTTTAGTGGATTGCATTAGAAACAATCGTTTTTAAGAAAAACGGATTTATTAGAGTTACTCATGTTGGACGTTTCCCAATTCAGTTACGTAAATTGCAATACTGATTCTACTCTTAAAGGAAATAGCTTTGTACAGACGTGTATTAAGATTCCTAAATATATGAAAAGGAAAAGGACAACCTTATTACCTTAGGCACAATCAATACATTTGTAAAGGTTTTTTCCGTAACATCCTTCTAAAGTTATTTATTAAAACGTAATTTTCTGAATATCTTTATTTCAATTTAAAATTAACCAGTAAATGCCAAATTATTCAAATTTATAGGTAATCGCTTATCATAATTACCATTTACCCTGACACTTCCTTTCCATGACCAGCGTGTATTTGTTAAGTCCAGTTAGTTTTCGAATTTGTATTCAGGTACTTCAAAACTTAAAGATATGAAAATACTATTTGATCAACATCCTTTTTTTAGTTAATTCAAGTTTTTAATAAGTTAAATATTCTTCCACATTTAGAGTTTTCAAAGCGCTATTTAACTCTAAACTCCAATATTCAAAGAAAATTAAAAAAATTTTAGCTTTCAGGCTTGATGGTCTACCCAGAGAGAGGTTGTAATTATGAAGCACTATAGTCTAGATTCA
The DNA here is from genome assembly GCA_036346205.1 of Vesta saturnalis. Taxonomy (NCBI): domain Eukaryota; kingdom Metazoa; phylum Arthropoda; class Insecta; order Coleoptera; family Lampyridae; genus Vesta; species Vesta saturnalis. The sequence goes on along the minus strand of JARFJB010002510.1, from coordinate 83,007 downwards.
ACACTCTATCTCTTCAAGACTTGTTAATGGCATTACGTTTCGGTTGAATCTACTGCGCAATAATAAATATTGTCTTTTCTGCTATCCCAATGGTATTTTCATGTACTTCAGTATACTTCACATAATTCTTTTATATTTTTTACATTCCAATGACTTTGATATACATTATGACAGTTTACCTTTATTTATTAATAACTCACATTTCCAACGTACAGAGTATTAAAATATGGATCATTTGTTTTTTCCCCATTTTTAATTTTTTATGTAAGAGTTTTTGGTGTGAAAATTTAAATTTTAGTGTAGTAGGCATAATTGTACTATGATAGCACTTAGAACACATATGAACTTTGTGTGTATTATCTTGTAATTGATTTTCTTTATCTGTTGTGCACTAAATACTTATTATTATTATTATTATTATTATTATTATTATTATTATTATTATTAAAACTCAAATGTATATTTTCTTAGCTTATTTTCTTTTTGCACACTTTGCATTATATACAAAAATTTGAGTCAACCGACTCGAAAAACTCTTCCACTATCCATTATTTCAGTCGATTTAATCAAATACTTCTATGATATTAGAATGAAATCGCTTTTCGAGTTTGAGAAACAATAAAATAAAATCCAACCCCCATCTTAGCCCGAACTTCAGCATCATCTCCGCAAAAAATCACTGAGATCCAGATATTTAATAAAGGGATCTACACATTTAGGCGTTAAAGACTTATGTTAAATTTTAATAGCATTGCTTTTCATGTTTTTTTATGGCTTACTCACATTTACCTCTCACTCCTTACCCCGTAAATCCACCACCACCTAAAATCTCGCGGTGCTAAAAATTAATCGTTAGTTTCAACTTTTGAGTTATTACGATTGAAAGAAAATCACAGGAACCCATCAAAAATCTAGATATTTAGGTCATACATACGTATAGGTCTGTAATTTTAATGTAATCACTTTTCAAGTTTTTTAGGCATAGCATCCGAAAGAATCATCATACACACGTAAGCAAACGTGCACCCCCACATATGCCCATACGTGCACACGCATACAAGCACCCACATACTCGCAGATATTTTTTACATTTTTCCAAAACTACAACACAAGGGACCTCAAAACGTTCTCTTCCGGTTCCAGTTCAATTTCAAATTTTTTGACTGATTACAATAACTTTCCCATTGGATGGAAAAGTTCAAACATACCAAAAATTATTTATGCTGCAAAAATATTAAACACAAAAGGTACATATTAGGATTTTCAAGTAGCTCAAAACTAATTTACCAACATAAGTTTAATAATGTTACATTAGATTTGTCTTTTCAAGAATCAGTTCTCTATTACTACACTATTGTAAATAATATAATTTAAATGAACTATCCCGGTTTCTTGTGGGGAATGCTTTTCACAAGTTTTCACAAAATATTATATTCGCTTGTTAAATGTGATATTTTAATGTGGCATTTTTGTGATGTCATGAATGTGTAATTGTAACCTGTTCATTTATTGAAGTAGTATACAATTATACAATTAGTTAAAAATATTATCTTGGGTAGTCATTAGGGAGTTAACTTAGTGTAAATTGATTTATTTGTTACAATCTAGATTACAGGTAGCACTACATATATGGATTGAAAAAGGATCACCTTACAATTTTTAAAATACAGCCATCTCATCTGGTACCTAGTGAATTATCGTGAAATAAGGAGAACATCTTTTGGCAGTTAAAAAAATTTCGTCAACATCATCGTTAGTACCATACACGCAAAACATTACATACAATAAGCTTTAACAAAACAGAAAGGATCGCCCCGGTAAATCATCCACTCAAAAGAATGCTAAGGGAAGAAATCAAAATGGAAAAACGATCACGCAGCCTGAACAGAAGAGATAACGGACAAGATTACCAAACACGTAGAAACTAGCGCAGCCCGCAGAGCAGCACATCAAACTATAGATTAGATAATGGAAAATTGGATTTCTGCGAAGCGTTTCAGTTACAAATCTAGTTCTTATCAGAATTACAACACAGTGGTGCTCGAGGTGGCCTCGCAAAAAAGTTTTACTGGTTCTAGGAATCCCCGAGTCGTTTTCGTTAATTGTTTCTATTTCGTTTATTTGCCACATAACTTCAAACCCTTGCATGGGCACAAGTTTATTTTAATAGGCGACAACGTACTATTAATTATCTTATGGTTTTACTGTTCATCACTAACAATAATTGAAAAATTAGTTATTTGTTTATTTTAAGAGGGCTTTATTATTATACTTTTATAATTAAAAGTGTTATATTATTACTAGTGTTCAGTTACATTGTTGAGATTTATTTCATACTTGTAAGGTAAGTCAGTAACTAAATAATGAAATATATGTTTCTAAACATTACTTTGTGAATAATAAATCGCCGTCATACCTCATAACCGTAATGTTTTTTTAGAAATACTCTAAACTAAATGAAATTTTAAATTACGTTTAAAATTTATTCCGCGTCGCGTCGTTGCTACAATAGGTACATCCATTTTACTATGATCAACTTAAAAAAATTGAATTATAGCTGAACCGTATTTATTGAAATTTAGTAGGGAGACTATTAAACTGAACTACAGCATGCCTAAAACTTAATATTATTTTACTATGATTGCTAAGCAGGCTTCTGGCATCGTGATTGAACGAATTAAACTGTTCTGTCATGTATGATAATCACACTTCCTGTACTCTATACTATAAAATTGAGTACTTTAAGCTTACTTTAACTACTGAACTTACCAACCTACATACTTAACAAAAATTATTTATTAATCATGATGTCTGAAGGACCCACTAGAGACAGGGATATAGGGAGGAAATGAGAATCCGGTGCATAGAAAAGGAAAAGAAAGGCTGCGACGTCTATGTCTAAGCAAGCTCTGAGTTCTATTATGATGAAATTTCTTAAGAAACCTTCTTCAGGTGTTACTGGTCTACAGTTTTCTGGTGAATTCATTATCCAAGTTTCTTTAGTTTTTGAAACAGAACCAGGTTCAGAGTCGAATGAATCTGTCATTAAAATTTTTGATACGGCTTCAGAGTTGGGTGAATCTGCTGTGATCCAAGTTTTTGAGCCCAATAAAGAGTTGGAATATGAGGAGATTTGTCACTCAGGAAATTAAGAGCAAGAAGTTCATGTAATGGACTCATTTTTAGACTTAAATCCGGAAAAGTGGTTATTCCCAACGTCGTGACTTAATTGAAAACGGTCCCCATCAAAGCTTAGAGGAACCTGATGGAAGTTACCCTCAAAATGCAAATAAAGGACATTTTACTCGAAATTGAGTAATATTAAACATACATTAATTAAAGCCTATAAATAAAATATGGTAAAGGGAAACAATATAAATTCAATCAATGCAAAGTATCTATAAGGAAATAAATACATAAATACATACAATTCTATGCATCGCTGTTTTTTAAATATTTAGTAATAAAAGTTTGTCATTTACTAGCTTTAAGCAAATTTTTACTTATACATTTATATAAAATATCACATACTTCCAAAGCTTTTTCATTTTGCATATTGAATTAGACATAAAGTTTTATTCTTTTAAGAGATTGTATAATGTCCTTTTCAATTGACAATGTTTCTACATTTTCGTGTTCTGTATTTGCATGGTCATCAACGTAGGTTTCAGAAGATCTAATAATCTCTACATCTGAATGAAACTCAGCTACTAATAAGTTATTGTCAACACTTACGAATTGATTCAAATCATAATTTTGAAACTTATGTACGATATTTCGCTCTACCCACAAGTTTAAACCAATCGTTGTTTCTGACGGTGTATTCAAATTTATCGATTTGGATAACGAAATGTCGTCTTCTTCGTAAAACTAATTAAATTCTTCAAATCTTTCATGTTTGAATCAATTAACAATTGTTTTAGATGTAACTTTTCTCAATGCACTAGTAATCATGATAACAGCATCTAGTAGAGTAACAGATGTATTGATTTCTGCATTAATGTTTTCAATAATTTTTAAAAGCAATAATTTTCTGGTCCAGAGGTTGCAAAATGGAAGTCACGTTAGGAGGTAAAAGTGTAAGCTCAGTATTTTTAAAATTTTGAACATTGGGATGGGCTGGACAGTTATCTACTAGACGATGAATTTTTCTTTTAGTTTTGTTTAACTCTTCATCCCAATCGCGAAGAACTTTTTTAAAAATTTCTGATGTGATCCAAACTTTACTGTTAGCGTAATATGTCACAGGTACGTTTAAACATGATTTAAAACAACGAGGAGACTTTCCGATAACGACAAGTTTTCTTTTTTCGAAGCCATCCATATTAGCACAAACCAAAACTGTTATTCTTTCTTTACCAAGTTTACCGCCAATGCATTTTTCAGCTTGAAATTTAAGGGTTCTTCCAGGCGTCATTTTATAAAATAGACCTGTTTCATCTCCATTAAAAATATCACAAGCGTTGTATCTTACTATGAGGCCAAACATTTTGAAGCCATTGGTCAGCCAGGTTAGTATTTACAGCAGCTACCTCTCCACGCATTTTTCCTGTTTGAACCTGTCCAACCAGCCAGTACTACATTTAAATTCAATATTGTTGAGGTTGGCTGCTTCCTGTAGTAACTTACCAAACTCTTCAGACTTCTCTTCAACAATCAGTGTAGAAATCGGTACGTTTTGACTCTATTTAATATAAACTATGTTAGTAGAAACTCATCTGTATCACTTGTAACAGGGTGTCTAATTTTTTTGATTCTTGCTGTACCTATTGGTATTCGTAACATTTATTATTTTTGTTCGATTTGCCCAGATGGTTGACACTGTGGATTTGGATAATTTATAGTCGTTACAAATTTGAGCGTTAGTTGCACCATTTTGAATTTTAGTTAGGATTTTTAATTTTAATGCTAAAGTCAATGGTTTGCGTGTTTTTGTACACTCATAGCTGCGTAAAACTTGAACGTGTTTATTATTGGCGTGTTGTTAACACGGCAGTGAGAAACTGAATGTTCTAGTTCTAGAATAACAGTGCGAGTGAGATCGTAGTACACGCATGCGGGAGAACCTGTCACCCCTACATGTACTGCGCGATAAACTGACGTGCTTGTAGCAGTTCGTTATAAACGAGGAACTTTTAACGTAAATCATCGACTTTATGCTATAAAAAGTCTAAAATAGGTTCGTTTTAAGTTTTAAGTTGGGTTCGTTCTAGTAGCGTTCGTTATAACCGACAAAAAGTGCACTACTCCGTATATATTTCTGGCGGGTTCGTTATAACAAAGTTTCACTGTATATTTTAATATATTCAACATGATTAATTATCAAGAAATAACGGTGCCTACTATTAACTTTTTTTCTTTTTCAACAAACCAATAAATTTACCACCAAACATTTTCAAACTTAAAAATTTGTCTGTTGTTTTTAAAATTTGTAAAGTTTGTATCATTATGATTCAGAATGATTTTGTTTAATAAATGTTTAATTATACTCTTTTAACAATTTGTATCACCTCTGTAGAGTATACCTACTTGTTTTAGTGTTCAGTAAAATTACTGTACAATACAGCTCAATTAATTTAACATTTTGTTCTGACTGGAAAACAAAGGGGCCGCAAGTGCTACAACATACAACATGTATGTTCATAAAAAAGTATTGGAAATATCTGACATATTTTCTTTTATTATAGTTATTAAATCGACCATCATTCCTGATTAAAATGTTTGTTTAGTGGTAAACGCACTTCAACACAAAAATAAAAAAAGGATTCAAGGTCTGCTGCGAACCGTTTGCAGGTAAATTCTTACTAAACAGTGATAATGTTTGCCCAGTATCAAAAGGAATTATGAACTTCAATAAATCAAAAGTAGATGACGACCAAAAAATATAAATACCAAACGAATGTATAATTTCCAACACAATTGTAACGTATAGAATTACATTATAATTTTCATTGTTGTGTTGATATACGTATAATACATATGTGGATTAATTTTTAACCTTGGTTGCGTGTTGTGCGTGTGCAAATAATGAATTCTGCTGTTAAAGTAACATAAAAAACAAAATAATCATTGGAATAACACTCATCAAAGTTTAAGTACGACATTTAATCGTTGTTATTTTCGTAATTGTCGGTTATTATAATGTATAAATTGTTCGGTACCTTTTGTTATTAGCATTCGCTATCTCTCAAGTTTAATGGTGTCTGACTAGACACTATTCTGCAAGTAATAAGATTGATTTTCATTCACATAATCGTCACGCAGATTGATAAAACGTACACTATTTTAAAAAAGACTACGCCCCTTAAGTACAATTTAAATATGAAACGCATCTAACAAAAGATAAACTTTCTAGAGAACCGTTTTGTATTTATTGCCTAAATTTATTGTCAAAAAGTTATTTTTTTTAATGTATTTAAAAGTTTGATGTGATTTTTATCTGCTCAAACTCAAAACTTTTAAACGCGTATTAATCAAATTCTATGTTTCTAAATGTAGTTTCTATATTACGATACGAAAGAAGTAAATGTACAATAAGGAATTATAAGTAGGTAATGGATTTATCAAGCCATAAATTAACAGATAAAGAATATCGGGCAAGCAATTAATTATTGTAGTTTACTATTATTTCGGTTACAACCGCGTTAGCTTACAATTTATCATGTAGATTTATTTCTATTTGGATATATTATCTAGATATGACGTGAAATGATCGATTGGTTGTATATTAGAGTCTTTGAATAATTATAAGATTTTCCGCGTAACCACCCTACACACGAGTTGTACAGGGTGAATCAGATTGATTGAAGTGGTCCACTTACTTAAAAAAAACTATTCTCCACTTATATCGTTTAGTCATCCTTACTATTTCCAGGGGTGTACATATAGGTATTACTGATTGGGCGGGAAATTCAAAAGTTTTTACTTCAATTTAGTTTTAATTTGACTAATGACGGAGACAGATTATAGTCTCCGGAAGCAATAGGTTCTGAAGATGTTATCCATTATTTTCTAACCATAAATTTACTCTACGTTTAATATTCTCGAAGACGGCTACTAAATGTTGTGGGGTTATTGCATTAACGGCGTTCACTATGGCATTCTGTAACTCCTCAGTATGCAAACGATTTGCATACACATTATTTTTAAGATGACCAAAGAGAAAGCAGTCGAGCGGAGTCAAGCAAGGAGATCGTGGTGCCCATCGATTTTTGCTTATCACCGAAAAATTGTGATAAATATGCCAATGTTGTACGGGCCGTGTGGGCTGTTGCGGAGTCTTGCTGGAAATACCCAATTTGAAACTCGTCGTCGTGCAGTTGTCTATAAAAGGTCTTAGAATTAATTGTTGATAGTTTTCGGCATTTATATATTTTCATTAACAAAAATTGGTCTATTTAATGGCCTTCTCGATATGACAATCCAAACTCCGGTTTTAACTGGATGTAATGGAGTTTCAATAAATGCATGGGGATTTTCAGTTGATCAGGTTCGGTAATTTTGGGAATTTATATATCCGATTAGATGAAACCATGCCTCGTTAATGAAAAATGTTATATCCAAAACATCAGCAATTCTTGTAATACAGACATTTTGTACTGGTGCATTATCCGTTTCTTACGAGCGAATATGCTGTGTGAATGTTTCGTAGGTAGCGTCAATGTTGGCGAACCGTTGTTGGAATTCCTCGAAACAAGAAACTTGCGAATATTTCCAGACACCACCATCTCGTTGCCCAAACCGAAAATAATCCTCCAAGATAAACTTATTCTGTTTATCCGAAAACGTGACACTAACAATTATAACCGAGAAATTATTCGCATTTTATTTTTATTCTAAACAGAGCTCTGTATTTATTTACTCACCAGATAAGTCAATCAAGTATGTGCAGCTTTTGTCTTGAAAAAGACAGATTTTACGTGATTACAGGAACAATAAAAAGACAAATAAAACGACAAGAACAGAAGGAATTAAATTATGACAGTTTATACATACGTATTTACGCACGCTCATGACCCCAGCGGATGAAAGTTTTGATAAACAACTTACACTTTTTAGTGTTAGAATACATTTTTGATAACAATATGAATATATGGAGTTACAAACCCTACAATCAATCTGGATCACGCGGTAGTATTGTTGTCGCAAACCTGATATCTGCTTTTCGTTTATAAAAACAAATTCAATTTAATACCTTTACAATTACTACGACCCCATACCCCAGTATTTGGAGATCAGGATAAACGCTGACGTCTTGCAATTGCGTACTAAGGCAATACTGTTAAAATAATTAAATAGTAACAATTGCATATTATCACGTAGTCTTCTTCATATGTAAGTACCATGTAGAACATTGCGGATTAGGGCGCCCCTAAGCACGGAAAAGCCACTAACAACACACAAAAACAATCATGTGCCACACTAAAAAAGAATAACATCGAACGCATTGGAATAGCTACCTAAGGTTTAACAATCAAAGTAATAATGAATAGTATCTCACCGAAATTTTTTACTTTTTGTAACTATATAAAACGTTCTTATCATTATTGGAAGGGGCGTGACAAAATTTCATCTACATTCATTTCGTGGGATGCAAATTGTCGAATAAGTTTTGACAATATACCAGACATGAAGTGTAAATTGTAATAGTGTGTAATAAATAGTCGTAACTGGTTTCAGATCGAAAGGAACTTGCTTATTATAAATAAAGATAGTTTTAGCAATAGGTTTTAAAAACCTAAACAACCATTGCCCTGATGGTTGAAATAAGATTATTAGAAGACTACCCCAGTAAGAACATCACAACGAAATATGAATCCTCTACTTTAGCTGATGCAACAAGAACCGAAAGCTGATCAGGACCTAATCTAATCTGGCCAAGTACAAATACAAGATTACCTGATTGTTTACTTATTCACAATAATTTGAAATTGGTGCTAAATCAGTCGGTGTAGATCAGTATGTTAGCCAAGTGACTGTGGATACCTGGTGCCGGGTTCGAATCAAGGTTCGGGCTCAGGCATTTTGTAAATATACAGTGATTTAGGTGTCAGATTATCCTCTGGTTAAACTTTGCCCACTATAATGTGTAGGAAATAAAACAAATTAAAGAATATGGTCTACTGACAAAAATACCACTACCCTGGTAGAAACCTTGTATGTAAGGTATAACATAACGATAACTAGCATTTTCAGCAGGAATATTGCGTATAACCACAGACCCGTTCGTAAACGTAAGGTCAACGTTTACAGGAATCTAGGAGTGTGCCTTACAATACCAGAGTCGTACCCTATACAGTGTAACATTAACAAGACATGAGAGAACCGAGAGGGATGATACACACGCATTGGAATTTAAAGTCGCGAAGGGAGCCACTTACAGAAATACTCGCATGCGAATGCCTGAACTTAAAGACTAAAGTGAAACCGTAAATAAACTGGTAACAGTAACAATGCTCCAGGTTAAAAAAACACATTTTAAAACTGCAAAATCAAGCAGCTGAAGACATAAAAACGACCACACTAGAAGGAATTGCAGTAAAATTCTAAGGTGCGAACGCTGACTCTTAGCAGTAATGCCCCTCAATATACCATTCAAGCAGTTTTAATGCTTAATACTTGAGCACATTCACATAGATGAATCAAAAAGACTTATTAGACACAATAGTGTATCCCCAAGAATTTATGGACTGTTAAAAACACTCAAACAAGATCTTTCAATACGACCGATCATAGCGTGTAATGAGTCCCCAACATTCGAATTAGCGAAATTTATGACAAATATTTTAAAGAATTTACAAGATATTTATAATTATAACATTAAAAATTTATACACTTTAGTAGGTAAACTAGAAGACATAATTATACCAGATAAGTATATTTTAATATCTTCAGACGATTAATTTAATAAAAAAATACTGGCAGGAAATCTCTAATTTTACGAAGATGACACTAGAAATATTGACATAAATTATTACGTTGTTATTCGCTTCTAGTTATTTTCAATTTATTAAAAAGTTTTATATCCAAACATTTGGATCAGCTATGCTAAAATTAAGTCAGCTCTCGGCACATCAAGATAACTTAAATAAAATTAAGTTAATGCTACTCAATAATGACTATCCGTCAACATTCATTAACAAAGTACTATTTGAAAACGATATTAAGAAGGATACGAAGGTAGAAACTAATGTTAATATAGTACCAATTAATACTAAATATAATAAACTAATCAATTTTCCGAATTTAAGTAACAAATTACAACAAATCTTGCAGACTGAAACGTTAAAGATATCATTATATAATCTTAAAACTAATGATATGTTATTTTCAAAATTAAAAGACCCTATTCCGACGAGTAGTAATGCTAATGTATTGTACAAACTCAAATGAAAAAATTGTGACAAGGCGTACATTGGTCAGACAAAACAAAATTTATATAAAAGAGTAAACAGTCATAGAAACAATTGTAAACAATACAATTTAGAAAAAAAATGAGAAAAAACAGCCATAACTTCACATGTTCAGAATGATGGTCACACTTTTGATTTCAATAATCCGATCACTCTAGATAAAGAAGTTAATTTCTGAGATGTTACACATACAACATGAACAATGAAGTATAAATTTTAGGAAGGATACCAATAACTTAAGTAATATTTACAAGTTTTTAATTAAAAAACACAATAAGTTTAAACAGAAGTAAATATAAGAGTGAATTTTTGAATAATTGCAACCTCAGTATCAAATTGTAGCATTAGATAATTAAATTCATAAATGTAGGAATTAACAGCTAGATAAACACAATTAAACTGTAGATTAATGAGAAATTGTAAGTTAAAGTAAGAGATTGAATTACATATGCAGAATTATTTAAGGCAAAAGAATCACTATAAAATAGAATTGTAAAATTTCAAACATGGCAAGATATAAATATCCAGATAGATAACCTAGTAGGTACTATTTGATAATGATGTACACGTTAATTTCACTTGCATTTCATTCTTGTCAATATCAATAATAATAACCAAGAATAAATTAAAATTGACAAGGTTAGTAATAATCAACCAATAAAATTAACACACGACCAGTAATTGTGAATTAAAAAGGTTGTTAACGAAGGTATGTAATAGAGAATTTCAATTGACAATGAATAACAAGTAAATTGCAGTAATTAAGTTGTAGAACACAAACATTGGATCAATATAATAAGTTACAATGTAACATAACGTATAGACATGGTTTCATAATTAAAGAAACCGTATTAAAAAAAAAGTATCATAGTCACCACCTAAAATGAACAGACACCAAAAACATGTTTTCTTTAGATTCAATTTACAGGTAAATCGAGTTGATTTGTAAGTTACTAGTGATTTTAATATGTTGTTTTAATTAGATAAGATTTGATAAACACATGTAGGTAATAATCTAATTATATGTTAATGTATTGTTTAGTCTGAAGAAGTATTTAATTATACGAAACGTAACTGTGATTGAACTGTTATTGTCCACAAGTAGTCCTCGGCCCAGTAAACCACACCAAAGTAAATAATTTTTTAATATTATTATTATTTCTTAGCACGCACTGGTATGGAATAAAGAGATGCAGATATTTACCAAGACATCTCTCATTATACGGCAGGTATTGAGTATTACATATTTGCATGCGTACGTATAATTTCGGATGTAGTTGTGAACAATGAAAATCTTGTAACGTTAATTTAGGTATTACATCAGTTGATGATAATACTATTGGCAGAATTTGGATCTTTTTAATTTGCCAGAATTTCGCAACCTCGCACTTCAGCTCTGGGCGGATTTTTCTTGTGCAGTGGTTGCTATGTTGTGAGTGTTTGGTACAGCTACATCTATTATATATGCTTTTTCATTGGTTTTATCATGTAAGATAATGCCTGGTCTGTTGCTAGGTATAGCGTGGTTTGTTATGACAGAGCGATCATAGTACAATTTGCATCTGGCGTTTTCAAGAACGTTTGGTGGTTGATATTTAAAGTATGAAATTTTGTTTTCTATTAGTCCATAGTGAAAAGCTACGTTCTGGTGAATAATGTTAGCAACTTGGTTGTGGTGGTAGTTATAGTCGTTTGGTGCTAACATGCGACAACTCGCTGTAATATGTTGAATAGTTCCACTTTTCAAATGGCATATTATGCATCTGTCGTAGGATGTATCTTTGTAATTTTTGTGGTAATAATCTGGACTTGCATGACGTTAACCATGAAGCCCACAGTTTCAAGCAAAAGTACTCTACCCTTTAGCCATGATTTGAATACGTTTTTATCGATGCCCAGATTTTCTAATTCATACCCATTTCCATGGAGAGTTTTACTTTTCCATGTGTCTATTCATTTAATGGTTCTTTGAATACCTTCGTTCAGTTGTTATGAAGTATCGTTTAGGAGAAGTATATTTGACATCGCCAGTAAAAATTGGTCTGTTTAATTGAAAATGGTCCTTTTGGTTAGAGATGTTATTTGGATATTGTGTACGTGAGTTATACCTATACCACCGTATTACTATGTTACTATTATTTTTTTTTTTTAACTCACATACAATGGAATTATGACAACTATAATAGTTCATTTTTGTTTATGAATCTTATACCTAATTATATACAATAAAGTAGTGTCTACAATAAATACAGTAAATATTAATATTATTAATTTATAGACAAAAATTTACGTCTTTGGTGACATGTTTCTAATAAACCTGTATTTTGTAATATTGAAAGGATATTTCTCTCTAAATTTCAATTTAATAAATGGGTTTTAAATTTGGAAGACACTACACCTGTGGCCGAAGTAATTATAGCTATTATCTGAACTTTTGCTATTTCAATACTGCCATCATTTCTATAGCCAATTCTTCACATCTTTTAATTTTTTCTGATTGTGATTGTAACAGATTTGAGGATAAAGGTATCGCTATTTCAACAATACATTTTTAAAATTTTGTTTTTAATAGAATGTCAGGTCTATTATATGAAATTTGTTATGAATCAGCATAAATCGGTCCCTGTATAATAAATATTCAGTATTTTCTGTAACCGATTCCGAAAACTGCTTGTAACGCATACTGACATTGTTTAATAAACTACACTTCTTAGCAATTTGTTGGTGTAGAATTTTGCAAATTTGGTTACGTCTAGAAAGGTAATCCGTGGGAGCAAGGGTTCAACAGTCAGCTGTAATGTGTTCAATTGTTTGATTTGGAATATTTCATCTTCGACAATTATAAATGTCTAGACCCATGATATGCTTTTTATAATTGCGTGTTGCAAACTTGCAATAACACTATCTTGTATTCCATATATGAATCCTTCAGTTTCTAAACATTATATTCAACTCGCTAACTAACCAACCCACTGATATCCTTATATCAACTGCTTTCGAATCTAAAATAGCCCTTTCCAGATAAATTCAAAATTATTTTTTCATAACTTAAGTTCTAAATTTTTATTACTTAAATTTAGTGCCGAACAATTTTTGTCTAAATTAATTATATTGAGAAAGACTGGGTTTTCTAAGGAATAAAAATACTGTCCAGCGATTTAAAGTCTGTCTATTCTTAGATGATGGATATATGATTATTCGTCTACAAGTACAGAAGGTAAAATAGACATTCGTACCCTGTCTTACTAGTTATGTTTACCTGCAGTTAGAAACTCCCATTTAAAACAACCACAGCTTTTGAAGATATAAAGAGAGAGTGCAACAGAATTAAAATGTAGCGTTCAGGATAAAGATAAAATAGTTCATTATTATGAATACAAAGTTTTCCTGCAGTATTAAACAATTTCAGTAGAAATCAAAATAAATTTAGGGAAAGCGATGTTTACGTATTTTAATTACATTTAGACAAATACGTTATCAGTAAAGTTGTAAAGTTAGAATATGTGTCATCTATTTATGTAAAAATGAACAAAACGAAAATTAATGTACCTAATTACAATGTAATTATGCCTTAATTAAAAAATTCCATGATTTATAACAATAAACTGTATATGTTCCATCCTAAAATTGTGTGTTTTGTATTACACAGTATTACAACAGTTTAGCTAGATATACAGAATGTATTTAGGGAAAGAGATGTTTACATATTTTATGCACACAATATATAAACAGTTTATCACTAAAATTATACACATAAATACACAAATGTTAAAAATGAGAAAGAGTAAATTATAGACGACGTTAGGCCTTTGATTTTTACTGTGAATACTACCAGCGATGAAGACAGCGATACATGACCACAGTGATTTTTAACATTTGTGTATTTATGAGTGTAGTTTTAGTGATAAATTGTTCACGATGTCACTGGCGAATACTGTTATAATAATGGCAATAAAAAGGTGAAAATTAATCGTGGTATTTTTCATGGAAATTCACTAAGACCCCTTTGGTTTTGTTTGGTTTTAAATCCTCTTTCAAAATTATTAAATCACTCGACATCTGGTTTCTCTATAAACTTTAGATGCAATAATGTAATTACCGTTTATTATGATGACCTTAAATTATTTTCACGTTCGGCCTAACATCTTGAAATTGGATTAGGGAAATGGGCAAAATTACATATAGTAAAAGCAACACCGATTACCAACCCTGATATGGCTAATGAAATTCCGAAATTGTTAGGGGACCAAATTCATAAATATTTATAAAAATTTTGTTATAAATCATACTTTGCTGAAAAATGAATTTAGTCTAAACTATATTGAAAGATTAAAAATTATTTTAAAATCTAAATTATACTTAAAAAATATGTTTTCGGCAATCAACACTTGGATGGTTCCAGTCACTTCATATTCCTTTGGAATTATGAAATCGTCGGATACTTAATTAAATGCTTTAGATACGTTTAATAGAAATAGAATAGAATAGAATATATGTGTGAATTTATCGCTAATTTTATAAATCCTTAAAATTTTCCAAATCGAATAATGTGGAATAGAATCATAGGCTTTTCCATAATCAATGTAACACATATTTAAGTTTCTTTTACTTGCTTTGGTATCTAATATTAGTTGTTGTGGACATCCTTGTGTTTTTTTTTATTGATCCACATTATTCAAAATTATTATTTTTTTTTTTTTTTGAGTGTTAATTTGGTTTCTTTCAAGAATTGTAGTACGTTCATTGTGTTTTCTAGGTCACTATTCGGTTGCTAAGTTGCAATCGTCCCAATTTTCATGATACTGTGGGCAGTTGATAAATATGTGTTGTAATTTTATATTTTTGTTACAATTTCTACATATCTCTTGTGGTGATTTTCCTAATAGGTGTAAGTGCGTGATGTTTGTGTGCCCAATTCGGAGCCTCGTCATAATTACTTCTTCTTTTATATTTAGGTTAAACTGGTTATGCCAGGTAGGTAGTCGTGGCCTCTCTTCATTTAATGCAACATGTTTTTCCCTTCAGGTGTCATGCCATTGTACCCTAATTTTGTTTTTTAAAAAAGTCTTTAGGTCGTTTGGAGTGACGCTCATTTCGTCTATTGTAGCAAGATCGGCAGCTTGTTAATAATAATAATAATAATAATTTTATTTACCACCTTTGGTCTTGGTTATAAGCGTAGGTGAGGTCGTTAATATTAAAAACATTTACATCAATTGTCCACAGTTAAAATTTACTCGTAGTAAATTACATAAATATCACAGATAAAAATGAATTGGAAATTAGAGATTTAACTTCCAATATTCATCAATGGTATAAATGGTATTGGCTAATAACATATTTTTGATGGTACGTTAAAATTCTAAGTGGTTATGAATGGTTTTAATACGAGGAGGTAATTTATTAAAAATTTTTATAGCGATAATGGGAAAATTATCCGCAACAAAAGAATGCTTATATCTCGACTCTACTATGTTGTCGCCACCTCTTAAATTAGCTTTTGTAACTTCCGTAACTGTTTTAAATTTATCTGAATTACTTTTAATGTACAAAACACTGTTGTAAATGAACAAAGAAATAACGGTCAAAATGTTTGCTTTTTTAAAAAGATCTCTACAGGAATATCGTACCGGTTTATTGTAAATGGTTCGAATTATTCTTTTTTGCATGACCAATATCTCATTAATTCTTTTATTATTACCCCAACAAAGAATACAATAATTAAGAGTGGAGTGTATATAGGCAAAATAATATGAAAACAAGCATGGTTCTGTAACAACATCGCGCAATTGTCTTAAAACAAAGTTAAAGGTTGACAGTTTCTTTAAGATTTTATCCACGTGGGTGCTCCAACTTAAATTGTAGTCGATATGGATCCCCAAAAATTTTAAACTATTATTTTGATTAATGGGTCTACCCTCAATTTTTACCCTTAAACTGTAATCCACAGAATTTTTTGAAAATACTATGGATTGAGTTTTGTTAGGGTTTACAATCAGGCCGTTATTTTTACAATACGTTATGAAACTAATAATACTACTATTTGTGTTTTCAATGAGTTCTATTACATTTTTACCTGTGTTAACACTTGACGTGTCATCTGCAAATAGAGTTAATAAGCATGTTTCAAAAACAGACAAGTCATTTATAAACATAATGAAAAGCAAAGGACCCAGTGTACTACCCTGTGGTACACCTACTGTTACGACTCTCTCAGTTGAATGTGAAGTAACGTTGTCTATCTTAAATTTAACTGTCTGTTGTCTATTGCATAAGTACGATTTCAACCATTCGGATGCATTACCTCGTATTCCGTATTTGTCCAACTTGTATAGGAGCGCATTGTGGTTGATAGTTTCAAAAGCGCGTGTTAAATCGTAGAATATCCCAAAGACCTTATTCTTGGAATCTAATTGTTCTAAAATGTGTCTTAGTACGTTTAAAATAGCGTCAACTGTACTGTAGCCTTTACGAAATCCAAATTGAGTAGGAGATAGTATGCTACGCTCATTGATAAACTTTGAAATTCTGATATACAAGATTTTTTCAAATATCTTTGAAAACGCAGAAACGATAGTTATACCCCTGTAATTCTCTATCATACTTTTGTCGCCCTTCTTTAGAATTGGAACTACTTGCATTCGTTTTAATTGATTAGGAAATATTCCTTCTTCAAGTGAACAATTTATTAATTCCGCAATAACTGGGCTTATTAGTTCGGAAACTTTACCTAACAAAGAGCAAGGAATTTCATCATAACCAGCTGAGTTCTTAACTGCTATAGACCTAATGATACTGTTAACTTCAGTAGAGTCCGTAGGGTGTAACATTATAGACTGTTGAGGACTGTTATTACTTACTTCAGCAATATTTAGTTTCGTATCATTAACTAATGCTTGAATTGAATCTACAAAAAAATTATTAAAAGCGTTTGCTATATCATTACTATTTTTTAAGATTAAACCAGAAGTATCCGTAAATTCTTTTGGATAATCTACTTTAGAGCTAATATTAGATTCTTGTTTTATTATGTTCCAAACGGCTTTACTCTTATTATTGCAATTGTAGTAATATTGGCTATTGTAATTTCTTTTAGTTTCACGTATTAAAGAACGATGTTTCCTTAATTGTTTCTTGTATTGGGCTAAAACATATTGATCATTACAATTTCTGTAATGGTTGTATAGATCCCTTACTTTTTGACCACTATCAATAATAATCTTAGAAAC
This sequence comes from Vesta saturnalis, assembly GCA_036346205.1. Lineage (NCBI taxonomy): Eukaryota > Metazoa > Arthropoda > Insecta > Coleoptera > Lampyridae > Vesta > Vesta saturnalis. The sequence continues at coordinate 65,366 of JARFJB010002510.1, read as the reverse complement.
CCAGGGTTTGCCATTAACAACAGCGTTTTTGACTGTCACGCGCTCTAATGGAAAAACTGACTCAATAATATCTTTAAATCTAGATAAAAAACTGTCAAATTTATCATTGATACCTTTAGACCCAAACATAGTATTCCAAGTTTCAATTGAAATTGTTTTGCTGCTTTATCTGCACATGTATGTCAACATGCCCCGGAACCCACATTAGGTAGATGTTCTTCCTTTCATTATATCTTAAGTAGTGTAGTTGTCCTCTGATCACATTCAATAAAGCATTTTGTTCATTGGTTTGGTGTTGGATCGCTAGTAATGAACCTAAAGAGTTACTGCAAATGATGTAGTCTTTATTTCCTTGGGGCCTGCACAAAAGTAGGGATTGCCAAATGGCATATAATTCGAGGGATTGTACACTACTTATGTAGAGTTATGTGACCAACTATGGCATTCTCTGTCAAAGAATATTGCGCCCCCAGTTCCAGTTAAGTTCTTAGCGGTGTCTGTATATATTGTTTTAGCCTGTGGGTATGTTTTCATTATTATTCTAGCTCGCGTTCGGTATTGTGCTGGTGGAGTTGTTTCTTTTTTCATTGCCGTAAGATGTAGGATACATTTTGTTTTTAAGTTAATCCAGGGAGGTATTTCAGGCTCCATGTAGATAAACAATGAAGGTATTTCAATTTCTAGATCGGAAATTAGTTCCAATCCTCTGATAATTGCAGGTCTGCTTACGGTTGGCCGTTTTTGGAATTCAGTGATAGTTTCTTTGTCATTTAATACTTGGTAATTTAAGTTTTTAGGTGATGCGTTTATTTTGATAAATTAGTTAAATAATTGTATTTGTCTTCTAGTGCTTAATGGTGAAATTCCTGCGTCTTCAAATATTGAGAGTAAAGGGCTCGTATGGAAAGCACCAGTTGCCATCCGAACTCCTTGCGCATGAATACGGTCAAGTTGTCGCAAAGGTGTTGTTCTTGCAGACGAGTAAACTATACTACCGTAATCTATTATAGATAACACGCATGCTTTGTATAATTGTATTAATACCTGTTTACCTGAGCCCCAGGCTATACTGCTCATACACCTTATAAAATTTAATCTCCGTTTGCATTGAGTCACGATATATTTAAGATTTTCTTTAAAATACAACTTTCTAACCAGAATAATTCCTAGAACTTTAACGCTTTCGACTAAAGGGATAGTACCTTTTAAAACTAATTTAGGCTCATCGTGTTGGTGTCGGCAGAAATAAATCGCAGACGTTTTGCTTACAGATCGCTGTAGACCCATTCCTTCTACTTTTTCTTATATGTCGGCAGTTGCTTTATTTATACATGTTTGTATGTTCTTCATTGAGTGGTTTTCATAAAAAATGACTAAGTCGTCTACGAATAGGCATTTACGGATTGGTAATTGAATTGATGTAATAAGATCATTTATTCCCATTAGAAATAATGAGCAACTAAGGAGAGACCCATCAGGTATCCCATTTTCTAACACACGGGTTTTTGAGGTTTGATTTCCAAAACGCACTACAAAACTACGGTATGACAGAAAAATTTGTATGGTTTCCTGTAAGTTACCTTTCATGCCCCACTGATAAAGTTTATTAATAATACTATATGCTAATGGCAACAGTATGGCTTGTTTTTAAGAAGCTTTCTAATACAAAGTGTTCTAGATATACTAGTTCATCTGTGGTGGAGAGTTGTTTCCTAAAACCGACTTGATGTTTTGATATGAGGTTGTTCGTTTTTGTATAGCAGGTTAATCTATTGTTAACCATTTTCTCAAACAGCTTGCTTAAGCAAGAGGTCAAAACAATTGGTCTGTAATTTGTCGTTTGTGTGGCGTCTGTGTTTGGTTTTTGTATAGGTATAATTACAGAGTGTTGCCACTGGGCAGGGTAAGTACCGCCTTTGAATACTTCATTATAAATGTTTAATAGTTTTTGTTTTCCAGTTTCAGGTAGTTCCTTCAACATGCTACATATAATTTCATCTGAACCGGGTGCTGTATATTTTGTGTTTAGTAAAGCTTTGTGTAACTCGTTTAATGTAAAAAAATCGTTTGCAGAAAAAATTATAACGGTCTCATTTTGTTGTTTTAGTTGTAGAAAAGCCTTGGAGTAATTTTCAGATTTACCGTTTGTTTCGAATTGTGAAGCTAATGTTTCGACAATGTGATATTCGTCTTTCAGTGTTTGATCGTTTACGATGAGTATATGTGTAGGTAGAGAGTTTGCCTTGCCAACTATATTTCTAGATTTCCTCCATATCTCACTAGTGGTTGTTTTGTAGTTTACGGTATTCACGTAATTTGTCCATGAGTTCTTTTTAGCATTTAAGATTATTCTTCTGGAGTTACAATGAGCTTTTTTAAATAAAATTAAATTTTCAATGGTGGGGTGCTGTTTAAACACTTTAAAATATAATTTTTTCATTTCCACAGCTCTATTCACTTCGTATGTCCACCACGGTACACTACTTGTTTTCTTTCACCCTTACTTTTAGGGATGGATATTTCTGCCGCAGCAATTAAGTGGTTTATAAATTGTTGGATTTTATTATCCAAAGTTTCGTTTTCCTTCATGTTACATATGCTTTTTACCTGTCGTTTGTAAGTATCCCAATTTGCTTTTTTCAGTAACTACTTTTTTAGTACTTTGGTAGTTTTTTTAGGTATGCCGGTGGTCATAACGATCGGGTAGTGGTCGCTATTATGAAGATCCGACGCTGTATCCCACTTGAAGTTCATTGCTACTGTCGATGTTGAAATGGATAAGTCTATAGCAGTGAAAGTGTTGCTTCTTGTGTTGAGGTGTGTTGCCTTACTTATGTTTAAAAGGGTGAGATTGTCGTCCTCTATTATACGCCCGCGTGCATTAGTGTGTGTAGATCCCCATCCTGTTAAGTGCGCATTGAAATCGCCTACTACTAAAAAGGGAGTTGGCAATTGTGCTATAATCGCTTCAATGTGGTTGTTACTCCAACAGAATGAGGGGAGATATATGTTGCAAATAGTTACTCTTACGGGGTACACGATAGTTGCTGCAACTGCCTGCAGTCTTGTAATGCTGTTGATTTTCTTGTGTGAGATATTATTTCGTATAAATATTATCACACCTCCACTAGCCCTCTCATTGTCTATGCAATTTTTGCTATAGTCTTTGTAGCCTCTAAGGTGAAATTTTTATTGCTCTTTTAGGTGCGTTTCTTGAATATATACACAAAATGGTTTGTATTCCGTTATAAGCATCTTTAGTTCACAGTAATGGAGTCTCAGCCCAATGCAATTCCACTGCAGTATGTTTTCGTTTTGAGGACCGAATTTTAATTATAGTTTTAATAAATATGACTAGAATAAAAATATGAGCAAAAAATAAAATATGGTAAAATAAATAAATATGTAAAAATAAAATTTATACTGAATATACTACGCACACTACATATAAGATAAATAAAATGACTAGGGTATATAACAGATTGTATTTATGACTAGTTTGATAGCTTTCGGGGTTTCCCCTTGGGCCATCCTTTCTTTTTCCTTTGCGTCCTTCCTCGAGGATCGATATAGTCCGGATCGTAGCCTTCTTCTCCTTCTGTTATTATTATTATTATTATTATTATTTATTTTATTTTTTTTTATTTTTAAGACATTCAACTGCTGAGGTCATTTCGTCTTAAAATTCACCAATATAACTTAATCTATGTGAGTATCTATATATTCTGGTACATATTTATTGATTTCAGAAATTGTAATGTGTTTCTAGTTCTGTCTTCACGCTGCAGGTTTTCATGTAAGTTATGTTGTATGTGATGTAACGTCCTGTTATCATTATAGGCTAAACAATCGCAAATTATATGTTTTACGGTGAGTATCTCATGGCACAGCTCACACCTTGGTGCAGGGATACCTTGTTTCAGATGCTCATGCGTAATTCTGGTGTGGCCAATCCTTAATCGATGCGTTTTTACCATGTCCTGCCTCGACATGTTTTTTATGTAGAACATTCCTTTTACCTGATCCTTAATCATTGTTAAGTTGGTGTTACTAACTTCCCATTTTTCTTGCCATGCGTCAATTGTTTTTTGTTTTAGATATTTTATAAGATCGTTTATGTCTATCTTATTCACTTGTACTGGTTGTGTTGCGGCTTCTCGTGCTATATTATTTGCATGTTCATTGCCAGTTATACCCACGTGACCTGGCATGCATATGAAAACAACATGAACGCCAGTATCTGCCAGGTGACGTAGTGCTGTTTGTATTTTTAGATTTAGGGCATTTTCGGTATAGATGTCTGCGAGGTCTGAAAGTACATTCACGTTGTCACTTGCAATAACGTATTTCTTATTTTCAGGTATTGAGGTACAGTATAGTAGAGCCTGCCAAACGGCATACTTTTCTGCAAAGCCGACACTAGACTCCGGATGTAGAGTCCACCTTTGTGAAATATTTTGGGAAATAACCGAGCATCCCAGGCCACGATCGCTTTTAGAACCATCAGTATAGATTATTTTGTAACTTTTATATTCATTACATATGTTGCTAAACTTTTCATGGTAGAGATACTTCGTGGTATTTTTTTTATTCAAATGAATCAGGTCTTTTCTTATTTGTACTTCCGGTAGAGTCCACGGTTCCAGCTCCGGCATGGAGTTTCCGAATAGCTGTGGAATAATAATGTTTTCGTGCATTAAGTGTTCCGAGCATCTTATTGCGGCTGGTCTGGTGATGGTTGGCCGTGATTCATATGTACCATTGTCTAATTCTATTATAACATTGTTTGGATGATTGGCTACCGATTTGATTTTACTAATGTATTTCATTAATTGTAACTTTCGTCTCATATCCAGCGATGGTAAGCCTGATTCGCAGTAGATACTCTCAATCGGACTAGTTGGAAAAGCACCAATAGAGTATCTAATTGCGCTGTTATGTATTTCATCGAGTGTAGATATTATGGATTTTCGCACGGATGAGTACACAACACATCCATAGTCAATTCTAGACAGAATTAGTGCTTGGTGTAACCTTAACAACATGTTAGGTTCGGATCCCCATTTCGTATTTACTAACACCTTTATAATGTTTAGGCTATTTAGGCATTTATTTTTTAAGTTATCAATATGTGTCAACCAAGAGAGACGTCTGTCAAAAGTTAGACCCAGGAATTTAGCTGACTCTGCACATCTTATCGGATTACCTTTTATGTATATGATTGGGTCATAGTGTGGAGTTCTCAGTCTACAGAAATGCAGGGATTGCGTTTTTTCTACAGAGAAGCTAAACCCTAGATCATGACCATTTTGAACAATGCGATCCAACGCCAATTGCATTTTACGTTTAATGCCACTCATCTCTTTGCCTGAGCAAAAAATTGCTACATCATCCACATACATGCACTTCGTTATTGAGTTACTTACGTTTTGTGTTAATTCATTTATTGCGATTATTATTATTATTATTTTATTTTTTATATATATATATATATATATATATATATATATATATATATATATATAAATTATAGTGCGTCGACTACAGTGGTCATTTGCACTTTTTCCTCAATTAGGTACCAGTGCTTAAAGTTACCTTGATGATAATTACATCTTTGTCTTCACTCTTTATTTGCTTTAAATCTTCTTTATTAGGTTTGAATCTTTTAGAAAATTTATAAACCCACTTATGTTGCAGGGTTCATTGTTTAGACATGTTTCTATTGATTTGCTTAACTTGTTCCTCATTCTTAGATCGGCGTATGTATGGCAGTGTGTTAATATGTGTGTGATATTTAACGGTTTTTCGCATTCTGTGCAAATTGGCTTCGGTTCTGCGGAGAATAAATACTTAGAGGTCATATTTGTATGTCCTATTCTTAATCTGGAAATGGCCACTTGTTGTCTTCGGTTGATTGTTCTCGGGAGGATCCATTTAGTTCGAACTTTTTTAATTTTTGAGAAATGAGAGTTGTTTAGTAGCCAGTTTTGAAAAGCCTCTTTTTCGATGCATTCCTTTAAAAATACTTTTACGTCGTTTGGACGTACTAGCCAGCAATCAATGGAGTTACTTTTTGTAGCTTGACGAGCAGTGGTATCTGCTAACTCGTTCCCAACTATTCCGGAGTGTGACGGACACCAAGTGAAACAAACTTTTTTGTTAATCTTTCTTAGCCATGCAACACTAGCCAAAATTTTCTGAACAAGTGGGTCACGTGAGAAGGGGTCGGGTGCAGCTTGCAACGAACTGAGGGAGTCAGTGCAGATTATGAATTTAGATTTCTTGGACATATTACAATACACTAATGCTTGCAAAATAGCATATAGTTCTGCGGTGTACACACTTGCGTAATTAGGCAGCGACCAACTGTGTGTCGTAGGCGAGACGTAGATGGCACATCCCACTCCGTTCTTAGTTTTTGAGCCGTCTGTATAAATGGCGGTGTAATTGCTATGCTCAGACAAAAGCTTATAGAAATTTGTTTTTAATAAATCAGTACAAGTTTGGTGTTTGTTAATCAGGGGCTGATCGGCGTGAATATTAGGAGGGGAAATAGACCATGGTGGAATTTCACATACACCAAGCTGGTAAGTTTCGAGTGGAAATTGGATAGGAAAGTTTCTTAGTATTTCGGTAGTTCTATTTCCAACGGGACGCATTATAGTTGGCCTATTTACGTACAGTTGCTCGTCTTCCGTATTAAATACCAGAGCAAACATGGGATGAGAAGACTGAGCGTTTACTCTATTGGCGTAGTTGCAAACGACATTGTTTAGTAGATGTTGAATTGGGGTGACGTTACATTCGAAACATACGTCTTCTAATCGAGAAGTGCGAAAAGCACCGTTACACAATTTTAGCCCAGTACAATTTATTTGATTCAGTTTGTTGATATGAGTATTCCTGGCGCTTGAAAGGACTTCTCCACCATATGTGATTTTCGACAGAATAATGGATTTATATAACGTATAAGAGTTTCTTTATTTGCCCCCAAGATATGTGCGATATGCACCTTAAAATATTCATTGATCGCTTTGCTTGATCGGAGATGGCATTTATATGTTTCTTCCAGTATAACTTGTGATCGAATAAGATGCCTAGAAATCTAGTTTCGTCTTTTACCTCAATGGTATAGCTGTCGATGGTAAGACGGGGGTGATCGTGTTTAGTTCTTAAGCGACAAAAATGGACCAAGTGCGACTTTATTGGAGAGAACTTAAACCCCATTTTTTCGCTGAGACGTCTAATTTATCAATCTCTTTTTGAATTTTTTTGTGTATGTTGGACAATATAGCGCCAGATATGTATATTACTAAATCGTCTACATACATCGCTTTACCAATATCAGGACTGAGGTCTTTAACTAGTCTGTTCATGGCGATAGCAAAGAGGACACCACTTAGGGTTGATCCCTGTGGGATTCCGTTTGCTTGGGTTCGAGTTTCAGATAAGGTACCGTTTATCCTAATTTGGAATTTTCTGTCTTTTAGGAAATTTTTAATGAACCTTAACAGATTGCCCCTTACGCCCATCTGTTCCAGTTCTAGTAGGATTTCGCGTCTGTTCGTTTTATCAAATGCTTTTTCTATATCAAAGAACACCGCGAAAATGTGCTTTCTTAAAGCAAAACTATTGAGGATGGCTCATTCTAATTGCACTAGACAGTCCGTTGTCGATCTAAACTGCCTAAGTCCCATTTGGAAATTAGCCAATACGTTGTTACGTTCTAGGTACCATGTAAAACGTGTACTAACCATTTTTTCTAAAAGCTTGCAAAGACAAGAGATTAGACATATGGGTCTGTAATTATTCATAATTCGTGGATCTTTGTTGCTTTTGAGACATGGGATAACTATTGATCTTTGCCACACTTTAGGAAATGTACCATTTTCCCATATCCTATTATAAGGAAGTAAGATTTTAGATTTTTCACCTTCCGGAAGATGTTGAATGAAATCATAATGGATTGAGTCAGCACCAGGAGCTGAACTTTTAGACTGTGCCAGCGCGAAATCAAACTCTGTTGTTGTGAAAGGGGTATTATAGGGGAGTTGATCCTCAGAGTGCGTTATTGATAGGTTGACTTTATCATCTATAGGCTCGGAAATACTTTGAAAGTTTGCTTCGTAGTAGGTTGCAAAGTTTTCGGCGATATCTTTTGAGTTGTTTATAATGACATTGTTTGTCGTTATACTATTTATTGTATTTGATTGTGATGTGCACGCAATTGCTTTGATTTTTCTCCAAACTTCGCCGTTGGATGTATCACTGGATAAATTGGATATATAATTCTGCCATGACCTTTGTTTAGCTGTCACTATAACCCTTCGAGCGATGGCCCTTTGTCTTTTGAAGCTAATTGCGTTAGTGACAGTTGGATTTTTTTAAAATTCAGTTAGAGCGCGTTTACGATTGCGAATGGCATTTTTAACATCTTGGTTCCACCATGGGACACACTTTTTATATGGCTTGCTATTCGATTGTGGAATGCTGGCTTCACATGCACTTATGATTTTAGAGCAAACGTCACTAACTGCGTTATCAATGTCTTCTAATACTACATTGAAGGGAGCAAGACTTTCTTTGAATTTGTCCCAGTTTGCTTTTTTAATTAACCATCTTTTTTGCAGTGATGTAATTGGATTCAAGTTTCGCATTGATATTTTTATGGGAGCGTGGTCTGAGAAAATGTCTTGAAGTAGGACTTCCCATTCACATCTTAATGCTAAACGGGCGGAGCAAAGTGAGAGGTCAAGTGCCGAGAAGGAATTACTTCTGGGGTTAAAGTAAGTGCTGTCGCCAGTATTCAATAATGTTAAGTTATTTTTATCAAAGATTTCCTCCAAGACTCTACCTCTTAGATCTAAAGATCTTGATCCCCAAATCGGGTTATGGGCGTTGAAGTCACCAACTAGGAGAAACGGATGGGGTAATTGGTTGATTAGATCGAGGATTTGGGCTTTATTCCACGTAGAGTTTGGTAGATAAATACTACACAGTGAAAACCGAGTTGGAAAGTTGATCACAATTGCGACGGCTGGTAAATGGGTTGTTAGAGGGATTAAATCGTGAGATATTTCGGTTTTAATGAGAATAGCTGTTCCGCCATGCGCACGGAGTCCTGGATCTAAGTCGTTCCTGTATGCGTCGAAACCTTTCAATGACCAAGTTTGTTTTGCACTTCAGTGCTGGAAATTCGTCCCCTTTTAAAGAGGGGGGCAACTCTTGGGAATTTTTCGAATTAAACACCATAAATGTCCCACGAGATAGGAAGAAAAGAAAGTCGACCACAACAGTGCTCCCATGTTATGGCAGGGCACAAAATACTGTGGAGAGTGTCCTGTTTCCCCACAGGCGTTTCAACGCTAGTGTCCAGGCTTCCCCCTGGCCACGCTTAGGCATCCCCTCGCGCAATCCCTTCGGCACCTAAAACTGCCAAACGACCTTAGGAATGGGGAATTTTTTATAGAGGTTACCTTTCTCGTAGTCCAGGCGATGAAGCCAAGACCATCGACCACTAGCTGTACGACGTTCCCTAGCCACGCCCTGCTAGAGTCTTTGAAGTACAGTTCGCGGTTGCGGTATTAGGACACGGCTAGCGCTCGGCCGTACCCAGCTAGGACATCCCGGGCAAGCCACACCCGTATACGCGTTTGACGGCGTATGTTCTGGGAAGAGTAGTAAGAAAAGGAAGAGGTCTCTCAGCTTTCGCTGGGAGCCTGAAGAGATCAAGAGTTAGAGCGAGGGTGCTCTGACAGAAAAGAGCTAAAGTAAGGAAAGCCACTCAAGACTAGTATAAGAAAAGTGGACTTCTAGCTAAGGGCACGCAGGGTTGCCATCCCTGTCCTCGCTAGTTACGAGGCCCCATGTGAACTGGTCCGCGGCACCGTATTCGATAGAGCTAACAGTGGCGGGTTAAGGCCACGAGCTCATATTTCGGTGTTAGCCTTGCATCATTTACGATCATTTGCAAGGTCGTTCCTCTATCCGCCACCTGGGGACGCGCCTAGTAGGTAGTTCAACCCTTAGGATTATTATTATTTTTTTTTTGTTAATATAGGGCGTCGACTTCTGAGGTCATTGGCCCATATCTTGGGGACTACAGTTTTTCAAAAATGTTTGTAGTTTTTAAGAAGTCAATCAAGGCCACAATGTTTCTTGACTCTTTTAAACACATGGTCCAATCCCCTTCAATGCCGAAAATTTCCCGCATGTTATCCAACATGGGGCAGTAGAAAAAGTGGACGACACTGGTATCTTGATTACAAAAATGGCAAATCGGTGGATGTTCGTTACTTAATAAGTAAGAGTGAGTCAATGCTGTATGTCCTAGTCGTAGACGGTCCAATTTACTCGCCTCGTATCTCGGTAGCGCAATTGGAAAGGACCAAGGGGAATTCTTCGGCTTAACAAGTCTCAGTGCAGTATCACAGGCATTCCATGTCCGCTGCCACCATGACATTACACACTCCATGCAATACCTGCGGAGGTCTGAATGCTTTACCGTGTCAACGTCAACACCACCTGTGTTTCTGCCGCTTCTCGCGCAGCAGCGTCTGCTGTGTCATTTCCATTGATTCATGCGTGGCTAGGGACCCAAAGAAACGTAACAACTTTCCCTGTCTCTTCCAACCACGCCAGAGTATCTCTGCACATCTGGACGATGGGATCGGATGATTTGTCACTCCGAAGTGCAGTAAGTGTTGATAGGGAGTCACTGACTATGACAAACGACTCAACTCCGGAGCAGTGATCACACAGCTTTATCGCTTGCCAGACTGCGTATTGCTCCGCCGTGTACACAGATGCCACTGTTGACAGGACCCATGTGTGTACCCTACCATTTTCGACTACAGCACATCCTACACCCTGTCGGGTTTTCGACCCATCAGTGTAGATCACCATCGCATCAGATAGTTCGCCTAGTATCTCCCAGAAACGTTGTCGAATCATAATATGCGGATCCCTTCTTTTTGCCAACTCGGTCAGATCAAAACGTACTGGGAGCCTCAGTTGCAACCACGACGGATATTTGGGTGTTGTGAAAGTAAACACCTCAGGTAGGTTCAGATTTAAATTTCGAGCGAGCTCATACGCCCAAGGGCCTGGTTATTGTGACCCTGTCAGAATATCGGTCATTGTTGTGTAGGAGGACTGTTGTATTGCGGTTGTCAGGTCTACCTCGCAGATTTGTTATGTAGGCCATCAACAGGGCAGCCCTACGAATTGATAGTGGGGGTACTCCTGACTCACAGTATAGACTGTCAGACGGGGTCGTTGGAAAAGCACCTAGACAATAACGAAGACCAAGGTTATGCACAACATCAAGTGCCTTCAATAACGATTTTCTAGCGGACGAATACACAACACAGCCGTAATCTAATCTAGACAGTACAATACACCTATACACATGAACTAGGACATTCGTATCTGCTCCCCAGCGAGTGGAGCTCAGACACTTGACTAGGTTTATCACAGACTTGCATTTAATGACTAGACTTAGGATGTGGGGTCTCCAAGAAAGTTTGGAGTCCCACAAGAGACCAAGGAACCTTACAAAAGGTGTACAGGGAATAGGAGTGTCTTCCAGATAGAGAAGCGGGTCATAGTGGGGCCTGCGGAGACGACAAAAATGGAGGCACTGCATCTTGGTACGTGAGATTATAAAACCCGCTTCCCTTGCGTTCCTGTAGATTCGGTTGATGGCCGGTTGCAGAACGCGTGAGACCCCTCCCACCGTCTGCCCCGATACACATATCGCAAGGTCATCGACAAACTGGCAAATATTCACTCTCGGATCGACCAGACTTGTCAATCCATTTACGGCTATCAGAAACAACAAGCAGCTGAGAGACGACCCTTGAGGTATGCCATTTTCCTGAACCCTAGGAGTGGACAAATGGTTTCCTATTCTAACCCTGAAGTGCCTAACGGATAGGAAAGAGGCAACGAACATAGGCAAATTACCCCTGAGACCCCAGTCATACAGTGTCCTAAGAACGCCATATCTCCACGTGGTGTCATACGCCTTTTCGATGTCAAAGAACACGGCAACAGTGTGATGTCGGTTCTTGAAGGCGTCCTGGACAGTGTTTTCAATATAAGCCAGGTGGTCTATGGTGGAGCGTTGTTTTCGAAAACCAGCTTGATGTTCTACAATTCTGTTTTCTGACTCCAGGACCCAGGAGAGGCGTTTGTTAACCACCCTTTCCATCAGCTTGCCAAGACAACACAATAGACTGATAGGTCTGTAACTGCTTGGTGTGGAGGGGTCTTTGTCCTGTTTCAAAATAGGAGCGATCACCGCTTCCTTCCACTCGTCCGGGTAGGTACATTCTACCCATAATTTGTTGAACAGCTCAAGTAGGGCAACTTTGTAGCTAAGTGGCAGGTGAGATATGATCTCATAGCTGATCATATCCGGGCCAACAGCGGACTTAGTTGCACTTTTTATTGCTATTTCTAGTTCTACAAAGGTCAGTGGATCATTGTAGGCTAGCAGTTGTTCTGTGGCAAAGTCCAGATTCGTTTCCAGTGTCGCCCGGCGCTCCAAGAAGTTGGTGCTGTGTCGAGCTGAGCTGCTGACCTCCGCGAAGTGATCGGCTAACAATTCAGCCATCTCGTTCACGCTGTCAGTGATCGTCCCATCCGGTTTTTTCAGGTATTTTATTTGTTGGTACGATCTACAGCCGACCACAGACTTGACCTTATTCCAGATCTCCGACGACGTGGTACTCGGAGTTATTGAGGTCACGTACGTACGCCAGGAGCTACGCTGACCCTCAAGCATGAGACGGCGAGCGCGAGCCCTTGCTTTCTTAAAAGATATCAGATTTTCGTTTGTGGGCCATCTCCTAAAACGATTTAAGGCACTTTTCTTGGCCCGGACAGCAACAGAGATCTCCGCATTCCACCAGGGTAGATTACCTCGGCGTCGAAAGCCCATGGAATGGGGGATGGCGGTTTCTGCCGCTCTCAATAACACACTAGTGAATTGGTCTACATTGATCTTAGGCAGTTGATCTTCAGAATCTGTCAGTGTGCTTTGAAAGAGACGCCAATCTGCACGTTGGTACAGCCACCTAACCGGGACGGTTTCCAACGTTTTCCTCTTGTCAGTGGTGATGACTGCAGGGAAATGATCGCTATTGTAGAGATGCTCTAACCTGTTCCACGTATAGCATGTGGCTAGTGCCGGAGAAGCAAATGCAAGGTCTGTTACAGATAAATTATTGCTTCTAGCTGACAGGTGTGTTGGAGACCCATCGTTTAGTATAATCAGATCATCTCGCTCCAATAAAGTTTCCAGATCTCGCCCTCCACCATCTGTACGATTGGATCCCCAAATAGGGTTATGGGAGTTGAAATCTTCAATCGACAGTAGTGGTGCTGGTAGCTGGTCTACAAGACGCTGTAAGGCCATCAATTGCCATTCACTATTGGGTAAATAAATTGAGCAAACCGTAAGTGAAGTAGGGTAAGTAATTCGGATTGCGACTACCTGAAGTTGGGTATTTAGTCTGATTTGACGATAGGAAACACCATTTCGAATCAAGATCGCCACGCCGCCATGGGCGCGGAGGCCAGGAGTCAAATCTTTCCTCACAATCTCAAAATTTTTTAAGGCGTACGGTTGGTTTGGTTTGAGATGGGTCTCTTGTAAACACAGGCACAAAGGATCTGTTTCTGAGATTATTAGTTTAAGATCACAATAGTGTCTTATGCATCCGTTACAATTCCACTGTTCCATGGATGAGAATGTTAATATTAGAAGTATACGTAGGAAATGGACAGTTATAATTAAATAACTAGTAAATAAATAAGACCAAATAACAAGTAAATATGTAAATAACAAGTATATAAATAAATAACGAATAAGACACAATAAACGTATATATCACAGAAAAGTATGGTTAAAAATATCACAGTCGGAGTTATCACAGATATTATCACTGCTAAGTGGTACAAGCCCCTATCGAACTACCCTCATTTGAAGGGGGATTTCTGGGCTTACCTTTTGGATACCCTTTCTTCTTTTTACCCTGTTTCTGGAACAAGATCTAGCGAGCGAGGTCTTTCCCTTTGCTCCCCTGGTTTCTGCGTCCATATTTTCCACCTCGGAGGACGTGGTAGGTTCTGAAAACGGGTTTACATTTCTTGTGGACGGTTTTGCTAGAGGAACTTCAAAAACAGATTTAGGATTTTCGAGTGTCTTTTTTGCAAGGAGTAATTTTATTAGGGTTCCCACTTCTTCTTTAATAATTTGCTTAATTTCTGGAACAACAGATCGAACAGATTCTGGTGCAGGTGCTGACGTAACCTGCGCAAAGGTATTGGTAGGAGTTACTAAGGTGTCTACTTTCCTCTTTGCGTCCAAATAAGACAGCCTGTGCACTACCTTAACTTCTTGTATTTTCATTTCCAGTTTAAATACTGGACAGCTTTTTGTAATTGCCTTATGCGGCCCTTGACAATTTGGACAAACTACTGGGACGTCACAAGCAGAGTCCTCGTGTGGAGGTTTTCCGCAGACACACCGCTTGTCTTGCTTACAATTTACTGAGTAATGTCCAAATCTCTGACAGTTAAAACACCTCAGAGGGTTATGGATGTACGGACGTACCTGTAGGGGATATAATGCTGCTTGAATGGTTCTAGGTAACTTGGGGACATTGAAAGTAAGTACATGATTTGGGGTGTGTATGAATTCCCCGTCACGCCTCGTCCTAATCCTGCTTACCTCCAATACCCCTTGACTCCTTAAGTTGTCCTTAATCTCTTCCATAGTGCAATTTAACAAGTCGCGACAGAACACAACACCCCTCGACGTATTCAGAGCTCCGTGAGGTATTACCTTTACTTCAAAATCTCCAAAGCGATAACATTTCATTAATAGCTTAGCCTGTTTGCTAGATCCAGTCTCAACTAACAACTCTCCCTTAACTTTCTTGACATCTTTTACGTGACCTATTAATCCATACAAGATTTTGCTTATTAGGAAGGGACTTACATTTGTAAAATCTCCTTCCTTCCTTTTTAGGACCAGGAACCGGGGCACAGAGTCCCCCTTCTCACTGGTACCTTTATTAATATTTAGTGGGGGAAAATCCTCCACACCTTCCTTATGACCTAAGTCATCAGGACGGCTTCTTGAGGGCTTTTTAAGTGATCCCTCAGCCACTTCCATATTTAACGAGGTGGACCTCCCTTTATTATCTAATGAAACATTCATTCTGTTCCCACGAGATCACTCGGAAAAAATGTCACTTGCAGCAGAGCCGGTATACTGCAAGAGGGCGTTTATACTGTGGAGGGCGCCTCTTCCCCTACAGGCGTTTCAACGCTAGAGACCAGGCATTCCCCTGGCACGCTTAAGGCTTCCCTCACGCAATCCCGTCCGGCACCTGAAACTGCCAAACGACCTTGGGATTGGGGGATTTTTTATAGAGGTTACCTTCCTCGTAGCCCGGGCGGTAAAGCCAAGACCGCCGACCGCTAGCTGTACGACGTTCCCCTAGCCACGCCCTGCTAGAGTCTCTGAAGTACAGTTCGCAGTTGCGGTATTAGGAGACGACTAGCGCTCAGCCGCCCCCAGCTAGGACATCTCGGGCTAGCTACACCCGTATACGCTTATGACGGCGCATGTCCTCGGAAGAGTAGAGAGGAAAGGAAGGGGTCTCTCAGCTTTCGCTGGGAGCCTGAAGAAAACAAGAATTGGTGCGACTGTGCTCCGACAGAAAAGAGTTAAAGAAAGGGAAGTCACTCAAGACTAGTATAAGTAAAGTGAGCTTCCAGCTAGGGGGACGCAGGGTTGCCATCCCTGACCTCGATTGATACGAGGCCCCACGTGGACTGGTCCGCGACACCGTATTCAATAGAGCTAACAGTGGCGGTTTCCCGCCACGAGCTCTTGTTTCGGTGTTGGCCTTGCATCACTTAGGATCATTTGCAAGGTCATTCCCTATTATTATTATTATTATTATTATTTTTATTATTTTTTTTTTATTTATTTTTTTATTTTTATTTTTTTTTGTATAGCATCGGCTACTGGGCCATTAGCTATTTTAACACATGACGTTAAACAAAAAAACTGTAATTCTATAAACTATAATTCCTTATACACATCAATTTTCTTTAGAAATTGTATTAGAGTCTGAACTTTTGATGCTTTATCTTCGAAAATTTCAAGGTATGTTTTTCCAAGATTTAGTTCTTTTCTAGATTTTTCATATAATGGACACTATTAGTATATTCCGTATTGTTCTTTGTACATCACATAAGTCACATTTCCTCATTCTACGAATACCTAATAAATGTACGTGTGTTAGCCTGGTGTGCCCTATTCTAGCTCTCGTTAGAACTACCCCTTCTCTTCTTGGTAACCGATGATTACTGTTTCGCTGAGATACGTGTGTTTTTATCTGTCTTAATGCTGTCCTTGAGCTATCCCATTCTTTTTGCCATACCTGATTAACTATAGGTTTTATAGATTTTTTAAAGTCACTAGGTTGGACAGGTATGTTGTCATGTATCCTGGGATGTTCCCATACGAGCCGCCAAATCAGCACTCTCATTTCCAGGTATACCTTTATGTCCTGGTATCCACATAATAGTGACTAGTGTGTCGTTTGTATGGAGTGTATGCAGTAATGCCTTCACCATGTTAAGGAGAGGGTCAACAGATGGTTCGCTATTATTTAAAGCGGTTATTGCACTTAATGAATCGGAGCAAATAAGACATGTGCGTATGTGATTATGATTTGTATATAAGGGCTTGCCACATACCATAAGTTCGGCAGTGTATATTCTTGATGTCTCATTAAGTTTCCAGTAATGGCTCTTATTATCGGTGTGTATAGCATTACCTACACCGTGATTAGTTTTAGATCCATCCGTATACACTATGGCATCATATCTGAATGTATCCAACATAGCGTAAAATTCGTTCTTACACTTCATTTGAGGTTTCTTGTTTGGTGTATTTTACAAGGTTGTTAGGAACGTTGTATTTGGTGTACTCAGGGGATACTCGAGTACTTTCCGAGCGAATAAGGTAGGTATGATAATATTTAACTCGTGCGCTTTCTCTATAGCACGAATAATACAATGTCTCGTTATTGTAGGCCTGCTTCTATACTGTGCTTGTTTTTCTTTACTATGTATTATATCGTGATTGAGATGGTTTAACGATAGAATTTTTATGAAGTAGTTAAATGTTAAGTACAATCTACGAAATTTTAGTGCTGGAATGCCAGAATCAACATGCAAGGATTCAATAGGACTAGTACGGAAAGCGCCGATTGCCATTCTAATTCCAGTAACGTGAACCTTATCTAGCTTTCTTAAGTGAGATGGACGGGCGGAAGAATAAACTGTAGAGCCGTAATCAATAGTAGACAGCACAAATGATTTATAGAAATGCAATAATGTTTCTCTGTCGGCACTCCAGGTTGTTAGACAGACATTTGGTGATATTAAGTTTCTTTTTGACTTGGTTTCTAACTTTTCGATGTGTTCTTTAAAATATAATCGACAATCGAATATAATTCCAAGAATTTTAATACTGGTCTGAAACTCAATTTTAGTTCCATGTATGTACAATGTCGGGTCGGAATGCTCATGTCTAAGTCTGCAGAAGTGTATGGCGTTCGTTTTTGTTAACGAGAATTGAAACCCAATACTTTCCGCTTTTTGTACCATATCAGAAATTTCATTTTGTAATTCTTCTTGCAGTTCCTCTACATTTTCTGATCTTCCAAATATAATTAAATCATCTACGTACAAGCAGACGCGCAGTAGATGCTTTATTATTGCTGCCAGTTCATTCACTGCTATTAGAAAAAGGGTGCAGCTTAATTCAGATCCCTGTGGTATTCCGTTTTGAGTGTATTTGACCGATGAGTATGTTGTGCCTATCCTAGTTCTAACTGTTCGATTGGACAGGAAGCTCTTAATAATTGACGGAAGATTACCCCTTAGTTTCCATTCATATAGTGTCTTGATGATGTTGTGTCTCCATGTGAGGCCGTACGCTTTTTTCAGGTCGAAACACACTGCCACCATGTGCTGTCTTTGCAAAAAGGTGTTTTGAATATTATCTTCAAGGTATGTTAGAAGATCTATTGTGGAATGGAATTGGCGGAAACCTGTTTGCTGTTTTGCAAGTAATAATTCAGCCTCTAAGTACCACATTAACCTGTCATTAATCATCCTTTCCATAGTTTTACTTAAACAAAAGGTGAGCGATATTGGTCGATAGTTTTCAGCTAAAGTGATATCTTTACCAGGCTTAGGAACTGGGACTATTATTGCTTGTCGCCAAGTTTCAGGGTAAATACTGGTTTCAAATATTCTGTTGTATATATCTAACAGTTTTTGTTTTTCTAGTGTAGGTAAGTTGCGTATCATCGCATAATGTACGTTATCTGGACACGGAGACGAATTTTTGGATTTATCTAAGGCTTTTTTTAATTCCTCAGACATAAAAGGTATGTTATATACGTAGCTTTCTTCAGAGCTAAAATCTATATCTTTCTCAGATTCACTCTTTATCGTTTTAAAAGCCTCACTGTACTGTTGTGAACTGCAGACAGAATAGAAATGTTCCGCGAAAGCCTCTACGATTTGGTTTTGCTCTGTAAGATCTTTATTTTCGTATCTGAGTAACCTTGACAGTTTTTCATAACTTTTCCCTGCAATACTTTTAACTTTCTTCCAGACGTCAGATATTGAGGTATTGCAGTTAATGGTTGACACGTAATTCTGCCAGGAGGTCCTCTTACTTTGATTAATAGCCTTTCTCGAGGACGCACGAGCTTTGTTAAACTCAATAAGATTGGTTAGAGTTGGATTTATTTTAAAAATTTTCAACATTCTTTTTTTTGTTTGAATTGCGGTTCGCACATTCGCATTCCACCAAGGAACGTTAGAGGTTTTGTAGGTTTCACTCGTTTGAGGAATACACTCCTCAGCTGCGCTTATGATATTATCAGTAAAGTTTCTAACTTGGTCTTCTATCCTTTCTTTTGATTCTGAAGGGCGTTCGTTGAGAATTTTGGAAAAATTTTCCCAGTCTGCTTTTTCAGTAATCCATTTCTTTGGATATGTTTCTAATCGAAGTTAGGAGTCTGGTAATACAATGCTTATTGGGCAATGGTCACTATTGTGGAAGTCTTCGTGCACTTTCCAGTTTAAGCTTAGTGCTAAAGTGGGTGAACAAAAAGTCAAGTCTATTGCTGTTAAGTTGTTTGATCTTAAGTTTAGGTGTGTGGGGGATCCAGTATTCAAAATAGTTAATGGATTATTTTCCATAACTTGTTCAAGTATTCGACCTCGTTGGTCGGTTAAGTTAGAACCCCAAACTACAGAATGAGCATTGAAATCTCCAAGCAGTATAAATGGAGAAGGAAGCTGCCGAACTGTAGTATCAATGTCATTCGCATCCCAATTAAATTCTGGAAGATAGATGTTGCAGATAGTTGCTTTTATGGGCACTTCAATGTACACAGCAATAGTTTGCAACTTAGTATTAACGTTAATGCCCTTCGTGGGAATATTGTCTTTTACATGTATAGATACTCCTCCACTAGCTCTCTTGTTTACTGTGTAATTTCTAAAGAATCCTTTATAACCTCTTAGGTGAAACTGCTCCACACCTTTCAAGTGGGTTTCTTGAAGACAGATGCAGAAAGGTTCATATTTGACTAGAATCATTTTAAGGTCACAATAGTGTGTCTTTATTCCGTTGAGGTTCCACTGAATGATTCTTTCGTGTGAGTTGAATGTAAAAACTTATATTAATATAACATCTATTAAAGACAAATTTTGAACGAAAAGACAAAACGGAATAATACGTGTAAAAATAAATAAATAAATAAATATGTACATAAATAGATAAAACAGATAAGACAAATATAACGTAAAAAAAAAGTGTATATATATATATCACAGATTATAAGTTTTATCACAGATTGTAGGTTTATCACAGATTGTGAGTTTTATCACAGATTAAGATGGCTTCTAGGTTTACCTTTCGGCCACCCTTTTTTCTTTTTCCCGGAGGCCTTTGCTTCCAGCACCAAGTTTTCGTCGACTGATGCGACGCTGGACTCCGTGGACAATGACCTCTCAATGGTCGTTTTTTCTTTTAGCACCACGGGGATTCATCTTCCATTATTTCGATGGTTTCATGACTTGACATTGTGAAAGCTTTGTCTGTAGTCACTTTTCCATTATTTATTAAGTTCAATTCTTGTCTTATAACATTTTTTACTTCATTCAAAATTTCAAAACTTTGTGATTGCGGGCTAGGCTGCACATTTTGAGGGGTAAGTATCGACAGCTCTTCCTTTATAATTCTCCTAATTTCAAGAGTGATTCCCTCCACTATATTGCTGTTGGTAGCTGCCGCTACCTGGGCAAAAGTGGCAGACGGAGTTACAGTGGTTCTTGCAACTTGTCTCGCTTCCTGATAAGGAATCTTGTTAATTATCATAACTTTCCTTATTTTAAATTCTTTTTTATATTCGGGACATCCTTTCCAGATTGCAACATGATCTCCTTTACAATTCGGACATATCTTTGGTTCCTTACAAGTTTCTCCGTCATGAGCCGGTTTACCACATATGCATACTTTCGGCTGCTACAATTAGTCGCGGCGTGTCCAAATTTTGCAGTTGTAACACCTCATAGGAGATGGAATGTATGGTTTACCATCAGTACGTACATTGCCACTTTTATAGATTTGGGAATATTGTCCTTTCAAAGTTAAGTATGTGTAAGGTGAGTCTGACCATATCCCATCTTTCCTTGACCTAGCTCTTTTACTTCTACTACACCTTCATTTGTTAATTTCTTTATTTCTTCTAGCGTACAGTTAAGAAGATCTGGTCAATAATTGTACCTTACACTTATTTAAATTTGGGTTAGGGGTAACCTCTACTTCCATATCAGCTAATCTTTTATTTGCAATAATCGTTTAGACTGAGCCTTAGAGACAGTTTCTATAAGCAGGACACTTTTACCTTTTTAATACTCTAACATCACCAACAATTCCATACAACGACTTAGAAATTAGAAAAGGGCTGATTTTAATAAAATCTCCCTCAATCCTCTTTATAAGCAAGAACCGGGACCATTGGGCCTCCTTCTCCTGATTACCATTTTTTGCGGGCTTTTTGGAGGAAGCCGCCAAAACAGGGAAACCATTATGATAATCCATGTTATGGTTTAAGGAATTTTTCCGTTGTTCCTCGCCAACGCCCATTTTAGAGGATGAGTCTTCATCCAAATAATTTGACAGAGACATATTTTCCCACGAGTAAGCACTGAAAGATGTCAACTGTAGCAGAGCAGGCTTACCACAGCAGGGCATTTATACTGTGGGGGGCGCCTCTTCGACCATAGGCCTTTCAACGCTAGGGACCAGGCTTCCCCCTGGCCACGCTTAGGCATCCCTTCGCGCAATCCCTTCAGCACCTAAAACTGCCAAACGACCTTGGGATTAGGGGATTTTTTATAGAGGTTACCTTCCTCGCAGTCCGGGCGGTTAAGCCAAGACCACCGACCGCTACATGTACGACGTTCCCTAGCCACGCTCTGCTAGAGTCTCTGAAGTACAGTTCGCGGTTGCGGTATTAGGGCACGACTAGCGCTCAGCCGCCCCCAGCTAGGACATCCCGGGCTAGCCACACCCGTATACGCTTTTGACGGTGTATGTCCTGGGAAGAGTAGAGAGAAGAGGAAATGGTCCCCTAGCTTTCGCTAGGAGCCTGAAAAGATCAAGACTTGGAGTGAAAGTGCTCCGACAGAAAAGGGTTAAAGTAAGGGAAGCCACTCAAGACTAGTATAAGAAAAATGCGCTTCCAGCTAGGGGGACGCAGGGTTGCCATCCCTGACCTCGTTAGTTATGAGGCCGCACGTGGACTGGTCCGCGACACCGCATTCTCTAGAGCTAACAGTGGCGGCTTACCGCCACGAGCTCATATTTCGGTGTTGGCCTTGCATCACTTAAGATCAACTGCAAGGTCATTCCCCTATCCGCCACCTGGGGACGAGCCTAGTAGGTAGTCCAACCCCTAGGTCATTATTATTATTATTATTATTATTACTATTATTATTATTATTATTATTATTATTATTATTACAAATTGTATTTACAAATCGTAAATACACATGGCAACTTTATTACTGGAATCTCGGCCTAAATAAAATGAATAATAACGTTCATTATGTATAAGATTAATTCATTAACAGGTTTTTTTTTTTACCTATTTACATTTTCTTTAACGATAGATTATTAATTTTTGTTTTAAAACGTATGTACCTACGCGTGTGATGTCACGTGGAATAATGTTAGTTTGTAGTTTAATTTATGGAAATCCAATAAAAAATTTTGAATATTTATGGCAAAATTTTAACAAAGAAATGATTTTACATACATATATTTTTTCTTCTTTGTAAAAAAAATAAATAAATAAATTAAATTACAATCTTTGTTGCTTTTGTACGTTTTCAATTAATGATTAATATACTTAATAATGCAAATTAAATTTTATGTTAAATGCAATAATATATAAGTTAAAACTGTAAAAATCAGGTAATGTAACAAAATATAATTAAAGGTTATTTTATTAAGTATTATAAATATACTGCAGTATAGATGTTAAAATACTAAATTAATGTACTCTTGTGTTAGAATAGTCATTATGTAAAATAAAACGGACTGTATTTAAAATATAATATTTTAAGTAAGGCACCGACCGTAAAGTTTTTTAACTTGGTCGGACCTAAGACTGTATATATTCCGAAATAAAGAAATTCAATTCAATTCAATTATTATCTATCACAGTTCAGTAAAATTGACAAAAAACAAATTTTTAGTTGAAACTGGTTAGTAAATTCTCACTTATCTCCCAAACTGTCATAGTTGATAGTTAATTAAAATTGATTAGAATTTATGTTATTTTAAACCTGATAATACATTTCAAACTTATCACCGATTATCAAAATTGATCAAAAATAATGTTAGTTTAAATCATATTATTATTTTTCACCAATTTCACAAAACATCAATTTCACTGGAATTGATTAGAATTAAGGTTATGTTATATTAGTATTTTTAATATCATTATAATTTTTTTTTCTTGTTTCATCATAATGTATTAAAATTGCTTAAAAGCGCTAGAACATTGTGTATATAATTTAAGAAAATTTCTTCCTGTAATAACGAATTTGTACAATTAAGGAACCAATCGCCAAGTTACATTGACTTGATTGGACCAGCAATGTATATATTTGATTAAATAAACCAATTCAATTCAATTCAATTATTATTATTATTATTATTATTATTATTATTATTATTATTATTATTATTATTATTATTATTATTATTATTATTATTATTATTATCGTATTGCATTGGCGCTTGTAGAGTACAGACGTTGTTTCCGTTGCTCCGTGAAAATCGTGGAGTATTAGTGCTTATTAAAGTATTTATTAATCAAATTGTGTATTTAGCAGTAATATTATATCATTTAATAATTTGTAATACTGAGAGACGATAAAATGATATGTAAACATTGTAAATTAGAAGTAAAAGAAATGGAAGTGAAATGTTATAGTTGTAACGGGGATTACCATTTTACATGTTCTGTATCAGAGAGGACATATTGCGCAAAGTCAAAGGTCTACAAAACAAATTGGAAATGTCAACTATGTCGAGAAAATAGAGGAGGTGCATCAACAGAAGCTGTTAGCGGTGAATCAGAACAGGTAGATGTTATTGACTTAAATGTACAAGAACTTGATCTGGAATTTAACGCTATTCTATCGAGTTTGGTAGCTTCCGTAAAATTACTAACTGCAAAGGTAGATGAGATTAATACTTCATTAAAAGAAATGTCCCAAGAAAATAAAAATTTGAAGGAGGAAGTTAGATCGTTAAGGAATACTATCGAAAGTAAAGATAGGCAAATCGAAGATCTATGCTTAAGAATAAATAAATTGGAACAACAAAAACGGAAAAAGTATATCGAAATTCGAAGTGATTAATCCGGAAGAAAAATTTCAGGAAATAGCTGAAAAAATTGGTTGCTCAAATTTGGAATATAAACGAATCAGTCAAATTTCTTTGAAAAATAGCGAATTCTTATTAATTAAATTAAACCATGAAGATAGTAAGACAACTTTTATTAATAAAGGACGGACATGGTGGCGTAACTTATCAAATGAGGAGAGGAATTCTAATCAGAAGATCTTTTTTAATGAAAGTCTGTCATTTCAAAACCGGGTTATCTACAAAGAAGCTAGGAAAAAGGCTTACGCACATGGTTATAAATTTATCTGGATCAAAAAAGGACGCATCTTGGCCAAAAAGAGTGAAAACGATAAGGCATTAGTAATCAACTCGTTAAGTGATGTTGATAGGTATTTAAATTAAGATTAGGCGTGTGTGCGTTGTGATAAACTAACAATACGTGTGTATCCTATAGAATATGATTTATTGTTGAACTCATATTTTTAGTAAAAATAATTTCAACAATGAAAGTAGAATTTTAAGTTTACAATCCACTGTGCTATCAATTGAAAATACTCCGTGCGTACATTTATATTGCATTTTATGGATACTCTAATTTGGTTAAACGATAATGAATATTACGATTAGTGGATAATTTAAAAACTGCACGGATGCTGCTAAATGGAATGTGATCTTACAAATTTCAATTAACAAAAAAATAGCTTTTTATGATTAATACACTTAAATAATTATATCAGTCTATAAACATTTTAATGATTTATTAATGCTTCTTTCACAAGATCTATTTCACATTTTATCTAGTTTGTGCAGATTGAATTAAAAAAAATATATATACATTTTTTCTTTATTACGTGTAGTATTACAGAAAAGATATGAAATGCCCGTAAATACCAATTTAACAATTTCTTTGTGCTGTGATTGTTTCTTAATTCTTAGTTTATACAGAAATTATGATGGTTTTCAAAACGTACTAAATTTGATATTATAATCCATGACTGAAAATTATTCAATTTTGAATAATTTTAAAGAAATGTATCATTTTAAATCCATAGTGTTGTAGGGACTATATTTTATTTTATCTATGATGGGTACTTATTGTGAATGTTTCATAAACTTAGTGGAAATAGAAATAAATTTTTGGTTTATATTTTTTTCTTCTACTTGACGTACAGAAAAAAAAGAATTATTTATAGCTGTATATAGTTCATTTGAAGTTGATCATTATAAACAAAATTATCTCTTTTTTTATCTCCCCTTTACATATTTTTCCTAAGTTTAGAACATATAGCTTAAGTTTTTTATATGATGTTCAGATGTATCGCTTTTAGATAGCAATATGAATTTGTTAATTTTTGAAATATTAAGTTAGAGCTTGGGTTAATGAAAAAAAAAAGTTAACTTATATTACTAACTACTATACTTCTAAAAATATTAATATACAAATAAAATTATTTTCTTATTTTCAAAGTAGTTCTATAATTGTGGATGAAAGACATAGAAAGATAAATTCTTTTAATATTTAATGGTTATAGTAGAAATAGCGTCAAATATGTTTTTTTTTGTGTTAATAATTGATTTATGTGTAATGTGTCAAATGTTTAAATATGGGAACCGGCTAATAAGTCTCGAAGACTTCGTTGGACCCAAAAATTGTAGATATTTGGATAAATAAATCATTCAATCATTCAATCATGATTATTATTATTATTATTATTTTTTTTTTTTTTTTTAGTTTGGCGTCAACCGTAGGGTTATTTGTCATTTATTATTTTTAACTGTGTTTTATCACATTTGTCATATCTTATCTAACAGACTGATTTGATTTAGAAAGGTAAAACTATTTCTAATTCTATCCTTGTGTGGTCTTAGATCAGTCTTCTGGTCGTTAGTCAAGTTTAAGCGTTGCCTCATATTAAGGAGTCCTGGGCATGTCTCAAATATGTGTGTTATAGTAAGCCTACAAGTAGGAGTGCAATATCTGCAAGTTGGTGGATTCTCTCGTTTCAGAATATACTCATGAGTACCTGCGGTGTGACCTATTCTTAATCTGGTAAGTATGACACCATCCCTTCTTGTAATGTTGGGGTACGGTTTTCTGTCCCTGGGGGTGGGAATATGTATTTTTAGCAGTCTATTTTGCAACGACCATTCTTCTGTCCATTTATCCCAAATCTTGTTTTTTAATTCCATCTCGTTTACATCAGTTATACGACTTATTTGTAGTTCTTGCATTCCTTGTTTGATCCTGTATCTAAGTGGTTTGTTAAGATTTCTTTGTGGGACCGTTTGATCATTAAGTACTATTTGGTTATTAAAATGGTTAGGGTTGTTTACTATTTTAGCGGCGTACTTTAATAATTGCCATACTCGTCTCTTTTCTAGTGGTAACACTCCAGACTCTACCTGTAGACTGCTGGTAGGGCTGGTTGGAAAAGCGCCTATTGCGTGCCTGATACAAAGGTTTTGTACTACATCTAGATGTCGTAGATTAGACTTTGATGCTGATCCGTAAGCGACGGCTCCATAATCAATGATGGACAGGATTAAAGTTTTGTACAGTCGTAAAAGTACTTCCCTGTCGGCTCCCCATTTTATGCTAGAGAGGCATTTTATTATATTTAAGTGCTTCCGTGGTTTTGTTACCGTAGCTTGTATGTGCGGCTTCCATGTTAACGTGGGGTCAAACAACACACCTAAGAATTTGAACAGTTCTACACATTGAATTCTATTCTGTTTCAGGAACAGATTTGGTTGATAGTGCGGTGTCCTTCCCCTGCAAAAGTGCATGCACACAGTTTTAGATGTTGAAACACGGAAGCCCACAGATTCTGCTTCTTGCAATATGGTGTTAATGCCGTGTTGAATTTTTGCATTATGTGATACGGAATTTTGCGATGTTGTAAATATTACGATGTCGTCCACATAAATGCACTTTCCTATAGACGAATCTAGCCCTTTTTGTTGTATTGTTCATAGCTATTACGAATAAGGTAACGCTTAGTGGAAAGCCTTGTGGGATCCCGTTCTCTAATGGATGGACTGAAGACATGTTGTTCCCCACCTTTACTTGAAACTGTCTGTTCGTCAGGAAAGATTCAATAAAACATGCCATCTTTCCCCTGATGCCCCATTCATATATTGCTTGCAATATCCCATGTCTCCACACCAGGTCGTATGGCTTCTCCAATTCTAAAAATACTGCAGTAGTGTGGTGATACGTTGCAAATCCTTCTTGTACTACGTTTGCAAGATGGAGTATGTTGTCGTTCGTAGAATACGATTTGCGAAATCCCGACTGAAATTTATTTAAAAGATTGCGAGTTTCTAGATGTTCCATTAGTCTATTGTTGACCATTCTTTGCAACAACTTTCCTATGCAGCTAAGGAGAGAAATAGGTCGGTGGCTGCTCGCTTCTAATTGGTTCTTTGCCTTCTTTGGGATGGGAATGATTAGCGAGGTTTTCCAGTTGCCTGGGTACACTCCTTCTGACCAAATTCTGTTGAATAGGTAGAGTACGTCTTCTAATCCTAGTAGTGGTAGGTTCTTAATCATTGAGTATGGTATGTTATCTACTCCTGGGGATGTTTCTTTTACCTTCCTGAGGGATTGATGTAGTTCGGCCATTGTCCAGGGTTTGTTATAGGAGCTTTCCCTGTTTTCGCTAAAATCTATGGCTTTCTCCTTGTTCTGTTTTAGTCTTTTGAACTCTTGACTATAGTTGTCGGAGGAGCTAGTAGCTTCATAGTATATGGCCAGTTTTTCTGCTACTTGGGAGGGTTCCGTGATTAGCGTTCCCTGTTCTTCTAGTTTTATTGTGTTTCTTTGGGGATGTTTTCCGGCCATGGCTTTAATTTTGTTCCATACTTCCCCACTGGGTAAATTTGATGATATTCCTGAGACGTACTTTTTCCAAGATTGTCTTTTCGATTCGCGAATTAGTTTTCGGGCTACAGCTCGCAATTTTTTAAAAGTGATCAGGTTTTCGGTTGTTGGAGATTTTGAAAAAAATTGTAGCGCCTTTTTTCTGTTCGTAAGTGCATTTGATATATTTGTATTCCACCACGGAACAGGTAGTTTTTTAATATACCTGCGGCTTTTATTATATTATTTGTAAGTGTACGTGTTATTAATTCCGCAGATTCATTTCTGTTAATATTTTGAATAAGTGATTTAAACTTATTCCAGTTAGCATCCGCCATTCGCCATTTACCAGACAAGCAATATTTAGTTTTTGCTTTCTCTGCAGAAATGAGTATTGGAAAATGGTCGCTTCCATGAAGGTCTGCGATTGGGTCCCAAAAATAACTCGTAGCCAGCTGGGGGGAGGATATGGTGAGATCTATTGCTGAAAACGAGTTTGTCCGAGAGTTAAAGTGTGTAAAATTTCCGTTGTTTAATAAAGCCATCTTACTTCCATCAAGGAGTTGTTCAATCTTCTTACCTCTGTTGTCTCTTTTTGATGATCCCCATAAATGTGCATTAAAATCGCCCATTGGCATTAGTGGTGTAGGAAGTTGAGAAATTAATTCCTCTAGGTCAGATGTTGTCCAGTTGTCTTCTGGCAAGTAGACGTTACACAAAGTTATGGTAATAGGATACTGTATGACTACAGCAACTGCTTGAATATTTGTGTTTACCTTTACTTCCCGAAATATACTATCACTTTTAATTAAAATGGCTACTCCCCCTTTTGCTCTGCTTACACTTTGTATGTCTTGCCTGATGCAGTTGTAATTTAGTATTTCAAATATGTCATTAGGTTTAAAATGTGTTTCTTGCAGATTTATAGCAATGGGATTGTATTCTCCAATTAGAATTTGTAATTCCTCTAAGCTCTTAATACAACCATTACAGTTCCATTGTATTAAATTGGACATGTTGATAGTATTTTGTAGAATTTGCTCGTATTAATGTGATGGAGAATATGGTTATGAGCAGTCAGAATGTATATAATAAATAACGGATTATTAGAGTAAAATAAAATTTTAAATATAAAGTGTATAAATAAAATGTCTATAAAATAAAATATTTATGAGTGAATAAATAGATATACACGTCACACTATACAATCATAGACGAACAACATACATGACTAGAGACATATCACAGTTTTATTTTGAGGACTTTCTGGGTTTCCCCTTTGGGCACCCTTTCTTTTGCTTTCTTGTGCTAGGGTCCAAAAAAGCATTATTGAGACTACCTTCCTCTTCGCTGGAAATTCGTGGGTAGTCAGTTGGTAGCCTCTTTTTTGAATTATTGTCGGTGTCCATGTCAGAATATGTTGGTTGCTGCGGCTGTTCACTGCAGCATGTAGATCTTACAATTTTTGAGGCTTCATTGTCAACGGTGCTACGAGTTTCTCGTTGAGGCTGTTTTCTTGTGTTTATATGAGTTAATGCTCTTGGCGTTTCATGCTCTGTTTCGCTCTGTGTCAGTTCCTCTGCTGTGCGTGCTGTAGAAGCAGATTTTTGTGTTGTAATTTCTGACAGAACTTCTTTTACCGTGCTCCTCACTATATCTTTTATTATAGGTACCATTTCTGTGATTATTTCCTTCGTTGTAGACGCTGACGAAGCAGGTGTTACAACAGATGAGTAGGTCCTGTTTGAAACTACGGGAGATAGTTTAGCTTGAGCTCTTGCCTCAGAGTACGGGATTTTTTTTGTTGTCTTTAATTCTTGAATTATTTGTTCTTGTTTGTACACTGGGCAAGCTTTCGATCTTGATGAATGTGATCCGTTGCAATTGACGCAGATTGGGTTACCGCATGCTGTACCTTCATGAGGGGCTTTTCCACAGTCACAGACTTTCTCACTCTTACAAAAATTAGCAGTGTGCCAAACTTCAGACATCGGAAACACCTCATGGGGTTAGGGATGTACGGTTTGACAATCAACGGGTGAATCCCTCCTTTAATTGATCTCGGTACGTTAGGGCAATTAAAAGTTAAAGTGTAGCTGGCTGTGTTAATGGACATTCCATCCTTATTAATAGTTATATTTTTTACGCCAATTACCTTTTCTTCAGCTAAACCCTCCAGTATTTCTTCTTCAGTACAATTCGAGAAATCACGACAGTATACTACGCCTTTGGAATTATTCAAATGAGAATGTGGTTGTACCACCACATCTGTGTCGCATGGACGAGACAATGTTAGCAGCTTTTTAGACTGCAAGTTACTCACAGTTTCAATCAATAAGCATCCATCTTTCATCTTTCTTGTGCACTTTGTTATACCGCAAAAACCTCTTAAACCTTTCTCAATTAAAAATGGAGACGTTTTCGTAAAGTCACCATTTATTTTTTTTACGAGGAGGAACCGGGGAAGGTTTTCCACCTTTTCCACTCTCGTAGGGTTTGTATTTTTACGCGAATACCCACTTATCGCGTCCATTTCGGAGGATGGATCCTCATTTGGATTTATTACAGGGTTACTCATGTTAAGTCCCACGAGAAGGGAACAATTAAACGTCCACCATGGCAGTGGTCCATACCACGGTAAGGCTTAACTGTTTACATCTAGAGGCAGCCAAGTATCTAGACGGCTCCGTTAAAGGCTAACTACGCATAGTCATACATCCCTCAGCACGAGTCGCTTTAAACCTTGGATTTCGGATTTTCTTACGAAGTTTACTCTCCTTACAAAAAACAAAAAAACAGGACAGAAGAAATCGTTCACGAATAGTTTGAGGAAAGAAGAAAACGGATAAACAAGACAAAAGACGTGCGACCAGCGTTAGCGTTACCCGGGGAGTACCACGTGGAGGTGCTGGTTCGACTTTACTCCCCTATTATTATTATTATTATTTTTTTTTTTTTTTTTATGGGCGTCGACTACTAAGGTCATTAGCCTGTGATTAAGGTATCTTTTATATTTCATTTGATTAATTTATTTTATTAAATTCTATCATATAATCCAATTTGTTTTAGGTATTGCATCACAAGTTTCAGTTTGCTGAATTCATTTGAGGTGAGTAATTGGCGTACGTCGTTTTCTATGTTTTTTGTTTGCTTTATACCATTGTATTTTGTACAATCTTTCAAGATATGTATTACGGTTAACTCTTCGTTGCAATCCGTGCATTTAGGTGTTTCGCTACCGGTTAATAAGTATGACGACGTTAAATTGGTGTGACCGATGCATAGTCTTGTAATGACTGTTGTTTCTCGTCTTGTCAATTCGATTGGTAATTTCCATACATTTATGTTTGTTTTATATATGGATAGTTTGCTTTGAACGTTATTTCAGTTTTCTTGCCATTTTTTGACAAACAGTTTAGCATCACTGGGGGTTATCGGTTCGTTTGAGACTTCACTTAAAGTGGAAGCTTCTTTAGCGGCTTTGTCTGCGCGTAGATTGCCTTCTATACCTGAATGGCCTGGAACCCACAGTAATGTAAAATTGTTGTTTCTTGTATTAGATATTTGTCTTATTTTTTGTTTTATATTTTGTATTATCGGATTTTGAGAGTTATGTTTCTTCATTTCTAGCAGTACTGACATTGAATCAGTACATATAATGCAATTTTGGTTCCTCACTGTTGTACAGTGTGCTATTGCTTTACTTATTGCAAGAAGTTCTGCTGTGTATACACTATTTAGTTGTGTTAATTTCCATTTGAAAGTTCTGTCACCTACGCAGTACCCATATCCTGTTCCTGATGAAGTTTTGGAGCCGTCTGTAAAAATTAATATGGGATTTAGATATTCTTGTATTATTTGATTATATTCATTTTTGATTATTTGCGTATTTACGTCATGCTTACTACAGGTAGATAGGTCTAGCCGTATTATAAAGTCGGGGGTTTGCCATGGTGGTATGCTACTAAGTTCAACGTATAGCACTTGTAAATTGTGAATTTCTAATGATCTTCTATATTCTTCTGCTCGAACGCATAATGGTCGGGTTACGGTCGGTTTTTCGGCATATTTTTGGATACGTTCTATATCGTTAAAAATGTTGGAATTTATGTGTCGCATATTTGATTTTACACTTATCTCGTATCTTAGGGCAAGGTTTTGTCTGCGGTATGCTAAAGGCATTAAGCCCAATTCACAGCATAAGCTTGCAAAAGGGCTAGTTCTAAATGCTCCCGTTATATGTCTAATGGCACTGCAATGAATGGAATCCAATATCTTTAATCGCGATGGTCTTGCTGCTCCATAGATAGCACAACCATAATCTATTCGAGATTGAACTAAAACTTTGTATATATTTGCGAGTGTCTCACGATTTGAACCCCAGTTAATATTTGACATACATTTTATAACGTTTAATGCTTTTTTAGCTCTTGTAGCAGTTTCCTGTATTTGAGTCCTAAATGATAAAGAACTATCAAAATAGAACCCTAAGAATTTTACAAAGCTTTATTATTATTATTATTATTATTATTATTGAATTGAATCTCGAACCGAACTGAACGGACGTGTTTTAGTTGTGCTCCGCGAAACTACGTGTAAAGTTAATACTTGACTGATATTTTAATAATTTATATTATCTAATAAATATGTTAAACGGTTAAATTATTTGTGAGTAAAATAAAATAAGTAAATAAGAATAAGTGTAGAAAAATAAATAGAGAAGAACGCAAATTTTTAAGATAAGCAATTGAATCAATCGATCGAAGAAATTGTAATGGATACTTCTACTGGACTTATGGAATTTGTAAGTAGAATTACTACTTCTATAGAATTAATGTCATTGAAAATGCATGAATTAAAATCAGTAGTGGAAGGAAGCCTACAAAAAAATAGAACCCTCAAAGAGGAAATAAAATTACTAAGAGATACGCTTGTAAACAAAGATAGGCAAATGGAGGAATTAGAAATACGTATTAATATTATCGAACAGAAAACGCGGGCGAATTTTTTAGAAATCCATGGGATAGATGCAGAAACTAACATTACGCCTGAAAAAAAATTATAAACAATATTAGACGCTATCGATTGTCCGGATGCTGTCATTGAAGCTGTAAAGCAAGTACAACTTCCAAAGTGAAATCTCTTACTAGTAAAATGTGAAACTGAAAAAATGCGCGATAATATCATCAGAAAGGGAAGGTACTGGTGGAAAATTTACAGGGTGAGGAGAAGAAAAACCAAAAGCGCCTCTTCTTTAACGAGCATCTAATTCCGCCAATAAGGCACCTGTTAAAAGAAGTAAAGAAAAGGGCCTACTCCTGCAGTTTTAAATACATATGGATAAAAAATGAACGAATACTTATTAAGAAAGGTGATAAAGACAAACATGTGCATATTTGTTCAATAAGTGACGTTGATAAATTCATACAATAGATAGATACATGTGCTTTATCTCTTTGGTATTATAAACACTCACTTGATTTCGGTTGTTTGTAAATTTTGATTTTACTATAGTATGATTTACTATGGTATAAGTGCAGCATCTTATCAATTTAACTTTGTGTTCAAACATCAAATTGTTCTTTATTTATTCTTACCAATAGTTCTTTAATTAAAATTAGAAATTCATCTATTATGATAAATTAGTCAAGAGCTTGGTTTGAAGAGTAATTGTTAATTTAATAAATGAAATTCGTTTATAATGGAGACTTTAAAAATAACTCATGTGGTGTAATAATTATTGTATACTCAGTATAATTCTTTTTCCTTTCAAAATTTGGCATATTCTGATTAAGAAATTTATTTATTTTATTTATTTTAGTAAGTAATTGATAAGTATAATTTAAAGTGCGTAACATATGAACAAATTATTATTTTTATCTAATATTAGGAGTTAAGTTATTCCAATAGTAATTGTCAATGAAACTTTTTATTGTAATTATATGCACTATGATCATTGGTACGTCTACTGAAGTAGAAATATCTAATTAAACTAATAATTTAATTCTTAATTTAAAACAGATTTGCCAATAATTTTAGAGCTGTATTAAAGTTGTCATATATATATATATATATATATATATATATATATATATATATATATATATATATATATATATATAATATATGAATCTCGTATTATTGTAATACAATATTAAGGATCAATTTATCTAAATTGTAATTATTAATATAAAATTGAAACACTAAGATCCAAATATTCTCTTAAAATATGATTTTAATATTGCATATTAAATATTTTTGACAGCTATCTTAGAGATTATAAAGTTATGTTTTAAACGAATAGGTATATATGAATAACACATTATCGCAGCCTACTATTAAGAAATTATCTAAATTTTAATATATAAATAAATGTATGTTGTAGCATTAATATACATTCAGAGTAATCTTAGGCACAATAAGGAGCAATCACATACACAAAATAAGAATTTAAAAATTTAATTGAGAAACTTAGATTTTAGCGTCATATAAGTTTATGTTGATATAATATAATTTATGTATATATTTTTTCTGTATATGAATGGGAACTGACTGTCAAGTCTAAAATAGTTAGCCGGACCCAAGAACTGTAACATATTTGAAAATAAATAATTCAAATTCAAATTCAAAATTCAAATTCAAATTCAAATTCAATTCAAATTCAAATTAAAATCCAAATTCAAATTCAAATTCAAATTCAAATTCAAATTAAAATTATTATTATTATTATTATGATTATTATTATTATTTTATTATTATTTTTTTTCCTTCCTTCTTCCCACATGTTGCCAAGTGAAAGCATTGTCGATTGCTGAGATCATTAAATGCTTCCTTTGGGCTATGGTATGTCATTCTTTTATGGTACATTTATACCTATTATTAAATTATCTCTATTTGTTGAATAATTTGTATAATTTATGATAGCTCAATTGTTTTTAAATTTCTCGCAGAATATTTATGGCCTCTAGGAATATTAGGAGAGTATTAAAGTTGTCTTCGTTTAACATCAAATCTGTTTTACTTCTTATTTTGTTGTTATGATGATACACTCTTCCATTAAGTGTTTTAATGTGAGATAGTGGTGGTATTGTGCACACTTGCGGCTTCTTTTATTAATTAGTAAGTGACAATGGGTAATTATAGTATGACAGATGAGATGACAGATCAGCTGTTGCTTTCTGGTTACATTCCTTAATGTGGGTATTGATTTTATATCCTTAACAAATTGTCTTAAACGGTTTTGGCAGCTTTCCCAAGAGCGCTGTCACTTATTTATGATCAGTTTTTTTATGTGCTTTGTTACGTCTCCTGTGGAGTGTATGTTAACTTTATCAGCATTCAGTACTGTATTAGTTATTTTGGATGTTTCAAGTAATTCACTGGGTATGTGTAAAAATTTTACATGTGATCCCATATTCACTACTATTGCAATTTTTTGTAAAATAGTCCTTGTTAATTCGTCAGTAGTGAATGTATTTTGTAGTGCCCTTATTG
This sequence comes from Vesta saturnalis, assembly GCA_036346205.1. NCBI lineage: Eukaryota > Metazoa > Arthropoda > Insecta > Coleoptera > Lampyridae > Vesta > Vesta saturnalis. Next base: position 29,970 of record JARFJB010002510.1, on the reverse strand, counting down.
CAGCTTGTGATGTTGAGCATACAATTTTCTTGGTTATAGCAGTTTCGAATGTTTCCAATGCTTTTAAAATAGCGACAAGATGAGCGTTGTAATTAGTATATTCATTTGGTAGTTTCCATTCTGTTTTAATGCCTTCGATAGCTATTGAGCATACAGATTTTGTTGATGCTGAGTAACCTGTTGTTTACACAAATGTATAGTCTGTATTCTGTGAGGCGTACGTTTTAATGTTTTTGTGTAGGTCTTGTTGGTCTGATAGTTTTATGAAGTCTATGTGAGGTGGAGAAATCTCCCAATCAAACACATTTATACGAGCATTCCACATGTTTAAGAGCAGATTTTCGTTTCGAAGTTCTTTATGAATATTTATTAGTGCTGGTACTGTTCTCGTTCCTCTCCATTCATATTTGTCAATAATATCTGGTTTTGCTAGCTTTTGCTGCAGATGATGTTTATTACTTCCAAGTCTTTGTATCCCGTATTTAAGATTGTTCTCTTGGAATCTCAGCTTCAGGGGAACGCATTTTGCTAGGACGTTGACAGCTTCAACTGGCGACGTCCTGTACGCGCCTGTAATTAGTAGCAAAGCCTGATTCCATGCCACTTGAATTTTTTTCATGTGTAATTTGGAAGCGTTACTATAGGTAATGCTTCCATAATCAATTCTGCTCCTTATAAATGCGTTAATTATTTTACGTAGCGACTCTTGGTCTGCTCCCCAGGTAATGTTGGATGGCACTTTTATTCGATTTATCATTGATTTACATACACTCGCTACTCTGTCTATCTGGTGACTCCAAGTTAGTTTATTGTCAAGCACAAGTCCTACGAATGTGTGATCAATTTCATTATGCCTCTTACGTAGCATACAAAAGTGCATACAAACCGTTTTCTTTGTAGAAAATTTCATTCCTCGGGATTGTGCTCCTTCGTTGACCCTGTTTATGTTATGCTGCATAATTTTGTGTATTTCATCCATATCTCAACCACTTACAGCGATTTCCAAGTCGTCAACATACAGCATGGCAGTGCTTCGTTGATCAATTCTGTCAGCGATTCCGTTGATTGCTATTAGAAACAATGTAGTGCTTAAAACAGAAGCTTGTGGAATTCCATTTTTCAGTTTATATGTGCGGGAATATACATCCTCCACGCGCACCCGGAAGATACGATTTTGCAAAAAGCTTTGTATGATTTTAGGGAGTTTACCTTCTATTTTCCACATTTTGAGAAGTTTAAGTATTTGGTATCGCCAGATTGTGTCAAAAGCTTTTTCAAGATCGAAAAAAACTACTAGCGTATGTTGTGTTTTGATGAAGCCTTCATTTATTATATTATCGATTTGGAGTAGGTGATCGACTGTAGAGTATCCTTTCCTATAACCAAATTGATATTTGCTTATGATGTTATCTTTTTCTAATATCGCTATTAGCCTGTAATTTACCATGGTTTCAAATGTTTCGCTTAGACATGAAGTCAGCGTTATTGGTCGATAATTTTCCGGCTTAGAAGTGTCCTTTTTTTCTTTCGGAAGAGCAAAAACTGTTGCCAGTTTCCATTGAGAAGGATAGACTCCTGATTCCCATATGTCGTTATATATTTTTATAGAATTTGCTTTAGATTCTGTTGTCAGATTGTTTATCATGCTGTAGGTGATATTATCTGCACCGGGAGCTGTGTCTTTGCACTTGTTTAAGGCTCTTTCCATTTCTAGATAGGTGAATGGTTTATTACATGGCAGGGTATTATTATCCTCAAAATGTATCATTTTATTTTCCTATTTATTTTATTGTTTTGAAATTCATTCGAGTGTTCCATATCGTTTGACACGTCTGGAAAGTATTTTTCAAGCTGGTTGGAAGTAATCATAGGATCATTTGTTACGTTCTCTTCAATTTTTAACGCTAGTGGAGTTTGTGTCCCGGTAATACCTTTGACCTTCCGCCACATTTCTTTACTGCTGCTAAAGACGTTGATTGAGGATGTATATTCACGCCAAGATTTCAGTTGTGCACAGCGCTTCATGTTTCTTTCTTTTGCCCAGCCTTGCTTAAATGCAATTAAATTTTCCATGGTTTGGTGTTTTTTATATAAACGCAAACGTCTCTTTTTTTCTTTATTAATTATTCCGATTTCCGGCGACCACCAGCGAACTGCAAGTTTTCGACTTATATTACATTTTTTTGTTATGCTTAATAAGGCAGTGATATCGATTGCTTTCGTGAGGGCTTCTATTGTCTCATCTGTTTTGTTGTACTGAGGGATTAGCTGTAAGTGTTGTCGATATTTATCCCAGTTTGCTTTTGCTGTATTCCACCTTGGCAATGCTTTATACATAAACCTTTTTCCTTCAAGGTTTATCACAATTGGATAATGGTCACTGTGGTGGAGGTCGTCCATGAATGTCTAAGTTAGTTTTAAAAATAGAGATGGTGTCGGTGATAGATCAATGGCACTCATTTTCCGGTTGCTTCTAGAGGCGTTCCCTTTGTTGAATCTCTTTCTGAACCCCACATTCTGCTGTGACAGTTAAAATCCCCTACTACTAGCCGTGGTTGTGGTATTTGGTTTATTAGTTCTTTTAGCTGTAGTCCAGTCCACGTTTGGTCAGGAAGATATACGTTCAGAAAGTTTGTTTTATGGGTTGAATTTATTGCAACAGCGCATTCTTGCATTTCGGAGTCGATTGTTATTTATCGCAGTGAATATAGTTTCTTAATATAAGTACCCCTCCATGGCTTCTTTCTCCAATACGCATTGTTCTCGTCTAATCATGTTATAATTGCAAATAGCAAATGTTTCGTTAGGGTTTAATTTGTTTTCTTGTAAAGCGATTGCCATTGGCATACGTTCATTTATAATTTGCTTTAGTTCATTGTATTTATTTTTAATTCCACGTATATTCCATTGTAGTATGCTTTCGGTATCCATAACTTGATTCAAAATATAGAATATTGTATAATGACAAGAAATTTCGATATAAATGAATGTATAGATAAAACAATCACAAGACATATAGAGTAAAATAAGAATGTAAAATATGTATATATGATATCACAGATTGTACATTGTTTATCAATATGAAAATGTAAACTTTCACCATTAACACTCATAATAAAATACTTATCTTTTTTGGGATTTTTTAATGGTGTACTTTAAATTATACAATCTAAACGTTTCGATAACACTTACAGTTATCTTCGTCAGTAGTAATGTTTGTTAAAAATTGTTAAAGATGTAGTAAACAATTTTGTCAAATTTGACATGTAAATTAAAATATGTATATAGAACATGTGTATATTATGTAATCACTGATAATTTGCTTGTAAATTATTTATCACAGATTATTAATTTACGTTTTCTTTGGTTTATATGTGTTAAATTAGGGTCTTTCCTTTGGTGATTCTCGGTACTCCTTTTTGCCAACCCTTTTCGTTTTTGTCCTTAACTTTTTTAGTCATCGCCTGAATCATTGGGATTAGCCGTATGTTGCTCAGAGTAGTCTGATCCTGTTTCACTTGGCTGCATAGTCCAGTTAGACAAATTACGCATAATCTGAGGCTTGTCGGCCTGTTGCGGTGTACATTATTGCGAATTATCATTTTGCAATTCTGAATCCGTGTGTATTTCTTTCGTTAATCTGTTACCTTTATTTTGTTGGCTCTCATTTGATGTTACTTTTAGATTAATTGCGGTATTTTTGTTAATAGCTTTTGTACGTTCTGCAAAAGTTTGTTGTGGTGTAACATAGGACTTACTATAAACGATTTTTTAGCCTCCCCGTACGTATCGCTATTTATTGACTTTATTTTCATTACTTCCTTTTCTTTTAAGTAGATAGGACATGTTCGTGATCTCGATGTGGGTGAACCTTCACAGTTAATGCATTTAGCTGGATCCAGACAGTTTTCATCTTTTCATGCATATTTTTCCGCATTCACACATTTTCTGGTTTTGCAGTACTTTTCCAAATGGCCAAATTTTTGGCATCCTGTAGCATTTCATTGGTGCTGCTATATACGGTCTTACTTTGACCTTCAGGTATGTCACTTTTATTTCGCTAGGTAGTCGATTTTGCTGAAAGTTAGTTTTACCATAGCGGTATTAACGATTTTATTTTCGACCTTTTTTGTGATTTTGTATGCGTCTGTAACTCCTTGGCTTTGTAATTCTTCCGTAATATCTTCTACTGAGCAAGGAATTAGCTCAGAGCACGTTATTATCCCCATTGATTTGTTGAGTCGATCGTTTGGCGATACAACAGTTTTCTTGCCCTGGATGCATTCCAGTTTCTTTAGCTTTTCTAGCTGTTCTAGCATTTCATTGGTGCTGCTATATACAGTCTTACTTTTACCTTCAAGTATGCCACTTTTATTTCGCTAGGTAGTCGATTTTTTGCTGAAAGTTAGTTTTACCATAGTGGTATTAGCGATTTTATTTTCCACCTTTTTGTGATTTTGTATGCGTCTATAACTCCTTGGCTTTGTAATTCTTGCGTAATTTCTTCTACTGAGCAAGGAATTAGCTCACAACACGTTATTATCCCCATTGATTTGTTGAGTCGATCGTTTCGCGATACCATAGTTTCCTTGCCCTGGATGCATTCCAGTTTCTTTGGCTTTTCTAGCTGTTCTTCTGTATCTACCCTTACACTTAATAATCCAGCTCCTATCTTTCTAATTTCTATGTTGGCTCCCACGCTTTCAAACATATTTTTTGTATCACAAGTGGGGAAAGTGTGTTGTAGTCTTCTTCCGAAATTTTTATAATGTGGGATTTATCGGTGATTACAGACTTGCCCAAAGGGTTTTCATTACTATGGTTGGATCGTTGCCTATTTCTGTTGCGCTTGGGTTTTTTTTTTGTTATGATTCCCTTCAGTGTCATTTACAACCTGTTTGGGTTCTTGTAGATCACTACTACTTTCTATTCTGCTTTCTTCTATTTTTTCTTGCTCAACTTTATTTACTTCTTCGCCAAATTTTCCTATCTCATCTGTGTATCGCACTTTACTAATAGAATGGTTCTTTTCACTATTAATATCAGTTGGACGCAACCGACGAGAATGTACTAGAGACCTTGGGATTTTCTTGCTCAACGCAAAAGGATTAAAATCTTTCTGCGGAACAATCTGTTGGTGCTGCTGTTCAATTCAATTTCAATTCAATATATGTTTATTTTCCAATAATCGACATTTTACAAAATTGTATTTTATCGACATTCCTCCACGTGTACAATCAACGCCCTGTAGAAATACTTACATTCCTGAGTCATTAACAATGCCTCTTAACTAGGGTAGGGAAGGGGCTCGCCGAGCTCCGGGGTAGTGTGAAACCCTGTGCAAACAATCCCGAGTCGAATAAAAACACGCTGCTCCGCTTGCCTCCTTCCTCATCTTGTCTATATTAAGATGTTGGAGTCGTCCCCGAGGCGGCGGCTCCCTCATCTGTACTCGGGATATTACCTTGTCCTTTAATTAAGGACACCGCAGGTGACTGTGTACGGGCTACTCTCGTACCCGCCCAAAATTATTTTCTAAGATGCGGCAATCGTATCTGTGCGTAAGCTAACCCTACGCCCGTTCCTACCTTCATATTTTTAACTAAGCTGCCTAGTGGCAGCTGTCCGCCGGATAATCCTGCGACCGCATATTCCTAATTTAAGAATTACTCTAAACCTGATCAAATGCAGGTTGTGAAGCGGCGCTCCCGCCCTTACGAAATATTTAAGAATCCTGGACTTCCGGGCGTAGCCGGCGGCCCAGTCATCTGTGCACGAGTGATGCTCGTGCCCTCTATTTAAATTAATATTAAGTATTTATTCTAGAGTCTTCGCTTCTATAAAGCTTACGTTATGCAACACTTTAATTTCTTCTGCTTTTGTCTCTAGTTTGTATACAGAGCACTCTTTTGACCGAGAAGAGTGCTTTCCTTTGCAATTTAGGCACTTGATGTCTTACCCGCATGGGGAGTCTTCACGCGACGGACTACCACAAACACATATAGAATCGTTCTTGCAATTAAGCGAGGTGTGACCAAAACGCTGGCATCGAAAGCACTTCATTGGTTTCGGGATGTACGGCCTTACCTTAAGGGTATACATAGCAGCTTTGATGCTTTTTGGAAGTACGTGTCTGTCAAAAGTTAGGAGAAACATTGGTGTGTCTACTAGAGTACCCGATTTTCTACTTTGTATACGCTTTACTTGTTCTGATCTTAAACCTTCTAAGATTTCTGCAATGGATGCGTTTAGAAAATCGCGACAATATATAATTCCCTTGCAGAAATTTAATATTCCGTGAGGGGTGACTTCAATTTTTTTTTTTTTTTATTTTTTTTTTAATGATTAAATGGCGCGGACTGCTATGGTCTTATGGCCGTTTTACTTGCATATCTGTATGCTTACTAGGTTATGTTTAAATGTGTTTATACAAATTTTCAGATTTAAGGAAGTTAAGGAATTGATGTATGTTATGTTCATTGTCACTTATTATGTCCTCCAGATTATTATTCAGTTTCAGCCTAGTTCTGATATTTTTGTACAAAGGGCATTCTACAAAAATGTGTTCTAATGTTATGTGTACATTACATTGATTGCATATATTTCTAGGTGTTTTTCCTAGTAGATATAGGTGTGTTATGTTCGTGTGGCCTATTCTGATCCTAGCTGCAACAACTTCATCCCTTCTTGTAAGATTATTAGGTTTCCACATTTTATATTTGTTTTAGATTTGATTGGTTCTACACTGTTTGCCATTCAGACATTGTTTTAGATTTTAGGTGTTGTCTTAGATCCTGTGATGCTACTGTTGTAACGTCTTGAGTTCTTCTAGTAGCAGATTCTCTTGCAGTTGCGTTTGCTCGTTTGTTTCCCTCTATATGTGTATGTCCTGGAATCCACATCAGAATAATATTTTTGGGAATCTTTAATAGACTGAGTATTTGTTCTCTGATCATAATTATTAGAGGGTTCCTTGTAAAGTTTTGTTCTCTTATTAATTCTATGGCAGATAATAAGTCACTAAGGATAATGTATTTTTGATTGGTATAGTGTCTACAAAGAAGGAGCGCCTGCCAAATTGCGTATAGCTCAGCTGTCAAACTGCTTGTTATGGTGTTATGTGACCAAATGTGTTCTATGCCATCAACAGATAATCCACTACCAACTCCATCTTCTGTCTTTGACCCGTCAGTGTATATTTTTATGTGCCTTGGGTATTGATTTACAATTGTTGTGATGTTCTTGTGGTAGGTTGACGGTAACGTGTCTTTATTTTTTAGGTTTTTCAAGTCTAATATAATCTTTAATTCAGGCACTATCCATGGCGGTGTCTCGGGTTGTGTAAGGTTTATTAATGTCGGTAAGTGTATATTCATTTCTTTTATAGCTTCTAGGGCTTTTATAATAGTCGGTCTGCTCGTTCGTCTTTCCTCAAACTTTTTTATCATTTCCTCGTCTTTTAGTATTGTAAAGTTTAGATGGAATTATTATTATTATTTTTTTTTTACATTATAGTGCGTCGACTGCAGAGGTCATTTGCACTTTGTTTCTCTCAACCAGTTACTGATAAAGTTGATTGACAAATTTAGTACCGCTCTTGTAAGATTTGCTTTTTATGGTTTTTATTGTTGGTTATGAGTTTCTCAGATTTTGTTTAGTAGGTTTGTGTCTTTTAAGAAATTGATCAAGGCACTCACGTTGCTGGGATCGTTGTTTAAACATTGTTCTAGGGTATTGCGTAAATTATGTTTACGTCTTATATTGTCGTGTGTATGGCAGTCGATTAGTATATGAGAGATGTTCAACGTTCTTTCACATTCTGGGGAAATTGGTTTAGGTTCTGCAGACAATAAATACTTGGATGTGGCATTTGTGTGGCCTATTCTTAGCCGGATGATCGCCACTTGCTCTCTTCGATTGATAGTGCTTGGTAAGATCCATTTAGTTAGTTCTTTTTTGATTTTTGAGAGGTATGTGTTGTTGTCTAACCAATTCTGCAAAGCCTCTTTCTCAATAAGTTTTTTTAGAAAGATTTTTATATCAGCTGGACGAACTAGACGACAATCAGTGCAGATCCTTTTTGCTGCTTGGCGTGCAGCACCGTCCGCTAGTTCGTTACCAATTATTCCGCATTGTGACGGGCACCAAGTGAAACATATTTTCTTGCCATTCTCACTTACCCATACAAGACTCCCTAGAATTTTCTGAACTAGCGGGTTACGTGAGAAGGTGTCGGATATCGCTTGTATTGCACTGAGGGAATCGGTACAGATTAAAAATTTGGGTGTATTGGTCATATCGCAATAGACTAATGCCTGTAGGATGGCATACAGTTCAGCGGTGTACACACTAGAATAATGAGGCAGAGACCAACTGTGCGCTGTGTCGGAGACATAGATGGCACATCCCACTCCTTCTTGAGTTTTTGATCCGTCTGTATATATAACAGTATAGTCTGTATGTTCTGCCACTGTGTTATTGAAATTGATTTTTATTAACTCTTTACGGTCTTGGTGTTTATTAATTAGAGAAGTAGTTACGTGAATGGTGGGAGAAGGTATGCACCATGGTGGTATTTCACATGCACCAAGTTGATACGCATCAAGTGGAAACTCAATAGAGAATTTGCTGGTTATTTCCTGAGTTCTTTTTCCGGCAGGACGCATTATGGTCGGTCTATTCACGTAAGGTTGAACATTTTCTGCATTAAAAAGCATATCAAATAAGGGGTGGGATGTTCGAGCGTTCACTCTATTGGCGTATTTGCATACTACATACTCTAATATATGTTGTATTGGTGTGACATTACATTCAAAACATATATCTTCTAGTCGAGAGGTACGGAAAGCTCCGTTACATAACCTTAATCATGTGCAATGTATTTGCTGTAATTTGTTCATGTGTGTTTTCCTTGCGCTTGAGAGGACCTATCCACCCTATGTGATCTTTGATAGGATTATCGATTTGTACAGTTGAAGAAGCGTCTCTTTGTCTGCACCCCAAGATATGTGTGGTATGTACCTTAATTATTATTATATTATTATAGGTATTATAAGGTACCAACAGAAAAGTCTGTTCACTTTGTTGGACCTTAAACTATGTACATATTTTGCAATAAATAAATAAATAAATTATTATTATTATTATTATTATTTTTTATTTATTTTTTTTAACAGAGAGTTGACGGTAAAATCTTTTATAGATGCCCTCCGTAGAGGTTATGTGGGAGAAATGGTTTTAGTGGGTAAGGGGATCCTTACCCACTAAAACCATTTCTCTCTCATCCACCCTTTGACTGTCCCAGGAATCACCTTTCGGCATAACTTCTAAGGCAGTCGGGCCTGATCAGCTGTTCAGCTGCACTTCTTTACTCCATGTATCCCTTCTTACGGTCTACTACCACAAGCTCATCTCAGCTGCACTGCCTTGCTCTTCACTACGGTGTCGACGAACTTCTCGATGGCACGCCACTTCCCTTCTTCCTCAAACATGAGTGTTGTCAGGTTATCTGGAGAGATCGGCAACCCTAACTCATCCTCCAGAGCTTGTCTCTCCTCGTTCCATTGTGCACAATGGAACAGCGCATGCTCGGCGTTGTCTTCCGCTGCGTGGCAGTGTAGGCATGTCGCTGCCTCCGCTCTTTTAAACCGATGCAGGTATGAACGAAAGCTACCATGCCCCGTCATCGCCTGCGTGAGGTAGAAGGTCATCTCGCCGTACGATCTGCTTATCCACCTGTTCAGGTCAGGAATAAGCCTGCGTGTCCATTGTCCGTTATTGCCTTGGTCCCACCTGGTTTGCCATCTTGTCAGTAGGCGACTTCTGGCTTCTTCTTTGGCTTCGGATTCTGAGACATTGCCGGCTCCTAGTGCTTCAAAAATTTCGGCTTTTTCTTGCTCGAGCAGATCTATTGGTGGAATAGCGGCCAGCACTTGCGGGCACAGTGCGGTATGAGGCAGTTACCCTTAGCGCCACTTGTCTCTGCGCTGAGATTAGCTTTCCACGGTGCGTCTTCTTTAACGTAGCGCTGGTCCACGCTGGTGCTGTGTACAGCAGAGTCGAGTTTACTACGGATGCGTAGATTTTCCTCTTGCTCGCCTTCGGCCCGCTTACATTCGGCATAAGGCGTGACAATCGTCCGGATAACGCCGCAGCCTTTTGCGTCGCCCTTTGTACATGCGGTCCAAATGTGAGTGACCTATCGATCTCCACCCCTAAATAGGTAATCTGCCTGCTCCATGGTATTCGCACCCCGTCGATGACAAGTCTTGGTATCCTGTAGCCTCTTCTTTTCGTCACTAGGACGGCTTCAGTCTTGTTTACGGCCATCTCCAGCCCTCTGCTGTTCAGCCAGTTCCTGACCGTTAAAATGGTCTCGTCCAGCTTAACTTCCAAGACGTGTTCTTCCAGTGCTTCTGCCACGATTATGGCGTCGTCCGCGAATCCTACCAGGTGTACCCCTTCTGGTACCTCGATGTCAAGAAGGGCATCGTAGACGATGTTCCAGAAGAAAGGCCCTAGACGAGATCCCTGTGGTGCACCACGTGTTATATGTTCTTTCACGCTCCAGTCTTCGCCGTCGTAGTATATCTGCCGTCCATCCAGATAATTTTCGACGATTATCCGCAGGTACTGGGGGACGTTCCTCCGCCGCATGGCCTCAAGAATATCCCTCCATCTTAGGGAGTTGAAGGCGTTCTTAATATCGATCGCGATCAACGCGCAGAAACCTTTCCTCTCTTCTCCTCGATCCCTTGCCGCGACTGCCAGACTCAGGGTCTCCTTGATCGCGTCAACAGTCGACATCCCTTTTCGGAAACCGTACTGGCGCTGCGAAAAGCCTCCTGCAGAGGCAACGTGCTCTTCTAGCCTTCGCAGGATGAGCCCTTCCAGGACCTTGCTCATCGTGTCCAGCAGGCATATCGGGCGGGAGGACGACGTCCGGTCTGCCGGTTTCTCTCCTTTTCTCAACAGGATGAGCTTCTGCTTTTCCACGTCTCCGAAATAATCCGCTTCTCAGGCAACCGTTGTAGATAGCTAGCATCCTCTCTGGGTAGTCGGCGATGAACCTCGTTGGGAATTCCGTCGGGACCAGGGGCTTTACCTGGTTTAAGCCGCTGACCTTCTTGCGCTAGTTCCGCCAAGGTAAAGAGCTCTTCTTGTCGTGACTCGGTACTATCTGGTTTCGCAGGTACCAATTTCTCGTCCATCGGGAACAGGTCTTTTATGATCTCCCTCACCCACCCTTCCTCGTTCAGGCGTGGGCTGGGTTTACTGCCCTTCAATTTCTTCCTAACGATCTTGTAGGGGAGTCCCCACGGATCGTTGTCGACTTCTGCCAGCAAGTCTTGCCACTTCTTTTTTTTTGCTTTGTTTAATGGCCCTCTTCAGTTGTCTCTTGCGCTCTCTGTATTCGTCCTGCAATTCTACGCTCCCTCGGGATCGTGTAGCTTTTCTTCGTGCCTCAACGCACCGTTTACGAAGATCGGATATCTACTCCGTCCACCAGTATTTGGATCTCGAAGCGTAGAGGCTCTTGCTGAAAACGTCGATCAGTTTCAGCTCTTCTAATGCCTCGTCAAATGCCATGGGATCAATCTTCTTTGAGTTCCAGCCCTTTATCTTTCTTGCTGTTTGCTGGGCGGCTGTCGGCCCCGCTTCTTCTTCTCCAGCGTGGTACACGATGTACGAGTGGTCGCTCAATGATTCCGACTCGAGTACCCTCCAGCCTGATATTCGTCTGGCCATTCGTTGACTTGCCAACGTCAAGTCGATGATAGAGTACGCTTTCCCTCGGTGGAAGGTAGGACAGTTCCCCACGTTGAGCACGGCAAGATCTAGTCGGGCTATCATCTCGTCGACTAGCTTCCCTCCAGTCATGTCGCCATTCGCTCCACATACGGGATTTCGCATTGAAGTCTCCGGCGATGATTACTTCTTTTGACGACGCTTGTACACACTCCTCTAGCGCGGACAGGTCCTCTTCAAATTTTTCCCGGCTGTCGTTTGGCGAGAAATAGCAGCTGAACACTTTAAACCTTCCCAGATCTACGGAAACAAACCCCTTGCTGCTTTCTTCAACGCGTTTCGCCTTCTTGCGAGGGTTTACTAGCATAACTGCCGCCCTGCCGCTCTGGTCCTGGTACCACTCTGTTAGTCCTTCCCCACGGTATTGTTCAGAGAGCAGAAGAATATCAGCTTTCTGCTCTACGGCCGTTTGCATACAGAGGTTCTGGGCCAAACCCCCCTTCCCAACGTTTATCTGCAGGAACGTTGTCCCATCGCTTGCCTCGACATTCTGCCTGATGCCTGCCATTACTTCCTGGTGCCTTTCTTCGCCTCTTTCAGCGCCTCTCTAAATGCTTGGCATGCTCCTGAGCCTAGAACGTGTGCAACGTCTTCCAGCTTGTGCTCCCTTTCGGCGCACAGGACACACCTGGGGTTCCTGTCGCACGTATTTCGCTGGTGACCTTTTTCGCCACATCTAAAGGAGGCGCCCTCGCTCTTCCTTTGCGGGCCTTTGCAGGTAGCCTGACGGTGCCCAAACCCCAGACAAGAGAAGCACTGTATTACCATCGTTCGTTCTCGAATCCTACTCTGGACCCAGCCAATCTTGACTTTACCTATCTTAAGTAGCAGATTAACCTCCCGGCTCCCTAGCTCTACTAGCGCTAGGACCTGCTCTCTTGAGTTGGGCTTAGTGAGGAACACAGTGACTTTACCCATTTCGTTCTTATTAAGAGCCGCCTTCAGGGCTAAGAGCACTTCTTCCTTGGTAGTGCAGCAATCGAGGTCTCTAATCTCTAATTTTGCCTTTGGCTCTAGGGCTCGAACGCCGGCACTTTCTCCTAAGATGCCATTTAGCTCTTCTCTGAAGGACGCTCCGTCTTTGCTATCCGAGCCAAGCTCAAAGAGAATGGCCCCTTCTCTAGTCCTGCGGACGGTTCTGATCGTCGTCCCGGAGGTTTCCGGCTTCACTGAAGCGCGTATCTTCCTCAGCGCTTCCGAATAAGACACACCTTGACCTGGTTTAACCAGAATGGCCTCCGGCTTTGGCCTTTGTCTTCTTCTGACCTCGCTGGTTTTGTTTATCTTAGGCCTATCAACCATGCCCTTTTTTTGCCTCGTCTGTATTTTCCGGTGGTGGTTGTCTCTTTCGCACTTTGCGAGGTTGCACCTTCTTAAAAGCATCCCCTCGGTCTCCATGCCGCTCTCCGAAGCCGGCACGTCGGTGTCTTCCTCCTTTTCGGCGAGGATTGCCTCTTTTTGTCCTCTATCTGTTCAGGTGGACTCGATGCCATCCTTTTCTTTCCCTCGGCAGAAGGCACTACCCTAGGGAAGGTCTTTGGGCCTATTTCCCTAGCAGGGACCGGTTTGGGTACTGCAAAAAGTCTCTCTGGCTTAGTATTCAGGCTAACCAAAGCCTTTCTGCGTAGGTTTAGGCAGGTCCGCAGTATGGTCAAGCTGCCCTCGATTTTTTGGATCGCTAATTTAACGTCCATACTGATATTACTTTTTTTGGCGGTTGCCAGTTTCATGGACGTCAACGCCTCCTTTACGACGTCAAACTGTTCTTCCTCGTTGCCTTCGGCTTTGTCCAAGATCTTCTGGTTATCCTCCATCTCTAGGATAGGCGTCGATGTTTGTGATGTCTCGGCCTTAGAGTAGGAGGGCGCTACATCCATCTCCTCTTCTTTCCTCGCAGGGCCCGGTGTTTGGCTCTTTGTCGTTTGGTCCGCTACCTGTGGGTTCTTAACTTCCTCAGGTTTAGGTCGTTCTTGCAGATGGCTTCTTGGGGTATGTCGCCGCAGCTGTTGCCCCTCCGAAGCTCGGGAGACCTCAATATTTTGAACTCCTCGCAAAGGGTTCGCGATCTTATCTTCGCCAGTCTTACGCATTTCGGCCACTGGTACTTCTTGTACAGGTTTTTCTTGGAATCCATAAATCCTTTTTGGGTATTTGCCCCATATTCAGGCTGAGGGGTTGCGTTCTCGAACCACAGCCGAGGCACTTGCCAGCGACCAGCCAACGGAGACCATCGAGGGCCAGCATCCGCCTCCCGCTTCCCCTCGTTCCATAGGAAAACCCTACCATTCAGCCGTCCATTCCCGCTTTGAGATGCCCGTCAACCAAAACGAACAACCGCCGAGGGTTCAGTAGACTTTCAAAATAAAGCTCCCCTGCGCATCTCCTTGACTGGCCTAGAGCCAGCCAAGGTGTTTCCCCTAGTTTGAAGTGCGCTAGACCCCAAACCGCAGTTCGCCCGGTGTCCTGCCACAGCAAAGACGTGTGTTGGTTCCAGAAACCCGCAGGAGACTCTCACCTCAACGCCCAGCTGCGGCCTAATCGGGCCCCTGTCTCACCCATGCGGAGAGAAACATGGGCGCCCCTCTGCCAGGTGCGGACGGGGAGTCCGTTTGAGCCCTTCGCACAGGTGGATTCCTGTACGAGGACCCGGCAGTAACCGGATTATTATTATTATTATTATTATTATTATTACTATTATTATTATTATTATCATTATCATTATTATTATTATTTTTTTTATAATTCCCTTGCAGAAATTTAATATTCCGTGAGGGGTGACTTCAATTATTATTATTTTTATTATTATTATTATTATTATTATTATTTTTGATAGTAAAGCACATCGACTGCTGTGGTCTTTAGTACTATTCCCTATTAGCTCTGTTTTATTTACGTATAATCATTTAATGACTATATTTTATTAAATACATTTATTGTATCGTAGTTTTTGACAGTCTTGCTGCATTTCAAGTTGTTTCTCAAATTATCAGATCAAATTGTTAAATATGTTTGGCATTGTGCGCAAATTGGACGGGGTTCTTTTGACAGTAGGTATTTGTGTGTTAGCGATGTATGACCTATTCTTATTCTGTGAATGACGCTGCATTCTTTTCTATTTAAGTACATTGGAGCTTTCCATCTTGTAATAGATGGATCAATAGTTCTCAGTTGAGTTTCACTCCTTGCCCAGTTTTGTTGCCATATTGAATTTAATTCAGTTTTAAGAAAGGAAGCCATGTCGGTATAGTTTGTGATCTCGACACTTTCATTTACGGCTTCCACTGCAGCTTCACGAGCAGCTTGGTCCGCTATTTCATTCCCTTTAATGTGACTGGGGACCCATAGAAATTTTATTATATATCCTAAATCTGAAAGGTGTTTGATCATCGATATAATATACTGTATTATTATTATTTTTATTATTATTATTATTATTATTACTATTATTATTATTAACAGAAAATTACTAGAATTAAGTGATACATTAACACCAAAAGGGTTTTATAAGTATTTAAGTATACTCACATACCGCGGAGAAAATGTGTACAAAGTTCCACTAAAACACAACTATAATACTAGAAAAACAATGTATAAAGTTCCTTATTACTATAATAAGTATGGTGAAAGATCTCTTAAGCGCAATACCTAAACTGTTTAATCTGTTACCTGATCATATTCAGAACACCAAAAGAGTCAGTATCTTTAAAAGTAAGGTTAAGAAATGGGTAATAAACTCAAGTTAACTCTATCGTAATTTGATTTTATTAAAAATATATATATTGTGTTATTTTGTAAACATTATTTGCCATCATAATCTTATAATTAAGTTAGAATTTTTACTTAAAAAGAAATTGATGCTATGTATATTTAACTCTTTCTGATAATTTTTATTGTTGTTATTATTATCTTATGTCTTGTTTTCTTGTTTTTATTTTTACTTAAGAATTGATGCTTATGTTTTAGCTTTCCAAATTATAATTTTTTGTGACAATTGTACGTCATCATAAAAATGTTATTGAGTTTTCAGTAGAATGAATAAAATGTGTGATTTAATTTTAAAGGCAGTAGATTAGGATTTTTCTTTTTTTTGCAATATCTTATTCTTAAAATAATACTTTTTTTTCTCCTGCTTTACTAAAGGAATAAATGCTTATATGTTTAATTTTATTTATTTCTTTTGATTGTTTTTTTTATTTTTTTATTTGTTTTTGTTCTGTATATATAGTAGAGTCAGATGAAATATAATCTTTGTATATAAAACTAATGGTTTAAGAAACAAACTGTATTTTAGTTATTCAGATACAAATTTTACGGAATCAGCCGACAAGTTTTTTCAACTTGGTTGGTCCAATACCTTGTATATATTTTTTGAATAAATGTTTCTATTCTATTCTATTCTATTATTATTATCATTATTATTTTTTTTTTATTATTATTTATAGGATTTAACTGCTACGGTCATATCCCCTTTAATATTAGCAGATAGACGCACAACGTGTCTTATATTTGATCGAATATACCAATTTCCTTTAAAAAGTTGAGTGTGTGCTTTACATTCTCGTCGTCACTGAGATTCTCCATAGTCGACCTTTAAACTGTTTCCATCTTTGTAGGCGGTACTGCGGACAGTCTTGTAATATATGCCTTATTGAAAGTGTGACTGGCATTGTTCGCATATTGGGGCGTTCCACCTTTAAGGAGGTGTTGGTGCGTAATTTTGTGTGACCTATTCTCACACGATGAATTTTACATTGGCTTCTCTGTATTTATTACGTAACTATTATAATTTTCAACTTTGGGCTTTATTGTAGCGAGTGTGTATTTTGTGTTCTCCATTTTCTTGCCAGTTCTTAATATTTTCATGTTGTAGATATGTTCTCAAGTCCATTTGATCAATTTGATTTACGTCCACTTGTAAGTTTGAGATCACCCTCTTTGCTGCTGTATCCACTAGATCGTTTCCTGGAATACCTACGTGGCTAGGAATCCAAATGAATATAAGTCTAACTTCTTTCATCATTATCGAGTTCATAGCGGACTGACATATTAATGTTAAGGGATCTCGGGAGTAAATCTGGTTAATGCTATTAATGCTATTTATGCTATTTATGCTATCCGTGATTACTAGGAATCTTTTAGTTGCCACTTCCATTGAACAGTATAAGATAGCTGAGTGCGATACGCCGTCAACAAATACAGCGCTGCTAACGCCTTCCTTAGTCTTAGACCCGTCTGTATATATAACATTATGAGAGGGATACGCATTACATAAGATCTGAAACTCCTGTACATAGACGTTTTTTCGGGTAGTTTCTTTTTTATACTTTCCTAGATCTGTTCTTATTTCGCCACGTGGTGCCTCCCAGGGAGTAAATTCGAACTGCTTCGCCTCCAATACCATCGGTAGTGTCACACCCATGCGCACTATCTGCTCCCAAAATCTAATACCTGCTGGACGGGTAATAGTAGGTTGTCTTTGATACTGGTCCCTATCTGCGTTTACTATAAGCTTGTTTGGGTGGTTTGGTATGGACATCATTTTTGCCATGTATTAGCCGTTAACTGGTTCCTTCTGGTTTCTAGGGATGACATACCCGTCTCACAGTATATGCTTTCAGTAGGGCTAGTAGGGAATTCACAAATACTATACCTTAAGTCTGTGTTATGTAGCACATTCAAATCTGTAAGTGCTGATTTACGTGCCGATGGATATGCAACGCAACCGTAATCAATTTGTGACAGTATCAACGCTCTGCAGATCTGTATTAGACACTTGGGTTCTGCTTAACATTTGGTGTGTGCTAATACCCTCAGTATATTTAAGATTTTTAAGCATTTAACTTTTAGATGTTGTAAGTGCGTCTTCCATGTAAGTGGTCTGTCATATATCAGGCCTAGAAATTTAGCAGTGTCAGAAGACATAATCGGATTATTCATCAGGTACAACACAGGATCATAATGCGGTGTCCTTAGCCTGCAAAAGTGGACACATTTGGTCTTTTATTTGCAAAAGTCTATGCCAATTTTTCGACCATTTTGTACTATTTGGTTGATCGCAAGTTCCAATTTTTTTGTAATTTCTCCTATAGTGTTTCCACTGTAAAAAATGGAGATGTCATCAACGTACATACATTTCGATATCGAATCAGGTACGTGCATTAAAATGTCGTTAATGGCTATTAAGAAAAGAGTGCAGCTAAGAGTTGATCCTTGTGGCAACCCGTTTTCTAATGTTTGGATATCAGACATTGTATTTCCAACCCTTACCCGAAACCGTCTGAAATCTAGCAAAGACTTTATTAGTAGGGTTAGGTTTCCACGCAGATTTAAATTATGTAGCTTTTTTAGGATGTCATATCTCCATACCATGTCGTAAGCACCTTTGATATAAAAAAAACGGACACCATATGTTCTCTCAAGCGAAATGTTTCCTGTATAGCGTTTTCAAGGAAAACGAGATGATTACATAAGTTCTGTGCAAAGACAACCTACTATTACCGTCCAGCAGGTATTAGATTTTGAGAGCAGACAGTGCATGTGTGACACTTCCGATGGTATTAAGGAACCATGTGTATATCCCTTTAATGAATGTGTTCCGTTTGGGTATTCTTGCAGACAAGACATCATTGGATCCAGTTCTTGTGCAACTATATCAGCATATCGTTTCGAAATACCTCTACAATTCCACTGAATTAAGCAATTTTGTGCGTTGAATGTATACAACATGTTAAGCTGATCGGGCGATAGCTTGAAGTAATGGATCCTTCCCAGGTTTGTTGATGGGTAGTACAATAGCGTCTTTCCATTCAACGGGGTATGTCCCTTCCGTCCACAACTCATTGTACAGATCCAATAATGTTTTTTTAAATTCAGTTGTTAAATTAAGTAACATTCATTGCAGATTTCGTCAGATCCCGGAGCAGTCTTTTACTGTTTCGCATAGCAGGTCTAGCTCTTCAGAGGTGAAAGGTAAGTTGTAATCTTCGTGTCTGTTGGCAAAAGTTTATTTTAACTTCTCTTTCCTTTTTGTTGCATAGAATTCAGGCTGATAATTCTTAGAGCTACTCACAGTTGAGAACTGAGTCGCCAGCGTATTAGCAATCTGCAATTGATCTTGAATAACAAGATTTTCAGGCGTCTGTATTTAGTAATGTTGTGTGACCGGTAGGTACCATTAATTGCTTTTATCTTTTTCCAGGTGTTATTTACTTCAGACATAGTGATGGTGGATGTATATTGATTCCAATTTTCACGTTTGCTTTGGAGGACCGTTTGTCTACTAACGGCTCTTGCTTTTTAAAGGCAATGTGGTTTTCCATCGTTGGGTGACCAGCGATATTTCTTGAAGCTGCTTTTTATTTCTCACAGCCTCGTTCACGTCTGGATTCCACCATGGCATAGGGCGCTTTATGTGTTTACTACCTGATCTAGGGATGCTTGCGGCTGCAGCTAATACGCGCTGGTAAATGTTGTTACATTAACGTTTCTAGGCATAACGAGACTCTGACGAAATAAGGACCAATTTCTTTCGCGGTTTTGTATCGTTCAACAACAGTGATCGGTTGGTAGAAACGTCTGTTTCGATAATAATTGGGAAATGATCACTGTTGTGAAGATCATCGCAATTTTCCATTTAAGGCTGGGGCCAATATCGGTAGACCAACGTTAGGTCTAACGCATCGAATGTTCTTGATGCAGCATTGTGGTAAGTGGGTGCACGGAATTGAGTAGAACTATATCATTTGAGTGTATAAAGTTCTCTATCTCGCGGGTTTTGTATCATTTTTGAAGATCCCCATAAGTGGTTGTGCGCATTAAAGTCTCCAACTAAGATAAAGGGTAGGTAGTTCTTCTATTAATTTTTCAAGATCTTCCATTTCCCAATTGGCATCGGGTAGTGTACTGCAAACCGTTATCTTAATGGGCTTTTACCCTTATCGCTACAGCTTGTAGAGTAGTAGATAATGCCAATTTTTGGAATTGCACGTCGTTTCTACTAATTATAGCAACACCGCCGCATGCCCTCTGTTCACAAGTAAAATCCTTACGTGCAATGTTATATCCCTTTAATGAATATGCGTGTCCCGTTTTGAGGTGTGTTTCTTACATACAAAACATCATTGGATCCAGTTCTTGTGCATGCATTTTTATATCAGCATATCGTTTCGAAATACCTCTATCCACTGAATTAAGCAATTTTGTGCGTTGAATGTGTCAAGCGTATTTTATCAGATAGCTTAAAGACATCAAATATTAAACGTACGAACATACACCTTTATGTAACTATACATAAATGAACTTTCTCAGTATCACAGAAATTATCACAGATTATTTACTAAGGCGTTACTATGAATCACCTGTACTTTGTTGGCAATTAAAACGTCTAAGTGGCGGAGGTACATAATACCGTACATTGAGAGAATAGAAAGCTACTTTGATGTTGGAGAGTTAAACGCAAGAACATGCACAGGGCTGTCCATTAGTATTCCACCTTTCTTTGATTTTAACCTTCGAACTTCCATTACTCCCTGCGAATGAAGTTATTCGCATATCTCATTAGCTGAACAATTCAACAGGTCGTGACAATAGATCACACCCCTAGCAATATTGTGTTTTATGGGGGAATACTTCAATCTCGTAATCTAAAATTGTACTGCTTTGTAGTATACATTTTGCTTGGTTAACGGACGTCTATTCAATCAAAAGACCTTCTTTATCGTACCAGATTGTCCATATATACCTTTACTAATAGCAAAAGGGTTAACCTTATCAAAATTAACGAGCTGTTCATTTCCTTTCCTTTTGATGACCAAGAACCGGGGGACCTTTTCTTGGCTCGCTTTGTTTACAGTTTTTTTCTGTTGGGACTGCACCAACATCCATGGTTTGAGAGGTGGACTCCTCTTCGGTGGTTTTTGAGATGGGTCCGCCGAACCCATTATACGTGGACTAAAGAGACTCATAAAAATCCCACGAATTGGGATGAAAAAATTTGAACTACAGTAGTGCACCCATACTATAGCAAGGCTATATGCTGTGGGGAGGCGCCTCTATCTCAACAGGCATTCCAACGCTAGCGACCAGGCTTGTGCCTGGCCACGATTAGGCTTCCCCTCGCGCAATCCCTTCAGCACCTAAAACTGCCAAACGACCTTGGGGTTGGGGGATCTTTTATAGAGGTTACCTTCCTCGTAGTCCGGGCGATAAAGCCAAGACCACCGATCGCTAGCTGTACGATGTTCCCTAGCCGCGCCCTGCTAGAGCCTCTGAAGTACAGTTCGCGGTTACGGTATTAGGAGACGGCTAGCGCTCACCCGTCCCCAGCAAAGACATCCCGGGCTTACCACACCTGTATACGCTCTTTACGCGTACGTCCTGGGAGGTAGAGAGAAAATGAAGTGGTCTCCCAGCTTTGACTGGAAGCCAGAAGGATCAGGACTTGGAGCGTGGGTGCTCCGACAGAAAAGTGTTAAAGTAAGGGGAGCCAGTCAAGACTAGTTCAAGGAAAGTGAACTTTCAGCAAGGGTACGCAGGGTTGCTGTCCCTGTCCTCGTAAGGTAATTCCCTATCCGCCACCTGGGGACGCGCCTAGTAGATAGTTCAACCCCTAGGTTTATTATTACTATTGTTATTGTTATTATTATTATTATTATTATTATTATTATTATTATTATTATTATTATAAAAAAGATTGAACAGAACAATATTTTATTTTAGAAAGATACTTATTAATTTAACCCTTTATGGATTGGATTCATAATGAAATTAAAACCACTCAAATCAAGTTTAAAGTTTGTGGTGATTTACAGGAATGGGATCTTCTTAGCAATAATGCTAACCATGGATCATCAAAGGTAAACAAGTTTCATGTTAACATAAGATCGCTAAAAAAATACTGGAATGAATTGCAAATATTGTTTCATTTTAGTAAATTTGATATAATATTTATCTCCGAAGTTAACGTAACTGAAGACGAAATAATTTGCTATAAATTAAATGATTATCAATATGCTCATAAATTAAGAGTGGGAAAAACGGGAGGTGGCTTATTGATATTTTTTAAAAAAGACATCGAAGGAAATGTCATCCCAGTAAGAACGGAAAGTTGCGAATGTATGAAAATGATTTTTAATTTTCCAAGATTAAATACAAAATTTCATCGTCCGCCAAACTTACGGATATCATATTTTAATACAGAACTGGAAACGCTACTGACTGATATTAACGAACACAACCTTATAATGGTAGGAGACATAAACTTGAAACCTTCATGACACGCAAGATAGATATAACGCTATATATGAAACAGTGCTTTATTCTAAAGGACTTATAGGAACAATTTATGCAACAACTAGGGAAGAAATTCGAGAAGGAGTTGTAACCACATCATTACTGGATCACATATACGTACGGGTGAAATGCAATAAAATATACTCAACGGTGTTACGGCATAAGTTATCTGATCATTACCCGATATATGTATCATTTGATCTAGAAAAATACATTGCTGATAGCATACCAAATAATAAAAGAAGAATCGACACCTACAAATTCAAACAGCTGGCAACACAAACAAACTGGCAAAATACCGAAGACGATGATGTAAACAAATTTATGGAAAATATTATTACAAACATACAAAAAATATATAGTAAATCTACTTGTGAGATAAAATAAACACAGAAAAAAAGGTTAAACAAAGACTGGATTACTGACGAATTATATAAAAAAATACAGGAAAGAGATCGAATATTCAGAAGGTGGAAATCAAACTCTAACAATAATCATTATAGAGAAACTTAGAAAATATACCTTAATAAATTAAATAATGAAATTAGAGACAGAAAACTAAAATACTACGGAAACAAATTTGAAGCAACCGCAAATGATCCTGAAGCAACTTGGAAAGTGATCAACAACTTATTGTATAGAAAAAGCAGTGAAAATGTTGATAAGATAATCACAAACACTATCGGTAAATCTAACAGCATTACACACGTAGTAAACGACTTTGCTGAAGTTTTCAACAATCAAATCAATCAGCTAAGGGAGCAATGTAACCATGATTTGAAAGTTACTATAAAACCAAAGAACACTAATTGTAACTTCCACATACCTTATTCAAACAGCCAAATAATAGAAAGTATCATACGCAGTTTAAAATGTAATAAATCGCCAGGGATCGATAATATCAGTGCGAAAGAAATTAAAAATAATGCAACAATATTCAGCTCTATGATATCAAAACTTATTAATCTTTCTCTAAAAAAGGGTGAATTTCCAAAAGAACTAAAAATGGCAATTACTAGACCAATATTTAAGAAAGGCAACGCGTGCGATTTTAATAATTATAGGCCCATATGTATATTATCCACAGTTGAAAAAATTATGGAGAAGTATGTGATACGACACCTAAAGACGTATTTAAGTGATAATAGACTAATAAGCAATAATCAATACGGTTTCCAAACTGGAAAAAGCACCGAACAGTTACTTAGTGTTTTTAATGATTATGTTAACACCAACTTGAATAAATGTAACTACACAATAGGAGTGTTCATAGACCTTTCAAAAGCTTTCGACACCATTGATCGCTCATTATTAATAGGATGTCTAGAAGCAAACGGAGTGACTGGAAGAGAACTGCAGTGGTTCA
This sequence comes from Vesta saturnalis, assembly GCA_036346205.1. NCBI lineage: Eukaryota > Metazoa > Arthropoda > Insecta > Coleoptera > Lampyridae > Vesta > Vesta saturnalis. The sequence goes on along the minus strand of JARFJB010002510.1, from coordinate 6,506 downwards.
AAAGCTACTTAAAAGACAGATGCCACAAAGTGAAAGTGTTGAATGAGTATAGTGAGACAAAAATGTGCGAGTTTGGTGTGCCTCAAGACAGTAACATAGGACCTATACTATTTTTAACATACGTGAATGAACTTTTTGACGTGGTAAATAAATGTAAGATGTATATGTACGCAGACGACGCGGTAGTTCTCTACAGCCATAGTAACCCTAATACCTGTGAAAACGTAATTCAAACTGAATTAAATAATATATATAATTGGCTGCACGGGAAAAACTTGTATATAAATGTAACAAAAACGGTCTGTGTAAGCTTTAGAACACCTCACATGAATAGGGCAAATCCGTTAAAATTAAAATTGCACAACTGTAAATGTAGAATGAATGTAAATAACTGTAAATGTCCATTAATTACTCAAGTAACTGAGACTATGTACTTAGGTTTAAAAATAGATTGTAATTTAAAATATGACAAACACATAGATCATATTTTTGCTAAAATGAAAAAAATAATGGGATGTTTCTACTCATTAAAAAAGGTATCAAACAAAAAAATTTTAAAGCTAGTATATAAGACATTATTTCAGTCGATAATGAAATATGGAGTACAAAACTGGGGGTGCATTGAAACCGTGTATATAGAAAAAATTAACAGACTACAAATGAAAATATTAAAGTTAGTTGAAAGTGAGAAGATGGACAAAAAAGAGCTATTAGATAAGGTAGACACAATGACTCCTTTAGGTTATTATAATTATTACAACATTGTAAATAATTACCAAAACAACGAGTAATAGTTGAGCACACTCATATGACAAGGAAACGTAAATACGTAGTACCAAATTACTATAATAAATGTGGACAAAGATCTCTGAAATGTACAATTCCAAAATTATCAAACGAGATATCTGAAAAAATCCCTACTGATACGATACAACGTAACTATAGATTTATACAAAATTTAAAAGTAGTATTAAGAGATAATAACTAAATACTTAATCCTCAAACAAATAAAATGTATGAAATTATACGATATAAGGATGATTGCACTAACCTGTAGCGCCAACTTAAATATATATTATAAATGTAAAAACGTCATGTTACACTAAAGAATGATCGGGACCCACTGATAAGTTGTATGACTTAGTGGGACCGCATACTGTATATATTCTGAATTTAGTAAACCATTAAACCATTATTATTATTATTATTATTATTATTTTTTTTTTTATGTTTGCTACGGCTAAACTGCTAAGGTCATCAGCCGTATTTCACTCGATATATTTCTAAATACATGTTTCTATTTTGTCATAATTTTGAGTACAGTCCTGTTTCCTTTAAGAATCCTATAAGGCTTCGAATCGTATTCTTATCTCCTGCAAGCAATGTATCTATATTATCCGGTAGATTGAATTTTCTTCTAGCGTGGAGATATGCAGGACACGTTAGCAAAATATGCTTGACATTTAATTCAACGTTGCACGTATCACAACGCGGTTTAGGGCCTCTTGTCATTAGGTGGAGACTGCTGATGTTAGTGTGCCCAATTCTTAGCCTGCTTACAATGACTTGGTCACGCCTTCTCATATTTTGGGTACAACCATTTTCCTACTTTCGGTTTGATCTCTTTCAGATGACTGTTTGTGCTTTCCCTCCATGCACCAGTGTTGCAGTATACCGTCTTTATATATTTGTTTAGCATCTTCCAAGCGAAGCGGTGAGCTATCTAAATCCACGCTTTGTGCTGCGACCTTGGCGAGAATGTCGACTTCGCAGTTGCCTGTAATTCCTACGTGACTAGGGATCCAGGCTATCACTATGTGAACTTGCCTCGTCAGTAAAAGTCAACATGTGATCTGATTTCTTGTACCAGCCCATCCTCGCTGAAGTCGTTACGGGCTTCGACTGCGCTGCGAGAATCGGTACAGACGATAAATCGGTCGTGATAATAATTTTCCACGAAAAGCAAGGCATGCTTTATGGCGATTAATTCCGCGGTAAATATGCTCACCTTAGTATGGAGTGAGAAAAGGTGGTTAATGCCATCACACGAAAGGCCAACCGACACCATTAGGTGTCTTAGAGCCCTCAGTGTAGATAAATCGGTACCCTAGGTAAGTATTCCGTAACTCACGATACCTTTGTTGATACAGTATATTGGACGTTTCAATTTTCTTGTAGGCTCCTAGGGACGTATCGAATACGGACGTCTACTGCACCAAGGCGGGACTTCGTACAGTTGGCTCCGTATGACGGGGATCGCAGGTAAGTTATACTTATCTAGTATTTCCTTACAACGGACCGTGCAAGGACGAGTGATTGTGGTCCTGTTACTAAACGCACTGAGATTGCAGTTGAGTAGCAAGTCATAATTGGGGTGACAAGGATTTGATAAAGTTCTCGTGTAATAATTCATTACGAGTCTTTCGAAGCGATACGATAACGGTTCGAAACCGGCTTCCCAGTAGACGGAATATCTGGGGCTCGTACGGAATGCATCTAGTGCTAACTTCAGCGCTGTATAATGAAGAGATTCGAGTGGGGCTAGCCATGACTTTCTGGTAGAAGAATAAACGACTGAACCATAATCGATTTTCGAAAGTATCGTGCTACGATACATCGTAAGTAAAATATCCTTGTCGCTTCCCCCAATTTATGCTTGAGATGCATCTCATAATGTTCAGGACTTTCTTGCACCGTGTTGCTAAGACTTCTATATGTCTCTTCCATGACAACCTTTTATCGAGAACAACACCTAGGAATCTGTATTCCTCAACCAAGCGAATCGAGACTCCTTCCATTCGAAGGGGAAGGGCTATCTTGGCATGACCTCAGTCGACAGAAGTGAACAGTCACCGTTTTCGAAGCAGAAAATTGAATCCGATGTTAGTTGCCGTTTCCGTCAAGCGATCTATGGAGGTCTGGAGTACATCGTTTATTTCAATCAGCGACTGCGAGGATTTGTATATGCAAAGATCGTCAACGTACATTGCTTTTCCCACTGAGTCGTCCAACTTTCCAAGCAATTCGTTAATGGCTATGATAAATAACGTAACGCTCAGAGCCGATCCTTGGGGTATACCATTCTCTACCTCGTACGATTGTGAGTAAGTATTTCCTATTCGTACGCGTATTTTACGATGCGATAAAAAACTGTCCACGAATTTAATTAGCTTTCCTTCTATTCCCCACTCTGTCATTGTTTTGACGATGTTATAACGCCACGTCGTATCGTAAGCCTTTGCTATGTCGAAAAATACAGCCACGACATGTTCTCGCTTGGAGAAACTTCTTTGTATGGTGTCTTCCAGAGCTACCAGATTGTCAAGTGTCGAGCGATCTTTTCTAAACCCGAACTGAAACGGAGACAACAAGTTTCGGCTTTCAAGGTACCACATTAGTCTATAATTTACCATTCTTTCCAGGACCTTACCCATTGAAGAAGTTAGCGATATGGGTCGATAACTCTCGGGAACATCGGGAGGGTTCTGCGGCTTCAAGATGGGGACAACTGTTGCGGTCTTCCAACAGTCTGGGTAGTTACCTTGGTCCCAGAGTTTATTATACATATCGAGAAGCTGCGTTTTTCCTTCAATAGGGAGATGTTTAATCATCGCGTAACAATATCGTCGGGTCCAGGGACGAGTTTCTACATTTCGAGAGAGCGTATTCTAGTTCTTGGATAGAGAATGGTAAATTTATATAGTTTCTAATGCCGTATTAAAATCAATAGGCACTTCGAGTGAAACTTTCTTATTTTTAAAAGCGGTGTTATAATTATATGTACTACTAACATTGGAGTAATGTTGCGCCATAATTTCCGCCATCTCGGAGGGATCGGTTGTGGAGGTTTGATCTTCCGTTAAGATAACGGGAATAGAGGCATGTGATCGTCCAGATATATTTTTTATCTTTCTCCACATTTCGGTTATAGGCGTGGTAGATGTCAAAGTTGACACATACCCCTTCCAGCTATCAGTTTTTGCGGTGAGTATAAAACGCCGCGCTTTAGCTCGACAATGTTTGTAACGGATACAATTTTCAACAGTAGGATTACGCCTAAAATACTTAAAAGCTCTTTTTTTATCCTTAACTGCCTCGGCTACTTCGTTGTTCCACCATGGAACAATTTTCGTTTTCCTTCTTGAGGAAGTTCGAGGGATATTTTTCTCTGCGGCTTGATAAATTAAGTTTGTGAATTCCATCATATATAGTTCTTCCCTAGAAGCTAGAAGTCTAGAGAAGTGCGCCGTGAATTCATCCCATTTCGCTTTTTCTGTAATCCAACGTGTAGGGAAGACAGTTGTTGCCATATTTTGGTGAAAGCAAAGATATATCGGTATATGGTCGGACATAGCACCGTCGGGTGAGACCGACCAACTCAATAAAGGCGCTAACGCAGGACTACAAAGTGTTAGGTCGATGGATGAGAACGAGTTGGATCGAGAATTTACGTATGTCGGTTCTCCACTATTCATCACTATCAGATCGTTGTTACCGATTATATCTTCCATTATTCTGCCAGCAGCATCTACACCTTGAGATCCCCATATAGTGTTGTGGGCGTTAAAATCACCCAAAATCATAACGGGTCTAGGCAACTGATCTATGACGTGTTGGATCTGGTTAGATGTCCAGTTGTGATTCGGCAAGTACACGTTACAGATAGTCATTTTCTGGGGATAACAAGCTTGAACAGCTACCACTTGCAGTTGAGAATTGATGGGTATCTCAACTACAGGCATTCCTTCTCTAAAATAAATATCAACTCCACCAGAAGCCCGATTTGCGACTGGACCGTCCTTCCTGAAACAACTATATCCGCGTAATTTAAACTTTTGGTTTTGTAGAAATCTCGTTTCTTGTAAACAGAGGCAATATGGCGAGCTGTCTACAATAATTTTCTTAATCTCTGGATAATGAGTGATTAAGCCGTTACAATTAACTTGCACTATAGTATTGTAAGAAGCCATTGTAATGTGTTTGTTTTATAGATAATTGTTGTAGACAGATTAAACGAGTTAAATAAATAAACAGATAGATAATAATTAAATAGACAAATACATAAACAAATAAATAGACAAACAAATAAATAAATAAATAATAAAAATGACTAGATGGATATCACAATCACAGTAAATATCGTAAATATAGTAAATATCACAGTAAATATCACAATAATGTGGATAGATCCTACACAGAATCCTGTCTACTTACGGGTTTACCTTTGGGCCACCCTTTTTTTCTTTTTCGTTTCCTCTAACAGCTTATCATCTATGGATTCCAAGCTGGAATTTTTGGAATTCGAAATAGAGGAATGAGATACATTTCGTTTGCGTTTTTCTTTACTGGTCTCTGTTTCCATATCGGATGGAGACCGAGTAGACACCACTTCTGACGCAGATTCGTTTAACTGTTGTTTTCCTTCATATCCTTTGGTTCTTGGAACTTGGTGTATTTCTGGGATATGGGAGGTAGTATCTTGATGTAAAATACACTTTAACGCCTCTACCAAAGGGGGAATGAGTTCCTGTACCAGTTGTTTCGTGTCGTAAGCTGGTTTAGTTTTGGTTGTAGCTTGGGAGTATGAAACTCCGTGGACAGGTGTACTGATAACTACTTTCTTTTTAGCCTCAAGATAGGATATTTTTTCTTTAACCTTGATTTCTTGAATAGCCTGTTCTTGTTTGTACACTGGGCATCCAGTAAAACGGGCTGAATGATTACCACCGCAATTAATACATTCGATTGGTTCATCGCATGGTCTCCCTTCGTGTTTAGATTTTTCGCAAATACACACTTCGTCATTTTTACAATTCATTATGGTATGTCCAATTATTATTATTATTATTATTATTTATTTTTTTTTTATTGTTCTTGTTCTTGTCTTCAGCTGAACGGCTATTTAAGAACGTTCTCGATAGCTGTGATCATTAGACGTTCTTATACTTTATAGCCCTTAGCGTTAATGCTGCATTCTACTTGCTCTCTTGCCATTAAATTTCATTTAGTACTTTTATACTTTCCAAATATCTTAGCAGGTGTCCAAAGTTGTTTTCTTCTAGCATAGTTTTTAATTCTCCCTTTATTCTTGTGCATCTCTGTATGATTTCAGTACGTGGCAGTCCTCAATTATGTGTTTTATAGTTAGATCATTTAATTTACATTGTGGACATTTAGGTGGATTTTTGTTTAGTAGTAGATGTGCATGAGTTAGCCTTGTGTGACCAATTGATAACCTTGTCCATACAACTTCTTGTTTTCTTTGTAATCCGCTCATTCTTGGAATATTTTCGACATCCATAATAATATTCTTTAGTTGTGTGTTGTTGGTTTCCCATAATTCCTGCCACTTTTGTTATTATTTTTTTTTTTTTGGTTGAGTGCTTCGACAACTAGGTCATTTGCACGCTTAGCAGTATATAGCGAAAACATTCGTACATTTTAACAATAATGCGCTGATCAGTTCAAATTTTCGTAATAAACTGGTTTCATTTAAGAACTTGATT